>OY754986.1:1962541-2065736 GCA_963576475.1 Molanna angustata
ATGGAAGAGGCCTATATCCAGCAGTGGAGGACAGAGGACTGAAGAAGAAGAAGATACTATAATGTTTTTTTTTAATATCTCAATAGAGATGAGTGGTGACAGAGCGGTTAGCGCGCTGGGTTAGTAATCCAGTGGTCGCGAGTTCGAATCCTCCCTCTACCGATTTCGTTCACCCCTAGCACAAGCATTTATGATTATTTTAGGGAACGTAAGAAGATGTATAAGAAATTGTTTAACAAGGACATATTCATTTTTTTTTATTTAAAAAATATGTAATAAAAAACTACAATAAAAAAAAACAAGTTTGTATTCATCAAGTTCCACTCAAGATAAGGATTATACATTAACCCGTTTTTTACCATTTTTTTTTTTCATTTTTTCTTCCATATTATCTTAGATTTTAGGATAATAATATAAATGAGACACGACATTTTTCGAATTGATATAGAAAAACTGATATTTTATTGATAATTTTCATGATCCCCATTTTGGTCTATGTTATCTTTTTATAATATGTAATGTAGTAATTAATCGAATATATTTATTATTGCATATGCGCAAACATTGGATTTTTTTCCCTGTCGGGAGTCAAAGATATTTTTTAACAGATTTTTAATTATCTCAATAGAGACGAAGTTGGAATATTTATTGTAGGAGAACCGGGAAATCAAGGCACCTACAGGTAATATTCGATTACTTACACATTGGTACAAGTAGGTAAATAAGACAAAAATGACCTTATAAGTCTGGCGCAATTCAGGGGTGACTTCTATGCGAAATATGCATTGTCACCTCAGATATAAGAATTGTAGCTTTCATTATTTACAAAAAACCAATTCTCTCAATAGATGGCGTTCCAACAAAATAAATAAAAATAATAAGATTGTTGTTCATAATTTCACCCATAGATGGCTGTAGTAAAAATTCCTTATTTTCAAGCGAAAAGAATTTCAGTATTACAATATATAGAACTTTCAAAATTGAATTGATAGGGATCTCATTAAAAGGCATAATTGGTGAACGTTGCGCAAGCGCATAAAGTGATCACGTAAACCAGCCGATGACAGGTCGTAAGCCCTGTAGGTGCCTTGATTTCCCGGTTCTCCTACAATAAATATTCCAACTTCGTCTCTATTGAGATAATTAAAAATCTGTTAAATAATGTAGTAATTGTTGTAAGACTGTATGTTCATATTTAAACAAAATAAAATAATTATTAATTAATAACAAATTCAATACATGGTATGCCACTATTATACACATTCCACATATAATCCTACATCTCATTTTATAGATTGTATTCTGACATTCTTTAAACAAATCGCACATTTTCACTGTTTTACAAAGTCCTCTCTATATGCCTTGATGCTATAATAAGGACCACTAGAAATCTTTTGGTCCGGCATTGAGTGTATTGTCAAATTGATCATCCTCCTGAAGTCCAACAATGGCATGTTGACATTATTTTCTATTGTATACAGTGCATTTGCATTTACAATTTTCATATAAATTGCGTCTGTAAAGAGATGATAGTACAATTTCCTTGCTCATATTTTTATTCTGTACTTTTGTATATTCCAGTCCATCCTTTCCACTCCTCCCATGAACTTATTGTATTGAGCTAGTGCATTTGGTTGAGGTATTGACACTTGTGTTCTGATGTAGACCATTAGACACTTGATTTGAGAGAACCATTACAATATTATTATCTTTCCATTCTCTTTTGGCACTTTTTGGAGAAAATAAATTGATTTTGGTTATTTTGAGGAGCATATACCACACAGTTCCTTACAATTGCATCTTGGATATATCATCATCAAAGAGGAGTTCAAATATTTCAACGGGGTATTCCCCTCCAACGGGGTATTGCATTCATCACTGTTATACTCATTATCAGTAAATGATGCCTTCTCCTTTTTTTTTTTTTTAATAAATAAAAATGAATATGTCCTTGTTGAACAAGTACATATACATCTTCCTACGTTCCCTAAAATAAGCATAAATGCTTGTGCTATAGGTGAACGAAATCGGTCGAGGCAGGATTCGAACTCGCGACCACTGGATTACTAACCCAATGCGCTAACCGCTCTGCCACCGACCCATCTTTTGCTAATTAGATTATATTTTATCTGTTTCATTATTTGTTTTCGTTCGATGGAATACCATGTATTTCAATAGGCCCTGGAACAATATTGGGAATAGTGTTTTCCAATAAATTTTCGTTCAAATCTCCTTCGTCTGACAGACCATCCACATCATCAGATGGCAACAAAATTATTTCCACACAAACTCTTGTCTCTTCGGTATCTTCAAAATCACCTTCATCCATGTAGTTCTCCATATTCTTTGATCATAAGATACATAAGAGAGAAGAAGAAATAAATTCAATGATATAAAACTTTTGCTGCCCATAATGACACTGAAATACAAATGAACATTTTGTTACATATACCTTCATATACATGCTATTTACCGTGAGCCCCAATTGGGGCTCGATTTGTTTATTATAAAAAAAAACCTTACATGTTTTTTACAATTAAAATTCAAATATTTTTATTATTGCATATGCGCAAACATTGGATTTTTTTCCCTGTCGGGAGTCAAAGGTATTTTTTAACAGATTTTTACTTATCTCAATTTTTAATTATCTTCGTCTCTATTGAGATAATTAAAAATCTGTTAAAAAATACAATTAAAATTATGAATACCTTACTTATAACACATTTATGTATTACTTTTATATGAAAAAAGCAAATATTTCAGTTATTTATCATTCAAAAATCACACATAAATTTGATAAATGAAATATCGAGCAACTTACTAGTAAAATTCAACTTTAATGATTAATATTTACATAAAATAATAACGAAATTTAACAAAATATATTTCTACGTAAAGAAGCACACTTTTTTAATGATACATAATCTTAAAATATATAAAAACAGTCAAGTTGGTGTTTTTAGAAGAATAAAAAGAAGCGATCCCCAAATGGGGCCCACTTTAAAAAAACCGGTTAATACGGGATAATATGTAGGTTGGGGAGGTGCTGCGTATATTTATTTTGATCGATTAAATAAGGTTCAAAATAAGTGCTACGAATAATGGGTAAATACCCTCCTCGATATCCGAGTGAAATGGTTTTCCAGTCTATGAAAGTCTTGACCATCCGACAGATTTTCATCAGGGACGCTTTGAGACATTTTTGGGATGATTCATCGAAAACAAAAACTCAAAATATGTAATATACAAACACGGGCAGCACTTTCGTGCAATTACTATATTCCCAATTATAAAACAAAATTTACGCAAAGAAGCTATACCTATA
Source organism: Molanna angustata (assembly GCA_963576475.1). NCBI lineage: Eukaryota > Metazoa > Arthropoda > Insecta > Trichoptera > Molannidae > Molanna > Molanna angustata. Next base: position 1,965,867 of record OY754986.1, read on the forward strand.
TAGTACCTAAAGTCTTCAACATCCTGGATCCCTTTGTCAAGACAATCAATAAGAAAACACTTAATAAGAAGCATGTGCAAATTTGGCTCTATGACATAATTTAGGTCGGGAAAGGACGAAGAGAATTCTTTATAACGAATATTTGCCACATATATGAAAAAAGATTGTATGGCGTTGGCGGACTAACGTGTTTTCTTTTGTGTTTTTTTTCATACCCTTATTGTTTTAAACTGTCTTTAAGAGACTATAGTAGGCTATACATTATATTTTGAAAATAATTTCCCTAATACCCTCAAAAGATACGTCTTTGAAATAAGGAACAATTTGTATGTACATCTTTAATCTATTGCATGATTTTTTTGAATTTTGAATTTGTTTAATACTTTTCTTGTAAAATTAGTTTCAGTAAAACCCCTTTTTTATTTTTTTATTGTAAGTAACTAAAAAACTACAATGCCTATGAAGTATATTTTTACTTTATTCGATAGAGAATATGAAAATCTACCGGCTGAGTTTTTTATTATTATAATATTTCAATAACTCTTCTTGCTATTTAAAAAAAACCTCTAAATTTTACCATTTTTGCACGATAAAATGTTGTATATCACATATCAGGTGATATACAATATTTTCTCGTGTTTCATACATTAGAAGCTAATTTAGTGAGCATTTTCGCGTACATCCGTATATCCAGGGTATACTAGGGCCTTAAGTTTGATTTTTGTTTAATATGTTATGTTTCTACTTTTGAATAGGCATTCTTTGATTCTTGTTTTTTTTATTTTTAAATTTGCAATGCACTTTTTATGTACTTATTTTTAATTTTGTTTCGAATTTTGTTGTTGTATACTATTTATATTTGTAATGCTATTTTTGTGTATATTTTGTTATTTGGCATTCACTGTTAAAAGTGTCATTATTTCAAAATGCTTTAGCCCCGGCACAGGTTTTTTACCTAGTGGGGACATTGCAGTTAAGAATATTATTTGTCAATTATGTATATTATGTATAAATAAAAATAAAAATAAAATAAATTGCATTTGTTATGTATAAATTGTGGATATGTCTGTCCCGGCAAAGAAGGAAGTATGGTATCCCTCGCCTACATACAATAACATGACAGTATAAATATAATCTTGGAGGCAATGGGGAAAACACTTAAACTTCCCAGTATAATGATGTAAAGGTAAAATGATTCATTTATTTATTTATTTATTAAATTTACACACATTGATACAAATCAAAATAAAAACGAGTGGATTGTGGCCAAGGCTAAACTCCTCACTAACAAGTCACTCAAAGTATTCTAATTTTGTAGGGAAATGTTTTGGAAATTTTATGTAATAAGTTTGTTTGATTATTTAAATATTTTACTATGAAAACTTTATATTTCTTCCATGCCATTTTATGAAAGTGATGTGCCTTTTAAGCAATTTGAAAATAAAAATAATAAATTTCGAGTTTCCTGAACTTTTGTCACTTTGAAATATTTGACAGTTAAAAAAATGAGAAGCACTATTCAGATTTCCTTCAAAATGTAATGGGGTCTAAGTGAGTATTATAGATATACAAATTTGCAAAATTTGAATAGAAACGATTGAGTACTTTAGTCTGTCGACCTTCGTGGTATCTAATTATTGATCCAAGGGTCCCGTGTTCGATTCCCGGTGGAGACACAGTTTTTAATTGTGTTTTCAGTCTGGATCTGTGAAACGATTAATATCGTAAGTCTCCAGAATGTGGCAACTTGTTATTGGGTGCGTGTTAAATAATTATTTGACATAGGCCCGAGATTTCAGTTGGCCCTTAAATCGTTGGATTTGGTAATCCAAGTTAAAAGTTTAGGGAAGATTAAATTTCATTCGCGTATTTCAGTGCAAAGTGAAACGTCAGTTACGTAATCTTCAACTATAGATATATTTTACGTTTTTCTATGGTTATTGTCTATAACGCATCTGTCAAAATTGTAATAACCTTAAATGATACGTGACGCGAAGCTGTGACTAAATATTATTTTATTATTATAACAACACATTATTTTATTTGTTTCATTCCACAGCATGTTACTTTTTCAATTTTTTATACCGATCGATGTTTTTTTTTAATTAAAATCAAACATTGTAGTGAAAAAATGTCATTGAATATGTACTACGTACGTAGTACTACAATGCAAAATGTATGTACATTTTACAGATGGATATGGAACTAAGTGATAATGGTAAAATAGTGTCTTATGTAGAAAATTTAAGAATACACATTATATTTATAGAAACAGGATGGATCAATTTAAAAGTGGGATGAAAAAACATCGCAAAAATAAAGTTGCGTGCCTGACGTTTCATTATGGCTGACAGTTTATTTCGTTTGTTGTCAGGCAATACATTATAATTATGTAAAAAAGAAAATAAATATTAAATACATGAACCACTTCTATATCAAGTCTTTTATTTTAACAACAAGAATAAATCATGATTATAATTATTATGCATAGTTATTTGTAGTATAAAATGAAATGAAACATTTTAAGACACGCAATCCGCCAGAAACGTTGAGTTTATATTTGTCCGCCAGAAATATTTGTCGTTTAGTGACGTATTTAAGGGAAGATTAGGTACTGAAATACGCAATATTTTGGTTAAACTTGAGTTAAACTCCTAAGGGCCGACTGAAATACTGGGCCATAGTACCTGTTAATTGCCCGAGAAGCTACATTAAATTTAAAAATAAAATAAAAGTAAAAAGAATACGCCGTACATAGCACATAGCACACACACAGAGATACATTGTGATGAAACTTTCAGAATACAATCTCAGCATGATACTAGTTGATAATCTGTAATCAAATTTTAAGTTTCCTGAGCTTGGGGTCACTTTGAAATATTTCAAAGTTAAAAAAAATGAGATGCACTATTCAGATATTCTACAAAATGAGATGCACTATTCAGATATTCTACAAAATCTTATGTACCTATAAGATATACAAATTTGCAAAATTTGAAATGAATTCAATGAGTAGGTACCTACTTTAGTCTAAAATATAAGTAGAATAAACACGCCGTACATATAACATAGTAGGTACACAACACACACATACAGATACATTGTGATGAAACTTTCAGAATATAATCTCAGCATGATACTAGATAATCTGCAATAAAAAAATACCTTACAAAATGAGAATTCACAATTCCCTACTATATCCCCTTGGGTTAATGAGGAGTAAAAACTCTTTTATTTATTATATTTTATTTTATTAACATATTTCAATACAGTACATTTCATAAAAGTATACATAGTAAAAATATTGAAATTACTCACTAGGCTGAATGCCTGTTCTGAGGTAGTACTCATAAAGCATTTAGACAAAGGTTAGATATTCATATTCATACCATCACGGCATATCCCACAATGTGGGGTAACCAGCGAAAGGTGTGCGGGTGTGCATTGCCTTATAAAAGGGAGCACAACATTTATGTGTATACCCACACACCAGTCTCGTCTCACCTAAAAAGGCACTACATTCAGAATGGGTGGTGAACCTCATTGCTGAACTATGTCAGATGTTATTGTTGCCTGTTGTATTTTCGATTACCCGGCTCTTATTACGGGACACTCGAAAACAGTAATAGAAAAGAGAGGAAGCACTATTCTAAGCCGGTGCCTCACAGCTAAAGGTTAGATATTGAGGGTATATTATTAAGATTACATAACTAAGAAAATGTATTTATACTGAATTTGTATGATAATTTAGATGTTCAATATATATGTGTGTTAAGACGGCCTGACACCAGGTAATATTACAACTCATTGGAATATGAACTGAAAAAATGACATTGTGCCTGACACGATATCATTTTTAATGACATAAAAATTTTATCACTCTAAAAACATTACATTGAAATTACATGTCGATATTATAGCAATAATCTCTCTTGACTGTCAAATATTCAAATAACTTAGCATAAAATATACGCGATCTTGATTGGATAGGAGAAAAAAAAATAAGGAGTTTTTTAGCATATTAAACGAACAACTCTCATTAGAAGATCCATTTGCATAAAAAAATGAGAATTTTTGAAAATAAATGGAATGTATTTCTAATACTCAAAACCATACATTCAAAGACCAAATATGCGAGAAGCAATATCCTAAAAACAGTAGTAAGAACATTCCAAATCATAGCAATTATATCAAAGAATTCCGTGCCGATATTTTTTTATAGCTAGGAATGTACGTCTGGATCGATCAAAAAGAATACGAAAAAAAACTTTACAAAACATTATGAAATAAAAAAATATTTCTTCCTTTGTATGATGAATGACAACGTAGTAGTAGATAGATAAGCATAGAAAAAAGATACACAGTTTCAGTTCATATGACTTCAAAAATTACTGCAAACACTACTTTTCAACTCATATTCCACATGAGTTGGAATATTACCTCGTGTCAGGCGGGCTTTAGTGCTGTTTCCGATCCCTGTCTGCCTTTATTCTTGAGACTTCACGTCGCTTGGGTTGATGATTGCTTGATGTCAATAAATCCACATTTGCGTACATCGATGTACAAAAATATAATTATTACATATTTTCCAGTACATACCTATACATTTGCGTGAAAGGTGTTTTTAAACAGCGACAATCTTTTCAGATGGGTTATATTCAAAACCGGTTTTTGAAAAACCCGTTGTATGACAATCTACATACGTAGGGCTGTGAGCAAACCAACACAATATTCATTGACTGTAATAATCATTAACAATCTTCTTTCTTCTTTGTCATGGGTTAGGTCATTTAACCTGTTTGTAAAGGTGGACTTTCCTGGGAGAAGGAGGTCCAGCTCTTTATTGAGTACTAGTTATAACCCCGTATTCTGATAGACTGTTTAAACTGGCTACATATATCACAGAAACAGGAACAAAAGTGAACGGAGTAGGTACTAATTAACACTCTAAGATACGCAGACGTGCTGGCTGATAGTTTCAATGACCTTCATTAGCTTTTGGAGATAATTAATATTACTGGGAAAGAGTTTGATCTGAGCATGAATATAATATAATAATAATAATAATGCACTTCCTTGCACCCTGCGCAAGTGGCGAGTTTTTCCAAATAACCAGTGTTTCCAGCCCAGAGAAACAATATTTGCGTGAGAAATAAATTTCAATAAACTTCTCATCTGCTGGGAATCAAAACCAGGACGCCCGCACAGAAACCAAACGGCTTAACAACTGTGCCACGGCAGTCGGCATATATCTGAGCATGAATGAAAAATCTTGCCCTCGACGACAATATCAACTTAAAGCTGAGACAAAGAATGGTCAAGTGTTATGTGAGGTCAGTTCTGCTCTATGGGGTGGAGGCGTGGACTTCCAAAGTTAATATTATAAACCGCCTTGAAGCATTTGAACCATGTGGATCCACCGCAGAATGCTTAGAATATCGTGGACTGACATGGTCAGTAACACTGAAGTAGGTACTACGTAGAGCCAACACCAACAGAGAATTATTCACCAATGTCAAGTGTCGTACTTCGGCCATATTCTGAGAGGTGAAAAGTGTGCCATCCTTCAGCTCGTCATGAAGGGGAAGATTGAGGGTCGTAGAGGGGTCGGAAGAAGGCAGCTTTCCTGCCTGCGAAACATCCGCGAAAGGACCGATATAAGAACTGTGGAGGAGCTGTTTCACACTGCACAGGACAGGGAGGCTTTCTCTATGGTGGTCGTCAACGTCGGGGAGACCTGATATGACACAAGAAGAAGATGAATATATCAAAAACCAAGTTTATTATATTCAGCCGACAGTCTCATGATAACTTGACTTTGCAACTTGAAGGACAAGCCACAGAAAGAGTCAAAAGTTTTAAATATCTTGGAAGTCTTCTCACCGATGATTTAGATCATGTGACAAAGAACTAAGATGTCGCATGGGACAGCTCGAAGGATGTAATTCAGAATGAAGACACTGTTTTGCGACGATAGCTTAAACCGTAAAATAAGGCAGCGCCTGGTAGGGTGCTACATATGGTCCATACTTCTATATGGAGTTGAAACCTGGACCTGTGGAACCGTTTTCCAAACTGCCGAAAATATCGCACTTGTGGGCTGTGGCGAAAATATACCAAAATATACTAAACCCAATGTGAAAAAATACAAAAAAATACTAAATTTTTTAACGATATTTGGGAACATACTAAGAAAACACGCATGTATTTATAGTATAATTGTTACGCATATAACAAGGAAGAGCGTGGAAAACAAGTAAATAACTGGATAAACAAAATAATATGGCTGAGTAGAAAGAATATGTCGCGAGTAAGAAATGGAATCATATGAAGTTCTGTTATATGTACAGAATAATAATGATCATCTTTGTAGAAAAGTCAAATTAAACACATGTAATTAGCTCTTGCTGAAAAGAATTAAAAAATAATGGGCTGTCATGTACCTGAAAATATAAATATTATATTCAAGGCAAAAATAATATATAATTGAAAATATCTTACAAATCTGAACTGCTCCCGTACTGGAGCCGTTAATTAAATACAGCACTGTCACTTAACTACTTGCGAAAAAAAAAGATATTTTTAATCGCCCCTTAGATATGAAAAAAACCCTACAAAGAGTATGATTAACAAAAGATTGCGATTATTAAGATATAAGAGGGTGCATTTGAAAAGAAAATTTATTATGAAATTCATTTCTGTTCCTATCCAGGACAATATTTTTGTTCGTATTTTCGCTTCATAATAATTCTCAACTCCACCAAAACACAAAATGTCAACAAACTTTGTTCAATGTGGACGATACATGTAATTTTACAGAAGTTGTTCGATACTAGTATGATTTCCGAAATTCATCAAATTTTGCTAATTAAAAAGTCACAAATTAAAAAATGTAATTGAAACGATTCCGCCACCACCATGTCTATCAATGAGTAAATCATGGTAAATCGTATAAGTAAAGAGGGATAAAATTATCATAGACAAAAAAGTGAATGCAGACTGAATATTAAAAAAAAATACCAAAAAATGGTATTTAATTTTCCAAAAATCACAAAATATACCAAAAAATACCAAAAATTTCAAAAATACTAAAAAAATACCAAACGTGTTCCAAAGAGGCGAAAAAATACCAATTTAGTACTAAAAATACTAAAAACGGTCACACTGACCTGGACCATAAAGGTTTAACGGTCTGGAGGCTTTTGATATGTGGATGTGGATATAACGCCGCTTACTGAAAATTTCCTGGATCGATGATATTATTTTATTATTTTTTATGTAGGTATTTTTTTTATATTTATTGTCAGTGTATTTTCATTTGTGTATTTATTTTACTTTACTATATTATATTAAACTTGTTATATTGTTCTTGAAACTTTTTACGTAGGTATTAATTTTTAAATTTTGTTCTGAGAATTTTATTTATTATTTTAAAAAAAGTAATTTCATCATTATCTTTTATCTTTATCTTATAATCTTTATCTTTTTACTCGTTTTTTTTAAATGTAACACATGTATAGTATATATTATATTTTTTGTTAACTCTTAAGTTTTTTTTATTATTTAGTTTTTATTTTCCTAAGTATGTACCTACAAGGGCGTCGCCAGTCCAAGGTCCAGGGGGGGGGGCAATTTAGCCCATTCATAGGCTATTCTCCGTATACCCTATATTATGGAGGATGAGAAAAATATGAATTGTTACATTTTTTTTAATCTCTAGGGCCCCCCCCCCCCTTGGCGACGCCCTTGTGTACCCATATGTTTGTTTTTATAGTTCTTTTATTTTTTTTTACATTATTATTATTTTTTATATTAACTTTTTGTTTAATTTATAGTTTTGAATTTTTTTATGATTATTATTTTATTTCTTTTTTCTAAGTGTGTATCTGATTTTTTGTATATTTTAATGATTTTTTTGTTTCAATGTGTATACCCAAGTACCTATATCTTTTATTTCAAATTGTAATTTTTTTCCACTTACTTAATTTAATTTTTTTTATATTCACTGTTTTTGTAATAGTACCTTTAGTTTTTATTTTTAAATGTGTTTATGAATGTTTTTTTTGTAATCTAATGTATTGTTAATTGTTATCCTACTTAATTGTTGTTCATGTGTGTAAAAGGCAATTTGCCGTAAATAAAACAAAAAAAAATAAAAATAACACATTCTGTATACAATATCAACCTGTTTTTTTTTCTATAAATATTTTTTTTTTCCAATTCCGCTTATTATTTTGAGATATATTTTGATAGGTCCTTCTGTACATCGCGTAGAGGACGAACTCACTTTTAAATAGTCATTATTTCGTAGTTTTTCTGTCAGTTTTTTATTGAATCACCTGACGTTAACATAATATTTTGTTTTCTTGTCTATGTCGCTATTTGTGGTAGGGGAGACCTAGGTTATTTGGGACAAAGGTAAGTTGGGACAAAGGTAGATTGATCCAAATACGAGTTGGGACAAAGGCGTGTTGGGACAAAGGTGAGTTGGGACAAAGGCGAGTTGGGACAAAGGCGTGTTGGGACAAAGGTAAATTGGGACAGTCATAATTTCTCATAAATTATCACTCACATCACGCGTACAAATTTGTTAGTACACGCCAATAACGTGAGATGAGCGGTTGTGCTGTTATGAACATTATTTCTTCATAATTTTGGCCAAATGTAGGTTTTTTAATCACGCTTTCGTTTACTTTTATTGCTTTTACAACAGGCTTTATATTAATTAAACTCCTTGATATACTTGTTTTTTTTATTCGAGCCCTGTTTTTATTGATTCTGTTTGCTCTAGGGAGAAATATGACAATTCCACATTAGGATAGTTGGGACACCTTGTCCCAACTCTCCTCGTAAAACATGTACTAGTTATAAATATTTATTTTTACATGAAATGTGGTTTCTTTTGTTGTCCCATGAAAATTGTCCTGGGGGAGAGTTGAATTACGTGTGTTTCTGTGCAATTTCAGATTTTCTTGACGTTAGCACCACTCTGAAGAAAGTCTTACCTCCTCAACACTTGATATCCCACTCCAGTCTTTGATATAAAACAACCAAAACATTATTTTTTTTAACCCTGTATGTTTTTTTTTTACTTATATGATTCAATCAATTGGAGAGTATTATTTTCATTTAAGTACATGTTTTTCATTATTAAGATAACTGTAATGTATGAATTTAGTGGAAGGTACCTAAAACATAATTTAATTATTGTGGTATCTACAAAAGAATATTGTGTGTTCCAATTTTAGATTAATATGATTTTGAATATGGGTATTGTCTTTTGTTTTAAGAAAATTATGTAAGCTTTTTTCATAGAATATTGTAAACTGTTAACCTTGATAATAAAAAGATTCTTCTTCTTCTTCTTATTTTAGGTTGACACCTGTTTTTTTTCAGGAACTTTGCCCATCCCTCAAGGCCTCTTGTGACGCCGAGCTCCAGCTATCTCTCCATCTCTTGGGTGGTCTACCTCGTGGTCGATTGCCAAAGTTTATTTGTTGGGAGATAATTTTGGGCAATCTGTTGTCTCCCATTCTCGCCACATGGTCCCGCCAGAATCGTCTACGGCTCCTGCACCATCTGACAATATCCCTAACGTCACAGATCTGTCTTATATCGGTGTTCCGCATCCGATCCAAAAGGGTGAAACCCGCGATGGAGCGTAGGGTTCTCATCTCTGTCGTCCGGAGCAGGCTCTTTGTTCTAACGGTGTCCGCTCTGGCCTCAATCGCATAAGTCATAATGGGTCGCACACATGTTTTATAAATTCGGGTTTTACTCTCTGTTAGCATGTGTTTGTTTTTCCAGACAGTATCTCTCAAACAGCCAGCAACGACCGCTGCCTTGTCTGTTTGCGATTTGACTTCCTCATATAAGTCACTGCTGCTGGAAATGTCGACTCCCAAGTATTTGAATTTTGTGACCTGTTCGATTGGTTCGCTGTCTACGAGTAGATTGCATATCAGAGATTGTCTCGATATAGTTAGACACTTTGTTTTTGATATGGACAATATCATATTGTATCTCCTGGCTGCTGTATGGAATCTGTTTAGTAGCTGTTGCAGGTCATCCTCCGTTTCAGCAACGAGCGTTGCAGAATAAAAAGATTGTTTTATAAATATATTTATTGTGCAGAATAAAACTGTTTCTTTTATAAAAATAATAAACATTATAATAACATTTATTTCATAAACACTCTTCTTCTTCTTCCTCTTTTTTTAGGCCTGTTGGCATGTTTATTTCCTGCGTCAGCTTCACTCCTGTGACGAAGACTGCCAGCTGTCCTTCCATATCTTGAGAGGACGTCCTGGACTGGTATAAAGACTGATAATGTTAAATAAAAAGACTGATAATTTTATTTGATTTCTTATATTTGTAGTTTAACCTTATTCTTATATGGGATGTCCCTAATCACCTTGACTGTTGTCCCAACTTATCTAACTACTGGGAGGGTTGAGACAAAGTGAGTAGTTTATTTCAATGAATTGTGTAGATGATGAAATAAGGTACCGATTAAAGAAAAAAAATATTAATATAAAGATTAATAAAATATTAATAAATAATAATTAAAAATATTAATAAAATATTAATGTAAAGATGGGGGAAATACAATACAATGAGGTGGTATGGTTCAACCATCTTGAAACAGATTTGAGACTGGCAAACGAAAAAAAGAATAAATTATTAAATTATTAAATTTGACTGATATGCAAATTACACTAACTTCCTTTTGAATACATATTAATTATCCATGAATCGACAATATTAAGATGCGTGCACGAAGGAACATTTTGTATGGCGTAGTGGAATTTGTGTGTGTGTGTGTGTGTGTGTGTGTGTGTGTGTGTGTGTGTGTGTGTGTGTGTGTGTGTGTGTGTGTGTGTGTGTGTGTGTGTGTGTGTGTGTGTGTGTGTGTGTGTGTGTGTGAGTGTGTGTGTGTCCCCCCATATAACTTTTGATCTGCTCAAACATCCGGCTTCTCAAACATTTTTTATTAAGAAAAAAAAAATATGATAAATTTATGAGTTTCACTGCCTATATTTCCATTTTTTTTTAAATATCGAAAAAAGCCGAAACACCTCAACTAGATAATTTAATTTTCTATAAAAAATATTATCATATCTCAATTTTTTTTAACAATTTTTTATAAAAAATGAATTTAGTGACGACATTGCCTCATACAATTTGTATGGCAGTAGACTACACACAATATCTAAGATGACTTAATAGTTTGATACTAATCTCCAAACACACATACATACCATCATGCTGTTTTCATATTCTGGGTAGGATCAAAGGACTGACCTCCATACTATCCTATCTTGACATACATACCTAGGTACATGTGTTGTATAGAAAACCAAATATCTTAAAATATTAAATAATTTGTATTTATGGGTTTATAGTTTGGTACTTATTCTTCAACTATACGTACTATCGCTATCGACAAGTTGGATCTCATGTGTTACATGCAACTAGTGTATATATAATATTTTGTGTCTTTTGTATTACATTGTTTCCTTTACACACGAGTGCTTGCAATCTGTTAAAGGGAAATATGTTTTTTTTTACTGTGCATCTTTTCTATATAGTTTGTTTGTTTTATATTATGTATATGTATTGTGGATTAAGTCAAAATAAAAAAAAATAAAAATTAATGGGGGAAAAAGATAAAAATTAAAAAGTGTAAATTGTCCCAACTATCCTAGGTCTCCTCTATATTGATGATTTGGCGTCAAATCAATAAAAAAGTGAACAGAAGAGGTTGCGTCAAGTATAAAGCCGGTTGCAGACCCAAAGCTAAGCTAAGTTAGTTTAGCTTAGCTAGCATAGCTGAGGTCATTTTTCATACTAGCTCACTTATTTTGCGGTCTGCACTGCACACTTTTATGAAAAATTACCTCAGCTAAACTAACTTATCTAAGCTTTTGCCCTGCAACCGGCTTAAGTCGGCAAACGCAGTAAAAAAACAGTAAGTAATGTAATTTTTCTTTTTATTGACACCTGCATTATAATTTATTTAAAACTCTTTTATAAGTAAGAAAATGATATTTAGTTAAATTATTTTTTCCCTGTAAACTTTCCACTAAATATAATATGTTTCTGATCATCCACTATGAAGAACATGAAGGGATGCTCAGCACGAAAAGTTGGAGGCCACGACACCGGTTTTATAAGTAAGAAAATGATATTTAGTTAAATTATTTTTTCCCTGTAAACTTTCCACTAAATATAATATGTTTCTGATCATCCACTATGAAGAACATGAAGGGATGCTCAGCACGAAAAGTTGGAGGCCACGACACCGGTTTTATAAGTAAGAAAATGATATTTAGTTAAATTATTTTTTCCCTGTAAACTTTCCACTAAATATAATATGTTTCTGATCATCCACTATGAAGAACATGAAGGGATGCTCAGCACGAAAAGTTGGAGGCATCGACATCGGTTTTGGGACCATAACTGAAATTAAAAAGGAAAACATAAAATAATTAATTGATGTATTTAAAAAATAAAAAATATTACTTCTTTTTTATAAATTCGTCGGCTATCGTGGCTCAGTTGGTTAGATATCTGACTGCTGATAGTGCTGATCCAAAGGTCCAGGATTCTATTCTCGGTGGAGACACAGTTTTTAATTGTGTTTTCAGCCTTAATCTATGAGTCTCCAGAATGTGGCAACTTGTTATTGGGTGCGTGTTAAATTAATATTAATTTGACATAGTACCTGTTAGTTGCCCGAGAAGTAATGTAAAAAAAATTAACTACGTAACTGTCTAATTAACTGTCTGCTTGTACTTCAAAACCATCTATGAGATCCCATATAAATATCATATATGTAGCTATGGTATGAGTAGGTACAGTACAACTTAATTACTTATTTTCCTCTCTCTATCTCTCCTATAACATATTAAGATATTATAAAACTCTATAAGTAAGCGTTTTGATTTCGCTGCTTGGACCAAACTTGCCCCCCTGGACTTTTTTTTTTGTTTTAAAAAATGTATATGTATAGGTAGGTACTATTGGAGTGGGCTCAATAAAATGCATTCAGTGATCGTTAATTTTCAAGAAGAAAAAAGTAATATTATCGACGTTTATATAAGTATTATTTGTCTTATGTAAAATACATGTCACTGATGTATTGAATAGGTACTTTTTTTATTAATTTGTTGTTTTTAATTATATTTTTTTGTATAGGTAACTGTTTGATTATAAATCAATTGACAGACTTTTTAATAGAAAAAAATAATAATTTTTAAATGGTTTGGTATGATCGAAATAAAAAGACAAAAAGAAGAATTATAATTATTGAATTTAAAAAAATCGATACATTGCACAATGTTTCACAATAAATACACATATTTATTTAGTTCCTGTGTATTTTCCACTGAAGATTATATTCTTGTGATTGTCTACTATGAAGAACATGAAAGGATGGTCAGCGCGGACTGTTGGCGGCATAGAAACAGCTTGAACTTGGAAATCTGCAATAAACAAATTCAATCAGCTTCTAATTTATTTATAGAAATTAGGTTGGCAATACCTGAATGCATTTTTACAGCACAACGAAACATGGATAGTTACATTTTGGTCATTGAGGTCGCTCAGGCATTGAATGTGATTATTTACATTGGCGTTTCGTCATTTAGGTACTCGTCCAATATTTACATTTTTATCTTGATACTCATCTAATATTTACATTATTATCTTGGTACTCATCCAATATTTACATTATTATCTTGGTACTCATCCAATATTTACATTATTATCTTGGTACTCATCCAATATTTACATTATTATCTTGGTACTCATCCAATATTTACATTATTATCTTGGTACTCATCCAATAAGTAGGTACATTATTATCTTGGTACTCATCCTATACTTACATTATTATCTTGAATCTATAGACAGAGGTAAATTATGGTATGGTATGGTATGGTATGGTATAGTTCCAGAATCACAATAATGAAAGATGAAAAAATCCGAAAGTACCCTTGAAATTAAAGGGACTCCCTCGGTATCCTTTTAATTTGTTAAACACTTTGTTTTAGATTTTTAAATTTATGTATTGATTTTTAAAATAAAGTGAGGAGTTTAGGCAATGCTAAATTCCTCACTAACAAGTCTTTCTAACAAGTATTCAAATTTTGTATGAAAAATATTCAGAATTTTAATGAAATTAATTTTTTAAATTATTATTTATTTAAATTTTTTATTACGAAAACTTGATAATTCTTCAATAGCATTTTATGAAAGTGATGTGCCTTTTTACTAAATTGAAAATAAAAATTTCAAATTTTAAGTTTCCTGTGCTTGGGGTCACTATAAAATGATTGATAGTTGAAAAAAGTGAGAAGCACTATTACACATATCCTTCAAAATCTAATGGTGTCTAAGCGAGTATTATACATATATACAAAATCTAATGGAGTCTAAGCGAGTATTATACATATATACTAAATCTAATGGAGTCTAAGCGAGTATTATACATATATACTAAATCTAATGGAGTCTAAGCGAGTATTATACATATATACAAAATCTAATGGAGTCTAAGCGAGTATTATACATATATACAAAATCTAATGTAGTCTAAGCGAGTATTATACATATATACAAAATCTAATGGAGTCTAAGCGAGTATTATACATATATACAAAATCTAATGGAGTCTAAGCGAGTATTATACATATATACAAATTTGAAAATTTTTAAAGGAATCGAATGATTACTTTAGTCTATAATCGATAAAGTAAAATAACACGCCGTACATAGTAGGTACACAGAACATAGCACATAGTACACAGCACACACACAGATACTAGTTGATAATCTGCAATAAATAAATAGTTAGTGAGGAGTAAAAAAGTATAATTCATATTCACGTCCTTCCTGTTTCGCGTTAGTCAAGTCGTACAAAACGTATTGTTAAGGATATTCATTTTGTCTCCTCTCCTTATTCTCATCCTGACCATACAATTAATGAATCATATAATACAAATATGATGTATCTCAATCTAATGTCAATAGCTGGGTCCATACCGGACGGTGTATTTACCTTTCCGTGTTGATTAGGAGGCAAGCACTGCCTCGAATCAGGCACTAGTTTGTTGCGGTAATGCACTTAAAAACTCGTGTCCGTTAACAAAGAAAACTGTTCCTGCTAATACGTGTTCAATTCAAGGCACGCATCTTTGAATCGTACACATGTTTATAAATTTTACCATGCGTATTGATTGAGCGTTACAAGGCTGTGTCAAAGGCATTTTTTGTGTTTGATTGTTTTCGTTTTAAATAGATTTAACACAAATCAACATTGTATCATAAAAATAAGTTGACAATTTTTTTTTGTATGAGATTGGAACTTATGAATTTTTCAATGAAATGATAACACTTTGCGTCGTAATAACCTTCACAAGATATAGAGCATCGAATTTTACATTCATTATTGGTTATTATCCTTATCGGTGTGGACGTGCCGCGCGCCAACAAGCCCACATCGCGCCGATCCGTTCGTTGTGGATCACGGGTCCAAGATGGATCATTCGGTGTCAAATAATAATCTAGAACTACTTCTCACCTTTTAATGATATTAATAATGCTGGCTTACTGATATACATAGCACCGTTTTAGTGTATTCACCTCAAGGGCGCTTTTTTAATAATTCATCATGATTGAATCAATCCATATGATTCATCATGATTAAATATAATATCAATTTTCGGCACTGTATACTTAAATATATCATTCATCGTGATTAAATCAAATATATAAGAGTATACAACCAGTTCTCGATTCTTAAAACAATATTTAGATTAAACTATAATGATCATGAAAACCTTGTTTGGGCAAAGACATTTTTGCTCCATATATCTTTTACCAGTTGGATAGTAGTCCAACTGTCGATTCGTTCATGAGAATTCAATTCTCTGAATGAATCAATTTTATTAAGCCAAGATGCGTGTACGAAGGAAAATTTTGTATGGCGTAGTGGACTTTTTGCATGCTAATAACACCAACTAGAGGCCTCGCAGCATATATGTTCTCTAACATGGATTTACTCAGAATTTTTAGTAGAACATTTTATGTGAGTTTTGTGTGCCTGTGTGTCTGTCTGTCCCCCCCTTATAACTTTTGATCCGCTCAATTTACAGATCCCAAAATTTCAAAATATATAAAAAATTATAGGTCTACAAAACTTTTATACTCAGAATGGTGAATTTTTGTTTCAGTCAGGGGTTATCAATTTTTGAATTTTTGGTTTATTTTTCCATATATTTCAGAAACCATAAAAGCTAGAACGCTAAAAATTGGTACAAACATAGACAAATATAAAATCTCAAACTCGTTTTTTTTCAAAAAAATTCCAGAGTTTCTCAAACATTTTTTAATTAAGAAAAATATTTTTTTTTATGATAAATTTATGAGTTTAACTGCCTATATTTCCAAATTTTTTAAAAATATCGAAAAAAGCCAAACACCTCAACTAGATAATTTAATTTTCTATAAAAAATATCATCATTGTATTAACACATCCCAAATTTTTTTTAACAATTTTTATAAAAATTGAATTTAGTGACGACATTGCTTCATACAATTTGTATGGCAATCGCCGATACACAATATGTAAGAAGAGTTAAGGGTCGTATTACGCATGTTATATAAGACTAGTTGCATGTAACACATGAGATCCAACTGTCGATAGCGATAGTATGTATAGTTGAAGAATATGTACCAAACTATAAACCCATAAATACAAATTATTGAATATTTTCAGATATTTTGTTTTCTATACAACATATGTAGGTATGTATGTCAAGATAGGATAGTATGGAGGAAGTTCCTTTTTTCCTACCCAGAATATGAAAATATCATGATGGTATGTATGTTTGGAGATGAAGTATCAAACTATTAACTCTTCTTACATATTGTGTATAGGCGACTGCCATACAAAATGTATGAAGCGATGTCGTCATTAAATTCAATTTTTAAAAAAATTGTTAAAAAAAAATTGAGATCTTCTACTACAATGTTAATATTTTTTTATAGAAAATTAAATTATCCAGTTGGGGTGTTTCGGCTTTTTGCGATAATTGTATAAGTTTTGGAAATATAGGCAGTTAAACTCATAAATTTATCATAAAAAAAATATTTTTCTTAATAAAAAATGTTTGAGAAACCCTGGAATTTTTTTGAAAAAATTAATTTGAGATTTTTTATTTTTCTATGTTTGTACCAATTTTCAGCGTTCTAGCTTTTATGTTTTCTGAGATATATGGAAAAATAAAATAAAAATTAAAAAGTTGATAACCCCTGACTGAAACAAAAATTCAAAATTCTGAGTATAAATGTTTTGTAGGCCTGTAACTTTTTATATATTCTGAAATTTTGGGCTCTGTAAATTGAGCGGATCAAAAGTTATAAGGACACACACACACAGACACACAGACACAGACACACAGACACACACACACACACACACACACACACACACACACACACACACACACACCCTCACACACACACACACACACACACACACACAGACACACAGACACACGAAATGTTCTACTCCGAATTCTGAGTAAATCCGTGTATGGAACATATATGCTGCGAAGCCTCTAAGATGGTGTTTTTTGACTTCAAAGTTGGAAAAGCCGTGAAAAAAGTAGACCTCTGCATACAATTCTCGCGTATCCTGGCTTGATACATTGTCGATATGTTAAGAGAACAAAGTTCTCCTGAACAAATCGACAGTTGGAAAACGGTAAGATAATCTTTCCCTGTCCAAATTCTGTCCAAAGTCGTATTACAGATGTTATTTGGTATTACAGAAGTTTTCTTACCCTATCTGCATCTCACGCGACTGTCATTATCTGTCAAATTACGATATTTGTGAGATTTCGGTGAGGTACCAATTTAGCTACCTTATGCATACAAATGTGGAAAAAATAGTCAACAACATATTTTTTGGAGACTTCTGTAATTTAAATAATTATATTTAAATACTAACTTACACGAATACGCGAACCTCAAGGCTATATTCGATAAAAAAGCAGTTATATTTTTACAGACGCACTGTTGAATTTGTTAAAAAAAATCTCAGTATAAAATATTGATTTGAATTTAATGACCTAAACAATGTCAGGTATCATAAAATTAACTCGATGCTTATGTGAAGAAAGTATTTAAAATCCATAACTACAAAGTTTTACATGTATAATACAATAATTGTAATACAAGAGGAAGTAAAATGTACAGTTTTAGGAGTGTTCCATTACTAGAAATATGTGTATGCTTAGGTTAGGTTTGGATATGGGTACTTTCATTGTACATATTTAACTTAATGAACTCTTGTTTTGACTACACTGGTTGAAGCGTCCAGCGCGAGTTGACTACATCATTTGTTTGACAGTGTTTGGCACCACAATATATTCAAGAGTTATGTCAGAGAAAAGAGCTATCTGGGAGGCATCTCACACTCAGGTCTTCTGGATCACAGAGTAACAACTCCCTAAAGAAGTTAGACAGAGACAACTAAGCGGCTTACAATGATCGATACTTAAGCGTGAGTGGTCCTATTAAGTGGATTAGATTTACTCCAGATATCCGTAGTGCACAAAGCAAGAGCACATTCTCTAAAGGACTGAAAACAGCTTTGTTTCATAGAGCAACATTAGACAGAATATAAGCGCCCTTGGAATGATCCTGAATCATTAAACGGCGCTATATAAATTATTTATTATTATTTGAGTTGTAAATTATTTATTATTATTTAGTTTGATAGGTACTTAATATCCAAACGTACATACAGAACCATCATGCTGTTTTGATATTCCGGGTAGGAAAAGAGGACTGACCTCCATACTGTCCTATCTTGACATACATATAAACATGTGTTAAAATTTTCAATAATTTGGATTTATGGGTTTATAGTTTGATTCTTATTATTCAACTATACATACTATCGCTATCGACAGTTGGATCTCATGTGTTACATGCAACTAGTATTATAGAATTGACTACAACTATAACCTTCAAGGCTGCACTGATAAACTGGATAAAGATATCAGGTAGGCACTATAAGGAGGTGGTTATCCACCCGTGACTTCTGTCTGACCTGGCACATGGCACTATTTATATTCACATTTTTTTCTGTCAATCCTATTTATATTTGCTTTTTCAATAATTTGTACAATTTTTTTTGTGTATTTGTATCATTCATTTTACATTTTTTTACTCTTGTTAACCTACTCTTCTTTTATAACTCAACTGTGTAAAATAACAGTCCCAGAACAGGCTTTTACCTAGTGGGGCGTTATTAGTTCATTTGTACATATATGTTGTATTTGTTTTGTGTAATAATAATAATAAATAAATATAAAGCAAGGAGTTCAAAGACAAAAAAACCCCCCTAGACAACGTGTCATTTTGCCCATGAAAAGAAACAAGAAAAGATAACTCAATGTATGGAAGTGACAGTAGTCTGTCACGTGACAACTGTCACATCCATACATTGAGCTAAATGACACGTTGTCTATGGGGGCAGAGCAGAGTAGGTATATTTGTATGACCTAACCTATATTCCCGTGAATTTTCCAGAAAATATAATATTTTTATTTTTATCGACGATGAAGAAGAGGAACGGGTGGTCAACTCGAACAAGAAGTGGTCCTGATATCAGCAGTACACCACCATCTAGAAATT
This sequence comes from Molanna angustata, assembly GCA_963576475.1. Classification (NCBI taxonomy): domain Eukaryota; kingdom Metazoa; phylum Arthropoda; class Insecta; order Trichoptera; family Molannidae; genus Molanna; species Molanna angustata. The sequence goes on from OY754986.1 coordinate 1,985,580, forward strand.
ATTAAAGATATTCTTTATAATAATATAACCATTTGTTGAGATTGAGAGGGTTTTTTTTTCGCAGTTTCTCTTACTTCTTCTCATATGAGAAGATTAAAGAAGTTGAATTATGTTCATCACCAGGATGATTGCACGTTGACACAATAAAATACTATCTAGTATTTGTAACAACTGTGCCTAAGAGTCCAATACCAAAAAAAAGAGGATCCGAAAGTAAACTTGGATTAAGTACGGACAAGGCGCTAGAGGGGGGCTCTTCCTCGTGTTGACGAGTCTCTCTATAGGGCTACGCCCCTTACGCAAAATGTTTCTTTATTTTTGCCATGTGCATCTCTTTTTTTGAGTCATACGTCATCGTTGCACCGAAGAACACCTTGAAAAAATAGGAATTATCGAAAGTAGTCTCAGCGAACATCCTGAAAAACAAAGCCATTCCGGTGAATTAGAAAAGAAAGGTCTTTGAAACATGTATCCTCTTGGTTTATACGGATTGGAAACAATGACACTAACTGCCAACACAATACACAAATTGAAACGTACGCAACGAGCTATGGAACGGCAAATGTTAAGAGTGAGCCTCCGAGATAAAATAAGAAATGAAGAAATCAGAAACCAAACAAAAGTCATTGACATAGCAGACCGTGTTGCAAAGTTGAAATGGCAGTGGGCAGGACATGCTGCGAGACAGGGTACTGAGAGGTGGACACCCATAATACTAAAGTGGGGACCGTGGGAGAATAAAAGACCAGTAGGGCGACCACAAAATAGATAGGTCGACGATATTATTCCGGTTGCAGGAGGGGGTTGGCTGAGGGAAGCACACTGCACAAGACAGAGAGAGATGGAGTTCATTGGAGTAGGCATACAGCCAGCAGTGGAGAGATGGCTGACAAAGAAGAAGGAGAAGTCTTTACGAATGCCCGAAGAAGTTTTGAGATATCAGATCACGTATTTCTTGAATGTCCCATAAATTACAGCTATCCGACCTTCTATATTGAATTTGCCGAGTTCCTATGCCTTGATTTTCCTATAATGACAAAATACTGAAAAATTTTCACATCTCAACCGTAGTGGCTAACCCTTCAAATAATCAATTGCAGGCAGATAACTCATATTTAAAAAAAATATATAAATCGCCAATAATTTCTTAAAACAACGACAATTTATCATAGCTCACCTTTTTCATACGAATGCTCTATCAGAAAAATAACACGTATTTCTTTCATATTCCGGTGTATTTGCCAGAGAATACAATATTCTTATCATTGTCAACCAAGAAGAATAGAAATGGATGATCGGCGTAGAATGAAGGCGACTCAAATAATAAGATAGACCCTCCATCTGCAATAATGAAGGATTTTATTTGATTGAATCGAATAAGAATTTAATAACATAAGTTTCCAAATGATTTAATCAAATATGAATCCACAGGGTAGAATCGAATCAGATTCCACAACCAAATCTCAGTTCTTCTTTGATTAATCATTATTGGATTAGAACAGACTCCAGAGGATTGAATCAAGAAACAATCTACAGAATTGAATAAAACGAGAGTCACAACCATTGAATCAAATTAGAGTCCTCCTCCATTTCTTAACTCTTATTTGAAATCATTATTGGATTTGACCAAACTCCAGAGACTTGAATCAAATAACGATATTCATAACCAATTCTCAACCCTGATTGGATTTATCACAGGGTTGAATAAAATAAGATTCTAGAGGATTGAATCTAGTGAGAATCCACAATCAAATCTCAACGATTCATCATGAATCACATAAGATTCACATCCAGTAATGTCATTTTAGGTATCAGCAGTTTTCAATCTGTCGATTGATGCGGCTTCCAAACTGTAGAATTCCATAATAATTATGATAAATATGAACACATATTATATTCCACAAACAATTTATTCGATTTCCGACGACCGTTTCGGCTTATAAGGCGATAATCAACTGTTTCGGCTTATAAGGCCATAATCAACCAGTTGATTATGGCCTTATAAGCCGAAACGGTCGTCGGAAATCGAATAAATTGTTTGTAGAATATAATATGTGTTCATATTTATCATAATTATTAATAGTTATTTTAGGTGCCATTTTCAATAACTATCAAAGAAAATCGGTTAAGAGAACATATATTTAGTGACTAAAAACATGATATATTAAAACCGCCTAATGCACTATGAAGTTACGTATTAGTAATGGTAACATTTATACCGCAGATTTCAGAGCATTGTCCATAATAAATTACTGGGTTTTTTAAGAAAAAAATTACTTGATTTAATCGTCCGGGGGTAGCATCTGTTTTAATTCCAACTGCTGGAATAGTTCATACTATCGCGTGCATTCAAAAAGGTTTGTACGTGATTTAAATTATCGGAAACCCAAAATACATATTTTGTTTTTTTTTGCATTTTAAGAACAAACCTTACTTGAAATGAAAAAAAATTATCGGTCATTCACTCAGATTTTAAGTACATCAAAGATTTATTTCTCTACGTTACATAGTTATGGAGTAATTTTAAAAAAAATTGTAAAAAGGATATTTTTAATATTTTTTTAAGGAAATTAAGTCAGAAGTTTGAAATTGTGTGGCGAACATTCACTGGAGAAATGTTGAAAACACTTATGGGATTTTTTCTAGAAACACACTGTTTCCCATATTTGGGGAATTTGATTTGAAATTGGGATATTTAGGTTTATATGGCCCCTTAAAGCAAGATTCAATCCTGGATTCCACTGTACCTATTGTTACCTATCATAAATGCTAGTTGTACGCGATTGCCGTTAATCTTGGTTAACAATTGTCGTTTTATGCTTTTAAATATCTCGTAATAATTCTCAGCTATTCATTATTTATTTTATTGTTCCTAATAAATCAATAGTTTATCAACCATTAAAAAATGTGGTAATGAATATGTAAAAGACGTCCAGGGTCATCGTCGATAACTTATGGTATATGACAAATTAAAAGTATCTACGATGACGATGATGGATGACGATTGCTTTAACAAATAGTTACAACTATCGCAATTGGATTCATAATTACAGTATAGTCATTGGGATTTCAAATTAGCACTCATTATTGGCATTCGGTTGGTGATCTGACCCAGTGTGGCTAATGTAAAAGAGCGACCTGACTACATCCTTGCAAGATTTCTCATTAATCCGCTAATATATTTACGTAGTAGTATGAGATCACTAAGATCGTAGAGGAGTCGGAAGAAGGCAGCATTCCTGGCTGCGAAACATCCGGGAATAGACCGGAATAAGAACTGTGAAGGAGCTGTTCTCACTGCACAGGACAGGGAGGCTTATACTATGGTGGTGGTCAACGTCGGGAGGACCTGACATGACACAAGAAGAAGAAGAGATCACTGGAGGAGGGCAGCGGAGGACAGGGACGGCTGGAGAGGATTTCTGGAGAAGACCAGGGCCCACACAGGGCTGTGATGATGATGATGAAGAGATCGTGGGACTAATGGTTTTAAACTTGCGACTACAGCGTATAAGGGGTTTCATCAATTACAACCCATGAAACATGTTTTAGAAGCCAAGTATTTTATCGCGACTAACACATTACCTACCAGTAAAAAATATTGCGCGTAAAATATATTGATACTTGTACAAAAAAATAAGTACATACATATACTTAACACGCCATAAAGATTTTTTTTATCTTTTCGTTAACTTATCACGAATGAAGAAGTTCTCAAAATAATAGAAGGAAGACACCTGATCAAATACCTCCTCAGTAACAGTATTTTGCAGTCTCCTACCCCACTCCATGGGGAAAGTTTTAGAACTTATGTATAGTCCTTTTCATCCCCGATGCGGCTGCTCGTCGGACAAAACAAGAACTACCATCAAGCATATTTCATACCACTACCACTAAAGTCCAATCACAAACGCGAAAGACTCTTATAGTGGTAAATACACAAATACCACCTCAGAAAGATGTACAAAAGAAAAAAGATTGATTGGGAACATAAGGCATACGAGGGTCTTCTACATAATATAGACAAATGCGCTCCTGTCGGGAATAACTTGAGTATCTGTGCGACGACATGGGCTGTGCAGCAATCTAAGTGGATATGAAAAGAATCGCACAGAACCGGACGGATAGGAAGAAAAGATGTGAGGCTTTGCTGCAAAACAATCCCGAAGATTAAAACAAGAGAGAGAGATATTGAAAACATGTCGATTCAGTCATTCAATATCCAGCGACAATATTTAAAAAGAAGAATTCAATCAATTTTCCAGCGGCAATATATAAAAAGAAGAAATCGAGATACTTACAAGTGGCTGCTGCCGCTTCGGCTCCATCTTCGTTCACCTCAATGAAGGCCTTCTGGTATCCCTTGGATATCTTGAGTTTTTGGCCAGATGACAATAGACCATCCAACTCTGCCTCGCTACTGAAGATCTTTGAAATGCCCATCTGACAACAATACCAATTGTTCATTATATGTGTAGAGACAAGCCTAAAGAGAACAGTGTCTTTGAGTTGTTAATATTCCGAGAACCGTCAAAATTGTATGACAGTATTAATAGTGGCGAGCAAAATCAGTCTAGATTACAAATCTTACACAAAATTCAAGTCAATTACAATTTTTCTATAATATATGGAGGAGAATCCAAGTATTCCTCTCTCGCCTTCTCGTATTCGAAATCTTCTCTCCTTTTGCCAACAATCGTGTGTTTGCACATCATAACATTGGTAAAACTACGATGGATTTTGAATACGAAAGAGCAAGAATGGTCTTGGTCTTGTAATTGAACACTTAAATCTACCTTACAAAGTTTTACCTATAATGGCATTATTTTTCAAAACATCAATATCTAGTGCGTTTCAATCACCTGTGGCAGAATTTCTTTAAGGTTGATGGTTGTCTCGATCTTGAACTTTGGTAGATAAACCAGAACGTCCATCGTGCTCATAGTGTTGAAGTATAATTTTAACTCTGCTGGATTGGAAGCAACTTTGTCTTCTATGTCTTTCAGACCTTCGATTGTGTTGGGAAGGAGGATGATCATGGACATGGCGTCATCTTTGTATGGAATCTCCAACATCTAAATATTAAATAAACGCAGTTGTGAAAAACGTTTTATTTATTAACTTTTTGATATTTAGAATCACTGGTTAGTTGGAAGAAATTGCCATATTATAGTAATATACTCGCCACTGGTTCAGTGAGCAAGAAAGTGTTTATTTAATAAATAAATAAATAATGAACACTTCCTTGCACACTGCGCAAGCAGCGAGTTTATTGCCGTATGGCAATTTCTTCCAACTAACCAGTGTTTCCAGCCCAGAGAAGTAATATTTGCGTGAGAAATGAATTTAAATAAATTTCTCCTCTACTGGGAATCCAACCCAGGACGCCTACACAGAAACCGAACGGTTTATCAACTGTGCCACGGCGGTCGGTTTATTACTATATTTGTTGATGATTGTGCTTTATTTTAGATAATATGTATAATAAAGAAGGAGATTTTCGCAAACTCCACACTCCATCTCATTGGGAACGTTATAGGTCTACTTATAGTTCTGTTCGTCCTCGAGATAGCTACCTTATGCTAGATACCTAATATGTTTGTGTTGTAGATATGTTTAATAAAATATTGTAATAATATATTTCGTATCAATAAATAGGAGAATCAACGGGAGGATAAGACCAAGGTGAGAAATTCTGAAGCCACTCTTCCAGATGCACTGATGGGTGGACCCAGAGAGTCCCGGAGTGGCAACCGAGACAGGGAACGAGTGGGGTGTCCTTAGTTAGGTGATCAGGTTGTGTCAATGAGGTGCCAGGGAACGATTTGAAGCGGTGTGCCCAGGAAAGGGAAAAGTGAAAGGCAAGGAGAGAGACCTATATTCAACTCTGGATGCAGAAAGGCTGATGATGATAGGAATAAAAGTTTTTCTATTGATCAGGAAGTATGGGAACAGCCAAAGTGCTTCAATCCTCTGTAGATGTCGAAGCTTAATTTTGGGTGGTGTATCTCTTATACATATACCTTACGTTCAATAATCGAAAACCCAAGATTCATTTTTAGACGCTTGGTAATATCGTTGATCGTTGGTTGTCTTCTTCAGTGGGCTGACTGATATTCTTATTTTTCTTGCTGATACATATTAAGAGGACTCGAGTTTAATCATCGTGAATTATTTTTGATTATTAAATCACGCATCTTTTTTTTAGAACAAGTGGTGATGGTAAAAGAGGTTATTGATATCAGGTTTCAATGGATATTAATATTTTAGTATTTTTACCTTTGCCTTCCATTCCCTGATGAATTTGATTTTGAAGTCGTCACTTTTGGACATCATGTCAACTTGTTTCTTTTCAGTTTTGCTGATGAAGAAGTCTGCATTGAAAGTGGATTTGCGGTCAAACTTCAGTTTCCAGTCTCCCTGTCGAAGAGAATTCAGGAAATATTTCATAAATACAAATGACTGTGCTAAAACGAGCAGGTTGTAGCCACTGCCCTCCGGATTTTTTATTTTTCTGCTAGACGAAAACAAATCTATTCATAATTACAGTGTCCTTGTACACTTAATATTTGCTGGGGTGGAACTCTTATATATGTACAGTAAAAGATGTGTCTTCTTTTACTATTTATTTTACACGATAAAATATTACAATAATTAGTTTGATATATACAATATATCAAACAATATATACACACACACAGACATGCTATCTCTTTCACTCACATATCTCACACTAATCGTATCAGGTGCCTAGTCACAGTGTCAGTTTAACGATGGAATAGAAAAAATAATATCCGTAGGTATTATATTATCTGTGACTCATGTATTGAAGTGACAGTTGTTACGTGACAGGCAACTGTCACTTTCATACATCGAGCTATCTTTTCTTTTCTTTTTCATCGCAAAATTGACACGTCGACTAGGAACGCTCGATTGTTGGAAAAATGGGATATAAACTCGCCTATGTACAATAATATTATTTTGTGTATTTTGTACAAAAAGATTATTAATAAATATGTAAAATCCACAAGGCACCTACATATCTTTGTATTTTTATGATTTATATTGAAAGTAGGTATAGTTGTCGCCAAAAATAACTTGAACTTTTAGCCGAGAAGGGGAGCGATTTGCACGTAAATCAACGAAGCAAAAATATTATAAAAATTTGCGCGCTGCGTAACCGGAAGCTCGTTCAAGATGTTTGGCGAAAATTAAACTATTTTTATAATAATTGTATTTAATTGAATTACTTTTTTACTATCTTTTCTTTTCTGGCATATAGGTGCTATTTCAAATAATAATTGAACCCGTACCCAATACCGTTGCTTTTACGTTCCGTATTTTATTGTATGTAAAAATCTATTTAAGTCGTAAATAATAGTTACCTAGTAAATAATAGTAAATAGTTACCTTGAAGTATATGGCATTTACTAATACCATGGCAGCTTGTTCATCTATGCCATTTTGATCAATAAGATTTTGTATCTTTGAATTTGTCTTGCTCTCCACCTGAAAAATTAATTAATGATCATTATTGCAAGACCTATCTTCTTCTTCTTTCGTGTCAGCACCAATCAAACACTTTTCTACCAATACTTGGCAACTTCGACCGCTGCGCCGCTACAGCGTAGCAGGTCCTCATATGAGCAGGTAGCAGGGCAAGTAGGACAGTCTCGCAGGTGGTCTGTGGTCCGCGGCACGCCGCATTCACACGAGAGGCAGTCATCATGTTTATAAATTGTCTTTAGATCTGCCGACGCCCGTTCTCAATTTGTTTAGCGACTTCCAGGTGCGCCAAATAATGCAGTTTGTGGCCCGGCGGGAGGCACGTTGAACGTTATGCCTTTGAACGTGGCGCTTAAACCGTTGGTGTCTGATTTACCTGTTCTCCTATAAATTCCAACTTTATCTCTATTGAGATAAAAGTTCGTTAAAAATTCATTATATTCATTATCATTATATTATGTAGTTTTCAAAAAGTAGTACCTACCCATGAATTGATTATATCAGCTGTCTTCTTCTTCTGGCTAAAGTTGACATTCTGCAATTCAGCTCTGAAGACCTTCTCTGCGTTCTTCTGAAACTTGGTGTCGAGTGTGTAATGCTCTCCCTCCTTGACGTATATCTTGTTAGCCATGTTCAAGGTCACCCCTTTCATGTTGTTCACATCGTCAATTGCAGATTTGAACGCTGTTTTAGTCTACAAAATCAAACAATATACTAAATTATTTTTAATTTAACAAATACAATAGAACCACAATAAATATGTACCTACAGCATTTGTGCCCCCACGCTTAGCTGTCAATAATTACGGTACCTACATACTTCATGAAATATCCGAAAGTCAAAATGGCCATCATACATTGCCAAGGTTTTTACACTAATATTCAGGAATCAATAGATTGGTGGTACAGGGACCTCCTCAGATCTCAATCCTTAGATAAGTATCTGATCTCAATCCTCAGATCTCAATCCTTAGATAAGTATCTGGATGGGTATTCTCATGGGTATTCTATGAGTATTCTGGATGGGTACATATTCCCAATTGAAGATCTATCATTGCAATTGTTGTATTTTATTTTGATCTTTCACATCATTTACAATTTATACGCATTAATCTGCAAATTCTTTTGCGGAAGTGTAAGTAGAAGTGTAGAAGTCAGCGAAAGTCGTGTTTAAAGATTTTTTTTAAATCGTTCATAAACATATTATATCTTCTTCTTCTTCTTTTAAATAGACCTTCAGGTCTGTTTTTTAAGAGGCCTGCTCTTCCTGCGAAGTGGACCCCCAGCTATCCCTCCATCTTTTTGGCGGTCTACCGCGAGGGCGGGTTCCGTGAGGCTGATTGTGAAGCACGATATGAGGAAGTCTGGTGCTGTCCATCCTTTGGACATGACCATACCAGTCCCTCCTCCGCTGCCTGCTCCATCTGATGATATCGTCAACCTCACATAGTTCCCTTATTCTGGAGTTCCTCACTCGGTCTCTCAGGGTTTTGCCTGCAATATCTCTCAATGTCCTCATTTCTGAAGTCCTCAACATTTGTTTGCTTCTGACTGTGTCTGCTCGTGCCTCTATACCATATGTCATCACTGACGCATGCTTTGTAGATTCTCACTTTGCTTTTAATGGCCATATCCTCATTTTTCCAAATAATGGATTTTAGGGCGCCCGATACTGCAGCTGCCTTATTGACTTGGCTCTGAATTTCTTCGCAAAGGTCAGCATCTTCTGTTATGTCAATTCCTAGGTATCTAAAGGTATTAACCTGTTCAATTGGGTTGTTGTCTATAGTCAGATTGCATGCTGTTGCGTATAGAGAGAAGGGAAAATATTGCACCTACCTTGGCAGCCTTCTTCCTTCGTCTTGTGTAGTGTCTTCACGGAGGGCACTACACCAACCTCTATGACACAACACTGAATTACACTTTAAAACTTCCTCTGAACACGGTTCAGGAATTCAAAATAGCGCACGGCGCGTAGTTTCGATGATTGATGCGAAAAGGTAGAAAATATGTATATTTTCTCTTGAGTCGACTATATAACTTTCTGTCACAGTGCAATGCGTTCACACACGACGAGAGAGTATTGACGATTGTTTTTGTTCCTATGTAGGTAACAATATTTCAGGGATCGGAAAAGGTTGGAAGTGTTGCCACATTTACCGAACATCCTCCCCTCCGAAGAGGCCTGGTATGTATACCACGGCTCTTCTAAAACTATATGACAAACACATAACGAAATATAAAAAAAATACATAAATTTGGAGACATATAGCAAACAAATCCCCAAACTTAATGGTCATGTGAAGGTACGACCTTCATACAAGCAAAAAAAATAAGATAAGCAAAAAAATAAGATAAACAAAAAAGGTAAAAAAAAGTATACCTAACTAATACAAAATAAAGGAAAACTTAAACTTTACAAATCATTGTCATTTTGACAAGGAAGTGGGCATAGCTTCGAAACTGGTCTCATCAAGATACCACTAGGTGTCTTTAATTCAACCACACGAGTGACTCCGTCCTGAGAGGAGACAAGCTTCGATATTCTACCCAATCGCCACTGCAAGGGTGGCATGTTGTCCTCTCGTATGACAACAAGATCTCCGACATTTGGAGGAATCGTGGCCTTAAGCCATTTAGATCTCTGCTGGAGAGTATGCAGATACTCTCGCTGCCACCTGTTCCAGAATGATTGGGAAATCGACTTAATTAATTGGTAACGTGTAAGTCTAGAAACGTGCACGTCATCCATACGTTTTTCAGGAACGGCTACAAGAGGTTGACCTATTAAAAAATGGCCTGGAGTTAGTACATTCCACTCTGAGGCGTCCTCCGACAGAGACGTTAAAGGTCTTGAATTCATGACTGCCTCTACTTCCGCACAAACCGTCATGAACTCTTCTAAAGTTAATATCTGCTCTCCAATTACTCTCTTCAGTAAGGTTTTAGCCACCTTGATTCCGGCTTCAAACAATCCTCCGCTGTTTGGGTAACTTGGAGCATTAAAATGCCAAGTGATACCACGCTGGCTGGCTTTGTTTGACAATACCTCCTGCACTGCTGAACTTGAGAGGTACTTATCAACTTCATTGAGATGTCTGCTACTCCCTACATAATTTGTCCCGCAATCTGATCGAATAAACGTCGGAAGTCCTCTACGGGATGAGAACCTCGAGAAGGCTGCAAGAAATCCCTCAGTTGAGAGGTCCGACACAACTTCTAGATGGACTGCCTTCGTGGCCAGACAGACAAATATGCATAAGTAGGCCTTAAAGGTTTTAGAGTTTCTTATTTTATTTGCTCGCATAGTAAAGGGACCACCATAATCTGTGGCGACTCGTTCGAAGACCCGACCGACTCGAACACGGTCCGATGGGAGGTCTGCCATCTGAGGGCACACCGACTTGGGGTTTACCTTAAAACACGTGACGCACTTATGAATACGACTACGTATTACACGCCGAGCAGAAACAATCCAAAACTGCTGTTGTAAAATAGCATTCAGCGCATTGGGACCGATATGGCAATGTACCTTATGATAGTTGTCTACAATCAGATTAGTTAAGTGAGAAGATTTAGGGAGAAGAATGGGAAATCTAGAATTATATGGAAGAGTAGAATGTCTCAGTCTCCCTCCAACTCGTATCATACCTTCGCTATCCAGGAAGGGAAATAATTTTTGCAAGTGTTTCACGGAGCAGGGACGGCCATTCCTCAACTTGTCTATCTGTTCAGAAAACGCAATTAATTGTTCCCATTTAATAAGTTTGAAGAGTGATAATTTTAACTCCTCTACAGAAAGAGGACCGGTACATTTTTTAAATTTGTGACGACAATTATTGATAAATTTTATGCAGTAAGCTGTAGTTCGTTGCAGTCGTTGCAAGGAACTAAATTTAATAACAAAAAACTCCTCCATGTCTGCACATAGAGCAATCACCTTGGTCTCACGGAGACCAGGGAGTTTGTGTGAGTCTAAAGACTCTCTCTTTTGGCACGGCCAAGTTTCGAAAGAGTCCTTTAGCCATGGTGGATGCCACCACAATTCATGATCCAATAATACGGAGGGATATGCACCCCTAGATGAAATGTCAGCGCAGTTTAATTTTGATGGTACATATCTCCATGTGATATGGGCCGTAGAACTTAAAATCTGGGAAACACGGTTTCCTTCGTAGATTTGTAGTAAGTGAGGCGGGGTTTGGAGCCACGACAGGCCAATAGTGGAGTCTGACCAACAAATTACATTATCAATTTTGATTCTACCAAGGAATGACGAAACGCAAAAATTTATTAAACGTGTTAACAACAATGCAGCATTTAATTCTAGTCTAGGGATAGTCATCTTCGTGCGCACAGGGGCTACCTTTGACTTAGCCGCCAAGAGGCTGACATTCACCTGACCCTCATTGTTCACGGTTCTAAGATACACGACTGCAGCATATCCACAGAGTGAACCATCGCAAAATCCATGTATGGATACTTCAGTTAAACCCTCGTGAAATGCTTGTCTTGGAATATTAAATCTCTCAATAACACTTAAATCAGCTACAAAATTCTTCCATTCTTTGACAATTTCTTGAGGCGGAATGTCATCCCAAGAAGTGTGCAACAACCATAATTTCTGAATGATTAATTTTGCCTTGAACGTTATAGGAGAGATCCAACCCAATGGATCGAATATTCTTGCAATAGTAGATAAAATCGCTCTCTTGGTGCATTCATCTCCGGGCACATTCACTCGATACCGATACCTAAACACATCAGCTAATGGATCCCACTGGATCACTAAGACCTTAATGCAAGGAGACGAGTCTGCAACGTCGAAAGATCTTGGCACTTCACAATGATCAGCTGGTACATCTTCAAGCAACTGGTTGCAATTCGATGACCATTTACGTAGCTCGAAACCTCCCATTTTTAGCAGTGAAATAAGTTCCTGCTTAAGTAGTACTGCATCCTGAAGTGTTGCAGCAGTGGTGATGATGTCATCAACAAATATTTGAGACTGTAAGACCTTCGAAGCCATAGGAAACTGAGACTCCCCAATCCTTGCGAGCTCACGGAGCACCCTCATGGAGGCATAAGGCGATGACGTCACGCCATATGTGACTGTGCACAAGGCGTAATGTCTAATAGGATCTGAAGGAGAGTCTCTCCAAAGAATCAACTGATATGGCTGATCCTTGGGATCAATCAGAATCTGACGGAACATCATTTTAATATCGCAAATTAAAGCTATTGGATGAATACGAAAGTAAAGTATGATGTCTGCAATATCGCGGTGTAATTTGGGGCCAGCATACAGACAGTCGTTGAGAGAAACTGAAGTAGATGTCTGTGCACTCGCATCAAATACTACCCTAATTTTTTTTGACTGATTTGTTGTTTTAAAAACGGCATGATGAGGTATATAATAATGCTTACCAGGTTGAGTCACACCCTTATAAAGAGTCATATGACCCAATGATAAATACTCATTCATAAAATTTGTATATTCGAATTTTAGGTTTTCATTTTGAGAAAATCGTTTTTCCAAATTTAAAAACCTACGCAGCGCGGCGTTGTAAGAATTTCCCAGTTGAGGGTGAATTTTCTTAAATGGCAGTCTAGCCATGAACCTACCGTTAGGTATTCTTTGAAGAGTTTTCATGAAAAACTCCTCACATTGATCATCTTCTGGGTTGCAAGGCATTACCTCAGGAAGATTTTCTGAGTGCCAAAAATTTTCAATTAATTTATCTAACGAAGTTTCTGAGTGGAAGGAATGTATCGCAAGATTATTGCTCAACGTGCGATGAGACGAATCATCATATGGACCACTAATAACATAGCCAAAGATGGTTCCTAATGCCGTGGGTATGCCTTCTGAGAAATGAACTGACGAGCCATCCAAAAGACTTGCATACAAATCTGCTCCCAATAGAACGTCTATTTGAGCAGGTTCATAAAAATATTCATCAGCAAGGGATAAATTTTTATATGCATTAAAAACCCTTTGAGGGACACGGGCTGATGGTATATTATTGGTTAGGCGATTTAGTACTAGGGCCGTAGTAGAAATTAATTCACCACTGCGTTGTTTCATAGTAAGAAAAACTGAACCGCGAACCTGAGTAATATTTCCTCCCAGTGACGTCACTGGAACCTGAATTTTATTGCGCTTTAATGATAGACGCTGAATGCAACTCTCCGTTATGAAGGAGGACATTGACCCACTATCTAGCAGACACCGTACAAGATGAAAGTTCCCAAATGAATCTTTAATAGGTATGCGAGCTGTAGCAAGTATGACTTGCTTCGTTTGAGAAATTGTGCCTGAATGAATTTCGGCAGATGTAATTAACTTGTTTTGATCTGAAACTGTTTGAACAATTTGTTTGTTTTCGAAATGTAGCAAAGTATTATGTTTATGTGACTGACACAATTTACATTTTCCGGAACTCTTGCAATTTTTAATATCGTGATTTTTCATACAAGAGAAACACAGTCGATTTTCCTTTACAAAATCACGACGTGTTTTAACGTCCTGCCTTTTAAATTGTTCGCATGCGAAAATTGCATGCGCTTGATTCTTGCAGAAATGACATTTAATGTTATTAGAAGGTAGCACAGAATGGAATGTACTCTTGAGTGTTTTTCCCTTTGAAAATTGCACAGAAGTAACATCTAAGACATGACATTGATCTTCCAAAAATTGTAACAGTTTGGGAAATTTTGGCATCTCATTTTTGGGCAATGTTAATTCAAATCGGCAGCGTAAATCAGAATACAATTTTCTTATTAATATATGAACCAAAATAAAGTCCCACTCATTAACATTGATATTCAAAGAAATTAACGCCTGCGAATTTTCCTTGACAATATTTAGAAAATTACGCAACTGTGATACATTTTCCACAGGCTTAACGGCGAGCAAATTCGATAAATGATTATCTGCAATTAACCTCACATTATTAAAACGTTCATTAATAAGTTTATATGCCAGATCATAGTTTTCTTCGCTTAAGGATAAGTGTTTTATCACACGTGAGGCATCATCCTTCAAGCAAGAGGACAGATAATGCATTTTTTGAATGCCATTTAACTGATTATTCGAGTGAATCAATGTATTGAATATCGAGATAAAATTGTTGAAATCTACATATGAACCATTATAGGTAGGCAACGGTATATGTGGCAGACTGATATTTTGAATTCTACTGCTTTCATTATTTTTTGATACTTGCTTATCACTACATAATTCAAAATATATTTGTTTGATTTCATAATAGTTTTCGATAAACTGATTATACCTATCACTATGTGTCTCAGAATCGAAATCAGACTTTGCCGCGGCTTCTATGAGAATATGATTCTCATAAAATTCGGATTTGATATTCTCTAAGTCAGAATAACGCACTTTAAATTTTATTATGTTCGATTCCGAGGGGTTTAATTTCGCCTGTATAGCGAAATCGAATAAACACTTTAAATTTAAAACTGCAAGTGAACACTTAACTGTTTTGTTCGTCATTTTAAACACAGATAATATAACTCTACACAAGGAGTATATAATACTTTACACTATACATACAATATAATAATATAATATACACTTATTATTGTTATTTGTTAACATAAGATCGAGATATAGGTACCTAGATAATATTATACTGTACGGCTGTCAGTTCAGTAGTAAACAACGTGAAGTTAGTTACAGATATTTGACCATAGAAAATAATTCACACTGCTCTGAACTAAGCAACTATTGCCGTTTCACAAATAAAATAATTATAAGAATAGCCACAAAAAAATAATAAATATAATTTTACCTACATAATTATGTAGTACACCGACCAAAACGAGGTTATTGTTTGCTATTGTCTTCAAATAATAAATTGATATTTCAGAATAATATTATGTATAGTACTATGTTGAAATATTACAAATATAACGAAATAACACAATTTACGTGTGTTTTGTCATACAAATACGATTTGATGACGTCCGATGTGGCTGGAATTTAGGATAATAGGCTCGGAATGGACCATAGGATGGACAATTCGGATCGAAAGGACCAAAAAGATGTTGCGTATAGAGAGAAGGGAAAATATTGCACCTACCTTGGCAGCCTTCTTCCTTCGTCTTGTGTAGTGTCTTCACGGAGGGCACTACACCAACCTCTATGACACAACACTGAATTACACTTTAAAACTTCCTCTGAACACGGTTCAGGAATTCAAAATAGCGCACGGCGCGTAGTTTCGATGATTGATGCGAAAAGGTAGAAAATATGTATATTTTCTCTTGAGTCGACTATATAACTTTCTGTCACAGTGCAATGCGTTCACACACGACGAGAGAGTATTGACGATTGTTTTTGTTCCTATGTAGGTAACAATATTTCAGGGATCGGAAAAGGTTGGAAGTGTTGCCACATTTACCGAACACATGCTATGTGTGTTTTTGAGAATGTCATACATTTAGTCTTATCAATTGAAATTGCCATGTTGTATTGTTTGCAGGCGCTATGTAACCTGTTCAGCATTGTCTGTAGGTCATTGTTAGTTTCGGCTACTATAATAGCGTCGTCGGCATAGCAAATTACATTAACAATTTCCTTCCCCATTCTGTACCCAAGCTGGGGCGATTTAATTTCCTTGATTAGTTCATCCATTATTAGATTAATATTTTAAAAAAATCATCAGAAGTAAAATTAAACACAATCTTTTTCTTCTGCCTTGGCCTCATGACTGAGGATGATGTACTAAGAAAATAATATAATAATCATATTATTATTACAATGCACGCCCCCAGCAGTAACAGAAAACGACAACTACATATTATACTGGAATAGAGACATTATCACAGACAGAACATACCTACACAACCGACCAGACATTACTTTAATTGACAAAATACATATCTAACAGAAATATCAAATCTACAAAATCACAATGGAAACAAGAAAAAGTAACCATACAGTAAGGCATCATACCAAAAACACTCCAAAAATATATACATACTATCCTACTACCCCATATTTCATCAGCAACATACAAAAAACTGCAATAATCAACACATGTACAAAAGTCAGGAAATGTCTACAGGTACCACTTTAAACAATTACATAACACACCGCCTTTCAACTTGAGTAGGTATGCTCCGTTGTGAAGTTAAATAAACTATCGGATCATAGCCGAGATCATAGTTTATGTAAAAATAATAATAATATTTTGATTTTAAAACTAGATTCCCAATTGAAAAACCTTTATTTTGATTTTTTAAATGGAATTCAAGTTTATCAATCGTTTGCCTCGGTGGCTAAACTTAATAACCCAACGAATAGTTTGCATCGGTGTTGGATGGGCTTTGGCAGATCAAACGGTTGATGGCAATTGATGATCTTGTAGAGGACTAGACATGGTCAATGGTCACTCCAACGGGTCGGTTAGTGACCTCTGGATCTCCTACTCTCCATTATAAGAGTTTCTCGAGGTTATCAAAGGCCCGACTGGCAATATATCCAAAATTATTCAATTATTAATAATGTTTTTAAATGAATTAGATATAATGAACATTGCTAACATATTCAGCACCCTCCAAATACAAAGCTGTGCTCAGTTCCCTTCTAGTTTCCCCCTTGGCACCCAAAGACAAGAGAGCCAGGAGTACTTCTGCGGACAGAGGGGACATCACAACACTCTTGCCAGGCTGGTTTTCTGATGTTGCCTGAAAACAAAATAAAATCATTATATTATTATTTATTCATTAATCCTGGCAACATTTGAGATGGATATTAGCAAATATATTTTGATATTATTATTTTATTTATTGGTTACATACAAAATTATTTATAACTATCGACCTCACTAGGGCTGGCCAGTATTGAGGTCGACAATATTTAATAAATAGGTAGTTAATACAGTTTACCTATAACAAAATTTGAAACTATATAGTTATAAGAAACGTAATTAATTCATAAAATACAAATGAACAGAGAGCCTATATTACCTACTAAACTGCAGTTACCTACAGCTGGGTACCTGTAGATTCGTCGGTAGCTTTGTAAATTTATTCCAAGTAAATACGGAGTAAATTATTTTCTTTGAATAGTTATGGACAAATAAATTGAGAAATCGCGTGGGCTGCGCAAAGCGCAAATGTGGGTTTTTAAATCACGTCCGGCGTCTCCATCTATTTCGAAATTTCTCAAGTTATTTTTTTTAACATGTCTACGTAGGGGACACCAGCTATTAGGATTTGGATCCATTGTATTTGCTTGTATTATTCCTACCATTTATTTATATCGCATTAATGTTGTCGTTATATGCAAATGAATTTATGGCCAAACAAGTGCGGGTATAAGGCCACAAGGCAATCTCCTCAAGTAAATTAATGCACAAATGCGGTTATAATGCCACAAGGCAATCCCCCAAGTAAATAAAGTACACGAATGCGGGTACAATGCCACAAGGCAATCTCAAGTAAATTAATGCACAAATGCGGGTATAATGCCACAGGGCAATCCCCCAAGTAAATAATCTTCAAGTAAATCAAGTACACAAATGCGGGGACAATGCCACAAGGCAATCTCAGTAAATATCAAACAGTTATTAAATATTAGCATTTAATAACTGTTTTGTATTATTAATGTGTATTTTGAATTCAATAATGTTTTTGTTGTTTTTGTTATCTTACTATAATGTATAATTTAATTTGCAAATTTTTTACAACATGCCACGAAGTAATAGCAAGAGAATGTTATTTGGCACTTAGTGGCACATTTTTTACAATGTGCCACGAAGTAATAGCAAGACAATGTTATTTGGCACATAGGGGCAATTTCTTTTACAAGATAATGTTATTTGGCACTTAGAGGCACATTTTTTACAATGTGCCACGAAGTCATTGCAAGATAATTCTATTTGGCACTTAGTGGCACATTTTTTTAAAATGTGCCACAAAGTAATAGCAAGATAATGTTATATGGCACTTAATTGCACATTATTTTACAATGTGCCACGAAGTCATTGCAAGATAATTTTATTTGGCACTTAGTGGCACATTTTTTTACAATGTGCCACGAAGTAATAGCAATAATAATAATAAGTCATTTGTATAGCGCCGTTTAATGATTCAAGATCATATCAAGGGCGCTGATAGTCTAATGTTGTGTTGCTCTTTGAAACAAAGCTGTTTTTAATCCTTTAGTGAAAGTGCTCTTGCTTTGAGCACTGCGGACATCTAGAGGCAGTGAATTCCACTTAATAGGACCAATCACACAAAAGCATCGGTCATAGTAAGCCGCTTTGTTGACTCTGTCCAACTCCTTTAAGGAATTGTTACTCTGTGATCCAGACGACCTGAGTGTGAGATGCCTCCCAGAGAGATCTCTTCTCTGACACAGCTCTTGTATATATTTTGGTGCCAGGTTGTTCAAAGCATTATATACTGTCAAACAAATTTTGTAATCAATTCGCTCTGGACACTATAATATAATGTTTTTTGTCACTAAACTTAGTGGCACATTTTTTTACAAATTATAAATAAATTAAAATAAACCTTCAATATTTATATATACCTATTATGTAGAGGTAATTTAAAAAATAATTATATATGTTCTGATTATAATATTATCATTGTGAAGGATGGAAAATTTTATCAATATTGGGAATTTCCTCGTTTTATATATTTTTACACTATTTACCTACCGTTGCTCTTTCCTTATCTGTGGTCAAACCAACAAACAAATATGAAATTATTATCAATAATATACCTACCCACAACCATATTTTAATCTTATTAGGAAAACATAGCTATTTAAAATTAATTTAAAATATAAATAGGTACATACTGTGGTACCTACGTACCTGTATTATACTAATATAAAGAAATCCTTTCATGCGTCCTCAAACAATAATATCCTAGCTAGACATTTTGAGCCCTCACGCAAAAACTACGCATGGGCCTATAACGTTTTTTTAATATGAGCATTTACAAAAATTATACTAATTATATTTACTACTATATTTATCATAAATATTTTTACTTAATAAATATTCTCATAATAGAGTAAATAGTAGATATCACTCACTAGTCAGCCGTCTCCATAATATTGGAAATGAATATTCTCATTTACATAGGTGACATTTTTATGCTGTCCAAACATAAATACAAACAGACGATATATGTAATATACATTTTTACTCAATGTCTCCATAATATTGGAAATGAATATTCTCATTTGGGTGACATTTCTTTGCTGTCCAAATATAAATACACAAACAGAAGATATATACATTTTTTAAATTTTTTAACTTTTGATATTTTCGGTGCAGATTTTTATAATTGCTAATGTAGGTATAAAAGTTTTTGTTTATTTTTCATTTTGTTTAAAATTGTACTTTGCACTTGATTTAAAGTTTTTTCAAAGTTGTAGTTTTTTATGAGTACATAATAATATGGGCATCTTTTTTCATATATTTTTTTCCTTTTATTCACTTAAGATATTTTTTTGCTTAAAAAAAATATATATATACTATACGTAACAAATTTGCTGTGAGAGACGGGTTTAGAAAAGTGTTTCCACTATATTCTTTTAAAATCCGGGATATTCTAATTTTACTCTATTCTATAATCATTCAGAATATTCTAATTTCACTGTATTCTATTAACATCGGGGATATTCTAATTCCACTATATTCTATTATCATCCGGGATATTCTAATTTCACTATTATATTCTATTATCATCCGGGATATTCTAATTTCACTATATTCTATTATGATCCAGAATATTCTAATTCCACTATATTCTATTATCATCCGGGATATTCTAATTTCACTCTATTCTATTATCATCCGGGATATTCTAATTTCACTCTATTCTATTATCATCCGGGATATTCTAATTTCACTCTATTCTATTATCATCCGGGATATTCTAATTTCACTATATTCTATTATCATCCAGAATATTCTAATTCCACTATATTCTATTATCATCCGGGATATTCTAATTTCACTCTATTCTATTATCATCCGGGATATTCTAATTTCACTCTATTCTATTATCATCCGGGATATTCTAATTTCACTCTATTCTATTATCATCGGGGATATTCTAATTTCACTCTATTCTATTATCATCCGGGATATTCTAATTTCACTATTATATTCTATTATCATCGGGGATATTCTAATTTCACTCTATTCTATAAAGCCGGGTAATCGAAAATACATCAGGCAACAATAACATATCACATAGTTCAATAAAGAAGTTCACTACACATTCGAAATGTAGTGTCTTTTTAAGGTGAGGCGGGAGTAGTATGTGGCTATATACACGCGTGTGTTGTGCTTCCATTTATTTAATGCACACACGCAAACCTGTCTCTGGTTTGACCACATTGTGTAATAAAACGGCCAGTTTTAACTGTTTTTAATGGCTGATGGAAAACTTCAGCTTCGGCCAAAAAATCGGCTTATATTTGGCCGTAACCAAAGCCAAAGGTGTTTTTTTAGTCTAAGGTGGCCGAAGATGAGGCTGAATTTTCGGTCGGACACTAGCTGTCGCTAAGAGGAAGTAAATTTTTTTTGTGAAATTAATTTTTGGACTTAGTGCATCATAAGTTTGCTTTTCGCGTTGAGGAACAATGGTGAAATTGACGGTTAATTTGTTGTATAATTCAGATTTCATTCAAGGTCAATAAACAAGCATAATTAATTAAGTTATAAAGATATAAATGTAACCTTTTCATTAAAGATCATTTCACCTTTCAACGTTATCTATCTACATATGTATGTATATTCCAACTGTCGATTTGTTCAAGATAATTTTATCCTCCTGAATGCGCTAACCGCTCTGCCGTCGACCCATACCGTAGATACACTACACAATATCTACGGGGACTCAATAGTTTGATACTTAATCTCCAAACATATACATACATACCATCATCCTGTTTTCATATTCTGGGTAGGAAAAAAAGACTGACCTCCATACTATCCTATCCTGACATATATATCTACATGTTTTATATAGAAAATAAAATATCTTAAAATATTTATTAATTTGTGTTTAAGTGTTTATAGTTTGGTATGTATTCTTCAATTGAGAATTTTTTAACAAAATAAAATAAAGCTATATCATATGGATGCCTTATGATATAGCTATATTCATAATATAGGTTTCTATCCTCGTACTCTCTCTGTTTCTCTGTTTGGCAGATATTAGAAGAATAAACCTGACTACGATGGCGAGACTTAATTTTGAATAATCTAATTAAAATTTAAAGAAATAAATTAAATTGTTTTTTACATATAAATGTGATTTGAATACAAAATGCCGTTTAAATGGTATTTTTATTAAACCCGATAAATCTTTTTTTATTGACAAACTTTTTATCATCTCAATATTGATGAAGTTGGAATTATTATAGAAGAACCAGGAACTCAAGGCAGGGAAAAAAATCCAATGTTTGCGTATATGCAATTAAAAAATATTCGATTTATATACACATTGATACAAGTAGGTAAACAAGCCAAAAATGAAATAATATTTCTGGCGCAGTTCAGGGGTGACATCTGTGCGAGACACCATCACCTCATTTATAAGGGCTGTTGCTTTCATTGTTTACAAATAAACTAATTTCTCAATATGTGGCGTCACATAAAAGGTTTATTCGTTACTTCATAGATGGCAATAGTATAATTCCTTATTTTCAGATGAATTGTTCTATATTTATATATTCCATATTATTCAAATATAAAGATCTTTCAAAAATAACATTGATAAGGGAACTCAATAAGAAGGCACAATTGGTGAACGTTGCGCAAGCACATAAAGTGATCACGTAAACCAGCCGATGACAGGTCGTACGTAAGCACTGTAGGTGCCTTGAGTTCCTGGTTCTTCTATAATAATCCCAACTTCGTCTCTATTGAGATGTTAAAATGTTTGTCAATAAAAATATCATTTGACTCCCGACAGGAAAAAATAACCGATAAATCCATATTAAGGAAATTATTTAAGGATATTATAATTTATTTGTAGTGATAAAAGATCATGTGGTGATTTTTCTTACAATTCATTTAGTGAATGTTTGTCACACAATTTAAATTTTAGTTTTAAATTTTAATTTTATTTATTCAGTATAAATTTCCCTAAAAAATAACCGATAAATCTATATTAAGGAAATTATTTAAGGATATTATAATTTATTTGTAGTGATAAAAGATCATGTGGTGATTTTTCTTACAATTCATTTAGTGAATGTTTGTCACACAATTTAAATTTTAGTTTTAAATTTTAATTTTATTTATTCAGTATAAATTTCCCTAAAAAATAACCGATAAATCTATATTAAGGAAATTATTTAAGGATATTATAATTTATTTGTAGTGATAAAAGATCATGTGGTGATTTTTCTTACAATTCATTTAGTGAATGTTTGTCACACAATTTAAATTTTAGTTTTAAATTTAAATTTTATTTATTCAGTATAAATTTCCCTTAAAAAATCCTCTTCTACAGCATTTTCTTAGTTTCTTTTTTAATTTATAATAATTATTATAAAAAAGCCGATTGGCTCATGAAAATAATTTGTACTTAAAAATTGTAATATGGTAGTCGTTCATTTACAACAGAGGTTCCCAAACTTTTTTTCTCGTAGACAACTTTCAAAATTTTATTGGTTTTGGTGGACCCCCTGCTGCAAGATTTCTACCATATTCCCAAAACTCGTTTAGATCTTACGATGGAAATTTGCGTGGAAATTTAAATTTCGGATTGGTAAAAATTTAAAAAAAGGTTTTAAAAAAAGGAAATTAAACAGGCTATCTGATCCATATGCCGGCCTAACTTTAAAAAAATTTCAAGGCTGTGAACCAAAAATAAAGCAAAAAATTTGCAATATTATTTTTTCGCACTATGTTAGGATTGCATGAGAACCATTATTCGAAAAAAAATAGCCAAAAATCTGAAAATAAAAATCTTAAAGCTTCAAAATTCTTT
Source organism: Molanna angustata (assembly GCA_963576475.1). Lineage (NCBI taxonomy): Eukaryota > Metazoa > Arthropoda > Insecta > Trichoptera > Molannidae > Molanna > Molanna angustata. The sequence goes on from OY754986.1 coordinate 2,009,084, forward strand.
TTTTTAGTCTCAATACGACCATTTTTCACCGAAATACGGCATTTCAAAAATCACCGAAAAATTTCGATTTTTTTTGTTAGTGCCTTCATTGATAGGTAAAGCCAAGCAAATTTATATTTTTAATTATCGAAACCAGATAAATTTTCGTGGATCCCCACTTACAACTTGTGAACCCCCATTTTTATTTCACGCCTGGACCACTTTGGAAACCACTGATGTACAACAACACTTTATTTCAATTCTTGATACAAAGTACGCCATAATATCGCACACGTTCGTTCATTTTTAATTAATAATTTAGTACAAGTCTGTCCTGAGGAGGGAGCGGTCAGCTCAGAAAACTGGTTAGACACCAAGTATTCATAGTGGTTAAAACAAAATAAATTTGTACCAAATTTCAATTTGTTAAAATATTTAAAAAGTGCCACTAAGTTATAGCAACGTATGAAGAAAAAGTTAGAATACAGTTTAAAATATACATATAAACTTAAAATACTTAATTCAGCGAGTATTTCCAAAATGTCAAATAAACAAAGAAGTAGATACTATAACAAATACCCATCAAAAAATGGATGACTCTCGGTTATTACATTTATTTTATAGGTATCTAAAAGATTAAGAATTTTCATTACCTTATAAAACTCCAGAGAGAATTTGTTACTGCCAGTTTTGAACTTTTCAGCGACATCATTTTGTGTCAACGGAGAAGCAATAGTGTAAAACAAAAAAAATGTCAGGAAAAGAACTGAAAAAAACAAGAATAGTTTAGTTTATGCTGCACATATCATTAAAAACAAAATACATTTTTTTAATGAGTATTTTCTTGTTGAACAAGTACATGTACATCTTCCTACATTCCCTAAAATAAGCATAAACGCTTGTGCTATAGGTGAACGAAATCGGTCGAGGTAGGATTCGAACTCGCGACTACTGGATTACTAGCCCAGCGCGTTAACCGCTCTGCCATCGACCCATCTATGTACAAGCATTCGCAAAATGATTACAGTTTTTTTTATATTTAAAATCTCAAGAGATGCCAATACAGAAGAGTTACAAAATAGAAATGAAGAAAAATCAATCGTTTTAGAATAGAATGGTATTTTTTTTATTTAAAATCTCAAAAGATGCCAATACAGAAGAGTTACAAAATAGAAATGAAGAAAAATCAATCGTTTTAGAATAGAATGGTATTTTTTTTATTTAAAATCTCAAAAGATGCCAATACAGAAGAGTTACAAAAAGGAAATGAATAAAAATCAATCGTATTAGAATAGAATGGTATTTTTTATATTTAAAATCTCAAGAGATGCCAATACAGAAGAGTTACAAAAAGGAAATGAATAAAAATCAATCGTATTAGAATAGAATGGTATTTTTTTTATTTAAAATCTCAAGAGATGCCAATACAGAAGAGTTACAAAAAGGAAATGAATAAAAATCAATCGTATTAGAATAGAATGGTATTTTTTATATTTAAAATCTCAAGAGATGCCAATACAGAAGAGTTACAAAAAGGAAATGAATAAAAATCAATCGTATTAGAATAGAATGGTATTTTTTATATTTAAAATCTCAAGAGATGCCAATACAGAAGAGTTACAAAATAGAAATGAAGAAAAATCAATCGTTTTAGAATAGAATGGTATTTTTTTTATTTAAAATCTCAAAAGATGCCAATACAGAAGAGTTACAAAAAGGAAATGAATAAAAATCAATCGTATTAGAATAGAATGGTATTTTTTATATTTAAAATCTCAAGAGATGCCAATACAGAAGAGTTACAAAATAGAAATGAAGAAAAATCAATCGTTTTAGAATAGAATGGTATTTTTTTTATTTAAAATCTCAAAAGATGCCAATACAGAAGAGTTACAAAATAGAAATGAAGAAAAATCAATCGTTTTAGAATAGAATGGTATTTTTTTTATTTAAAATCTCAAAAGATGCCAATACAGAAGAGTTACAAAAAGGAAATGAATAAAAATCAATCGTATTAGAATAGAATGGTATTTTTTATATTTAAAATCTCAAGAGATGCCAATACAGAAGAGTTACAAAAAGGAAATGAATAAAAATCAATCGTATTAGAATAGAATGGTATTTTTTTTATTTAAAATCTCAAGAGATGCCAATACAGAAGAGTTACAAAAAGGAAATGAATAAAAATCAATCGTATTAGAATAGAATGGTATTTTTTATATTTAAAATCTCAAGAGATGCCAATACAGAAGAGTTACAAAAAGGAAATGAATAAAAATCAATCGTATTAGAATAGAATGGTATTTTTTTTATTTAAAATCTCAAGAGATGCCAATACAGAAGAGTTACAAAAAGGAAATGAATAAAAATCAATCGTATTAGAATAGAATGGTATTTTTTTTATTTAAAATCTCAAGAGATGCCAATACAGAAGAGTTACAAAATAGAAATGAAGAAAAATCAATCGTTTTAGAATAGAATGGTATTTTTTTTATTTAAAATCTCAAAAGATGCCAATACAGAAGAGTTACAAAAATAAAATGAATAAAAATCAATCGTATTAGAATAGAATGGTATTTTTTATATTTAAAATCTCAAGAGATGCCAATACAGAAGAGTTACAAAAAGGAAATGAATAAAAATCAATCGTATTAGAATAGAATGGTATTTTTTATATTTAAAATCTCAAGAGATGCCAATACAGAAGAGTTACAAAAAGGAAATGAATAAAAATCAATCGTATTAGAATAGAATGGTATTTTTTTTATTTAAAATCTCAAGAGATGCCAATACAGAAGAGTTACAAAAAGGAAATGAATAAAAATCAATCGTATTAGAATAGAATGGTATTTTTTATATTTAAAATCTCAAGAGATGCCAATACAGAAGAGTTACAAAATAGAAATGAAGAAAAATCAATCGTTTTAGAATAGAATGGTATTTTTTTTATTTAAAATCTCAAAAGATGCCAATACAGAAGAGTTACAAAAAGGAAATGAATAAAAATCAATCGTAATAGAAAAGATACGTATTTTTTATATTTAAAATCTCAAGAGATGCCAATACAGAAGAGTTACAAAATAGAAATGAAGAAAAATCAATCGTTTTAGAATAGAATGGTATTTTTTATATTTAAAATCTCAAGAGATGCCAATACAGAAGAGTTACAAAAAGGAAATGAATAAAAATCAATCGTATTAGAATAGAATGGTATTTTTTTTATTTAAAATCTCAAGAGATGCCAATACAGAAGAGTTACAAAAAGGAAATGAATAAAAATCAATCGTATTAGAATAGAATGGTATTTTTTTTATTTAAAATCTCAAGAGATGCCAATACAGAAGAGTTACAAAAAGGAAATGAATAAAAATCAATCGTATTAGAATAGAATGGTATTTTTTTTATTTAAAATCTCAAGAGATGCCAATACAGAAGAGTTACAAAAAGGAAATGAATAAAAATCAATCGTATTAGAATAGAATGGTATTTTTTATATTTAAAATCTCAAGAGATGCCAATACAGAAGAGTTACAAAATAGAAATGAAGAAAAATCAATCGTTTTAGAATAGAATGGTATTTTTTTTATTTAAAATCTCAAAAGATGCCAATACAGAAGAGTTACAAAAAGGAAATGAATAAAAATCAATCGTAATAGAAAAGATACGTATTTTTTATATTTAAAATCTCAAGAGATGCCAATACAGAAGAGTTACAAAATAGAAATGAAGAAAAATCAATCGTTTTAGAATAGAATGGTATTTTTTATATTTAAAATCTCAAGAGATGCCAATACAGAAGAGTTACAAAAAGGAAATGAATAAAAATCAATCGTATTAGAATAGAATGGTATTTTTTTTATTTAAAATCTCAAGAGATGCCAATACAGAAGAGTTACAAAAAGGAAATGAATAAAAATCAATCGTATTAGAATAGAATGGTATTTTTTATATTTAAAATCTCAAGAGATGCCAATACAGAAGAGTTACAAAAAGGAAATGAATAAAAATCAATCGTATTAGAATAGAATGGTATTTTTTATATTTAAAATCTCAAGAGATGCCAATACAGAAGAGTTACAAAAAGGAAATGAATAAAAATCAATCGTATTAGAATAGAATGGTATTTTTTATATTTAAAATCTCAAGAGATGCCAATACAGAAGAGTTACAAAAAGGAAATGAATAAAAATCAATCGTATTAGAATAGAATGGTATTTTTTATATTTAAAATCTCAAGAGATGCCAATACAGAAGAGTTACAAAAAGGAAATGAATAAAAATCAATCGTATTAGAATAGAATGGTATTTTTTATATTTAAAATCTCAAGAGATGCCAATACAGAAGAGTTACAAAAAGGAAATGAATAAAAATCAATCGTATTAGAATAGAATGGTATTTTTTATATTTAAAATCTCAAGAGATGCCAATACAGAAGAGTTACAAAAAGGAAATGAATAAAAATCAATCGTAATAGAAAAGATACGTATTTTTTATATTTAAAATCTCAAGAGATGCCAATACAGAAGAGTTACAAAATAGAAATGAATAAAAATTCGAGTCCGAGGGATAGCAACGTTTTCGATGGATCATTTTTAATGGCTGTTTTTTTTATATTTCCTTTTTAATTTAATACGTGTATGAATAAGGTAAGATAAAATACTGCAGTGACCCTTACAAAAAGAAACGTAGAAAAGCTCAAATGCACACAGCGATCCATGGAAAGATCCATGAAAAGATCCATGGAAAGATCCATGGAAAGATCCATGCTTGGTATAAACCGAAGGAAAATTAGGAAGAGAACCAGAGTAGCGTGGAATGGGGCATAGAGCTCAAATAAGACTCAATAAAGATACGAATTATACTAAAATCTGTAATTTTCACCAACAGAAAGGGGGTGCGTACGTAACCACTCCAAGGTGCCAGACATACGTTTTTCATACCTATATTCAACAAGGAATGGAAATATCAAAAATCTCTATTATTTAATAACATAAATACGGAATTCTCATAAAATATATTAGTCCAACTGTCGATTCGTTCATGAGAATTCAATTCTCTGAATGAATCTACATTATTAAGCCAAGATGCGTATACGAAGGAAAATTTTGTATGGTGTAGTGGACTTTTTGCATGCTAATAAGACGAACTAGAGGCCTCGCAGCATAAATGTTCCTGTACATGGATTTACTCAGAATTCAGAGTAGAACATTTTATGTGAGTTTTGTGTGTCTGTGTGTGTGTCTGTCTGTCCCCCCCTTATAACTTTTGATCCGCTCAATTTACAGAGCCCAAATTTTCAGAATATATAAACAGTTATAGGCTTACAAAACTTTTATACTCAGAATTGTGAATTTTTGTTTCAGTCAGGGGTTATCAACTTTTGAAATATTGGTTAATTTTTCCATATATCTCAGAAACCATAAAAGCTAGAATGCTGAAAATTGGTATAAACATAGACAAATACAAAATCTCAAATAAGTTTTTTTTTAAAAATTCCAGGGTTTCTCAAACATTTTTTATTAAGAAAAATATTTTTTTATGATAAATTTATGAGTTTAACTGCCTATATTTCCAAATTTTTTAAAAATATCGAAAAAAAACGAAACACCCCAACTAGATAATTTAATTTTCTATAAAAAATATCAGCATTGTATTTGTACATCTCGATTTTTATTTAACAATTTTTAGAAAAATTGAATTTAGTGACGACATCACTTTATACAATTTGTATGGTAGTCGCCTATACACAATATGTAAGAAGACTTAATAGTTTGATAGGTACTTAATATCCAAACATACATACAGAACCATCATGCTGTTTTCATATTCCGGGTAGGAAAAGAGGACTGACCTCCATACTGTCCTATCTTGACATACATACCAACATGTGTTAAAATTTTCAATAATTTGGATTTATGGGTTTATAGTTTGATTCTTATTTTTCAACTATACATACTATCGCTATCGACAGTTGGATCTCATGTGTTACATGCAACTAGTAGATATATTAAAAAAATACTTACACGAGAAAATCTGATGATGACCCATCTTGGCTAACAGCTCAACAGTTACTAAATTTAATTTATGTCCAACATGATTATAATATATATTAATATATTTACCTATTTGACCTGGGAGGCTGGGTTTATCAATTACAGATAAGACAATAGCTGACTTCATTATAAATGAGTGGATTGTGGCCAACACTAAGCTCCCCTTTTACACTTTTTTTATTCTTGAAAGATTTACCACCCCAGAATGCATTTTTATAAAGTAAATAAATTCTATTTCGATTGTAGATTTCATAATACTTTACATATAAATAAGGACATAGATATTTTTGGTGACAGTCTGATGACATTTAGAAGAAAACTTTCCTCACTTAAAAATAAACGTATTTAACTAGCTTTTTGTTTTAATTTTTTTTTCTAGCTATAATGTTTCTCTTTTTTATCTGTTTGTGCTTAATTGTATCTTTTATAGTAATGTTTATCTTTTTGTTTTCTTTTGTTAACATCTTTCACTATTTTTCTTTGTTGTGATCTTAATTTCTATTGTATCTGTTCGATTTTATATAATTTCCATTTGAGATATTTTTATTTTCTTATAGATTTGTATGCCAATTTTTAATGCAGGATGTGGCCACTTGTAATTGACTGACCAGTTTTATATTAGCTTTTTCTTATTTTATGAACATATTGATGTATAATAACTTGTTAGCTGTAAGTGGTCCTTAAAAATAAATAAAGTACACATTCTTTAAACATGTAGGTATATAAAAAAAGTAAGGACACCCTATTCAAAGTTTTCTTAGCGTTGAAATAAAATAAAGTAAATACATATATTTTAAAAATATAAAAATGATACAGAAGATATCATGACAATAAAACTTATAGGTATAAGATCGTAGTGTAAGGATGCTATGGACAAACTTTATATAATTAACAAAAACAAACAAACCCCTTGACTATCCTACTAAAGATCTATACAATGAATTTAAAGTTTTTGATCCGAAACAAATATTTTTACACAGGGCCGGATAAACGTGTTTTTGCGCCCAGAGCAATATATTTCAAACCGCCCCCCCCCCTCCTTCCCAAATGTTTGGAATTTTAATATTATATTATGCAGTATAATTCAATATTATACAGTAAAAATCAAGATACCTACATAATATAAACCAAAGAACAAAAATAAATTATAATTCTACCTATTCCTATTCATGTATGTAACGTATCCTGAGAAGTAGGCATTTTAAACTAAAACCTTAGGTCTTACAATTTTTAAAGTATTGGGTCTCATCACATAAACCGTTTTAAAGTAAAATATAATTTTAAAAGTCCTTTTAACTATCACAAGTATTATGTAAATAAACTAAACTTAATAACTAATGTTAACACTATTTAATTTTATCATAAAAACTATTTCTAATTAAATAAAAACTCAATATAACTATAAAATGCCAGTAAAAATTTAAAATCACACCAAACTTAAAATAAAAAAAAAAAACAAATCGCTATTCTAATTAACACAAAACACTAAATAAGTTCTTGGTATAATTAATACATAAATTAAATTTAATAAAACGAGGTATTTCGATGAATTTTAAACAAAACAGCACACGAAAACTCCAGTTGATTTCGACACACTTTGCCGACTAGTATTCCATCTAGTTATATATATTAAAATCTATGGTCTATACTAGACTCGTAAAAAATATTGACACGTGTTAACACTTGACATCAGACAGAAGAGAGAGATAGAAACAATAATATATGAATAATTGAAAGAGTCAGGTGACGAGTCGGCGACCGAGGTCAAGAAAATAAGTAAGTATGTCGCTAAAGTCGAAAGGGAAAACTTCACTGAAATTATCATAACATTTCTAAAGAACATTGTTTCCCTTTTTTAGAAAACCTTGCTATTGGTTGTATACAGGTTCCGGATATTTAAACAGCTTATGTAGTTTCATTAACAAGCAATAAGAGTTCTTAGTATAATGTATAATTAAAGTAACTATGGTGTGTAGCATCTGGAATGTTTTCAAACATGCCGCTACCATCTCATATGAAATTCATTATGAACCGCCCGGGCGATTTCAGATAGGGGGGCGCTGGCTTCATTATGTAGATAATTTTTACACTTAGGCAAGTAAATTATTACAATGATTATGTGTGTGTGTGAATCGACTGTCGAGCAGCATAAACGTGTTGTTAGTAATTGGTAGGTTTAAGTTTACGATTTACGAATATGTAACAAGGTAATAGACGGACAAGATATTAACACCGCAGAATTTTAACATACACACCATCACGCCGTGTCCCTTTCGGGGAAGGCAGAGAGAACCGAGTGGCATACCAGGGGAATTTTTGATTTATATAATTAACATTTTAGGATTTTAAGCGCCCTTTTTAGACAAGCGCCCTGACTTCTTGTTCCGGATTGTTCTATGATTTATCCGGCCCTGTTTTTACATTATATACTAACAAATTCTCATAAAAGATAAATTAGCGTACCCAAAAACACAACAATCTATAGCTACACGAGCCAGCACCTCTACAAACTATGCAATACCACACATGAGAACTACTTTTGGTCAAAGACACTTTATTTTCAAATCTAAAGTAATAAAACAAAGATTTTGTTAGTGTGTGTGTGTGTGTGTGTGTGTGTGTGTTTGTGTGTGTGAGGGTGTGTATGTGTGTGTGTGTTTGACTCACGCCTTTTGAAAAACCAAGAGCATATAAAAATCTTATTTATGTGCGAACATGTACCAGTATACCTGATGCAGTGTCACGCTAAAAATAATGCGATAAAAATGCTGAATTTTAAAAATATTTCAATAATTATTTTTTCATACAAAATTTTCCAAGTCATATCTGTCAAAAAAGTGTACATTTTGCACGAAAATATCTGTTAGTTTCAAAGTTAGAAGTACGTATTAACACGAAAAAAATATATTTTCAAGTATAACTTAGCTTTTAAGTGAAAAACATGTTGAATATTTTGTCTAATTATAATGTTTAACTTATTTTTAAAGTAAGCGTTTTGTACATATAACCCCGCCATTTTAATATATTTTCATACGATATTTAATTTTCCTACTGAATGAATATGTTCTTTAAAATAATATACCTTTGAAATAAATGTGATTATGAAATAATAAAATGAAACACAAGACTTTATAGCAAGTTTTAAGACATATATTGTAAAAGTCTGTTAATTATTAGTAAAGATATAGGCATAATAAAATTGCATAATTTGTATATAATATTTGATATTTCGGACAATATTGTTGATTTTCGTTTTTGTGGCTTCGAACAAACCAATGTAGGTAGCTACCAAAGATATTAATGTATATACCTAGATGGAGTACTTGTCGGAAATAGTGTGTCGAAATTCGCGGGAGTTTTTGCGCGCTGGTAGGCAGAAGACTGATTTTTGTACGTTTTTAGGTACCTACATTTTGCTCCCCGTGTTTTGTGAAAAATTCATCGTTATACCTCATTCTATTAATTTTAATGGATGTATTTATTATACCAAGGACTTATTTAGTGTTTTGCGTTAATAAGAATCCCGATTTGGTTTTTTTATTTTAAGTTTGGTGTGATTTTTATTTTTTTTGACATTTGATGGTTAGGTATATTGAGTTATTTCTTAGTTGTAAACAGTTTTTTATGATATTTTTAGTGTTAAAATTAGTGGTTAAGTTTATTTACACAGTAATTGTGATAGTTAAAAGGACTTTTTAATTATATTTGACCTTAAAACGTTTTATGTGATCAGAGACCCTATACTTTCAAATTTGTGAGACCTAAGTTGTTAGTTTTATGTACCTATACCAAAATTTAAATAAATAAAGTTATTTTTTTTTTCAATAAATTTTTGTTTAATATTCTACAAACCCCTTGATTTAATATTGTTTACTAAATCTTTGAAAACAAAAGATAAAATGTCCAAGAGTAGTAAATTTTACAAATGTTGCTGATGAAAGAAAGGGAATCCATTCTTATTTAGCTGTTATAAAAAATATGAACTCATTTTTCACATTAAGATGATATCGACTGCCATGGCACAGTAGTAAGCCTCTTCTTCTTTGCTTGCGTCCAGGGTTCGATTCCCGGTAGAGGAGAAATTTATTTCTCACGCAAATCACTGGTTAGTTGGAAGAAATTGCCATTTGGCGATAAACTCGCCACTTAAATATGATGCAAGGTAGTGTTTAAATAAATAAAGAAAAATTATGAATTTTTATTCCTAGGGTTTTATTTCAGTACTTCGAGTTGGTAGATGAACCAAGCTATCAACAATGTATGAACCACCACAAAAACAGGTAAAAAAGACAAAAATAAAACCAATGTTGGTATTTTTTAAATTACAATGCACACCAGTTACTTCCATAATTGCTTTCTATTATTTTTTCAACTGTTAACTCTATTTTCGATTAATAAATACGAAAATATCATGTCGTACTCAACAATCTTCATACAAACCGCGTTTTTCTTGCCTACCGATTGTGCGAAAGAGACAACATTTTTTTGCCTCACGTCACCGCTATGAAAAGTTGACAAGTACTCCATCTAGGTATATACATTTAATATCTTTGGTACCTACATATTATTCAAAAAATGTATCCGAACTATTCGATATTACTTACGTGTTCGAATGGTTACCATGGCTACAGAAAGAATGTGATATTCAAATAATTTTTTTTATGAATCGAATTTATTTAAACAACAATACTATCTGTCAAAAGTTAACTACTTATTAAGATTGATCCTGTTTTTTTTTGTTTTGTTTCTCTAATAATTAACAGTATATATTGTATTTTTCTGTGTAATCCTTGTACAGTGAAGTTAAATGAATCATTATATATAATTTACTCTACTATCAGTACTTTCTAGTTATGAAGATTTATGTTTGAAGTTTGTCAACTACAGTGCTAATCGGAATTATAATCAGTTGCTGTAAAAGTGTTTAATATATTTTCTGTTTACAAGAAAATAAAAACATCCCCCAACATCATTACACACCCAAGTGACATCTATTAAGAATAAACTGTATTCAACTTTCTTCCTATGTTACGGTGTACTTCCAAATTGTATGAACATAGGTGTAAATCAACAGTGTAGATACAGCCAGCTGTCGACTAGAGGTAGAGTGGTCAAGAACTCAACGCGGTATCGTTCTTGGAAGCAACGTGTGACGAGTTAAAACCAAAGCCGTCCAATCTAATTTTGTGTTTTTATTTTATATTTAACGCACCACATTACACTACCAAGATGGCATCTAATAGTGTGGCGACCAGGAGTCGTCAACCGTCAGACGCTGAGGACAGGGGAAGGAGAATGAATAAACAAGAAACAATTACAATAGCTGAATTGAAAGAATTACTGCTGACAACAATTTACAATCAAGATAAGAAATTTGAAGAAATAATAGACCAAAATAAAAAAATGCTGGATTCTATCAACTGCATAACTAAACAATACGAAGACATCTGCATTAAGCTGAATGAAGCAGAGAAGAATAACAGCGAGTTAACAAAAAAGAACATGGAATATGAAAAACGAATAGTTAAGCTCGAAGAATGTGTCAAATTGCAAGAGAGCCTAAATAAAAAGAACAATTATACCATAAACACTGAACATGAACAGCGTAACAGATCCCACAATGTTGAAATTAAAGGGGTTAATCAGGCCAATAACGAAAAATTACCTGAGATAATACAATCCATCGCTAAAATTTTAGGCTCAGACCTTGATCTGCGTGAGATTGATTACATCGTTCGTGTACGATCCAATTCTATCGCCACACCCAGGCCTATTATAGTCAAATTTATCCGACAAATGGCAAGGGACAATTTCCTGGCACTGATAAGAACGAAGAGAAGAACAATCACCAACAAGGATATTGGCATCGCCGGGACCCCCCGAAACATTCTTATAAATGAACACCTGACACTATACAATAAAGAGATACTTTATAAAGCCCGCTTATTCGCTAAAGACAAGAACATTTAGTATATTTGGGTGAGAAACGGTAAGGTTTTTCTGCGACGAAACGATACATCTCCAAAAATCTTGATTTCTCGGGAGCAGGATTTGGAAAAATTGAACTTGTTATAGAGTTTCTGTTAATCAATTTTGTAATTTGTAGACACTATCTAATTGTTAATAGTCATCATCTCATGTTTGTGCTCATTTTTCTGTCTCTCTTATATATTCCTTTCCCAACCTCGCGATCACTATACCTAATTCCAGCCCTTCTTATCCTATTTTCCTACCTAATGTACATCGACCAACTGTCTGTTATAATTAATCTCTATAATGTTGGTATCAAATTATTGATATTGACTTTTCTATGTTGTTTACAGTTAACCCCAACTCCTATTTTACCTAAGGCCATAGACGTGTCTCTATGTTTACCCGTCTTACTCGTACAAATGGTACTAGAAAACTAGATATATACTACCAAAATGTAAGGGGGCTCCGAACTAAGATAAATGAGGTATACCAGAGTATACTTTGTGGAAATTGTGATGTGTACTGTCTGTCGGAAACTTGGCTGAATAACAACTTTCTAAACTCTGAACTTTTTGATCAAAGATATGTGGTTTTCAGAAGAGACAGAGACTCGTCTGTCTCAACTATGGGTGGAGGAGTTTTGATAGCTGTTAAGTCGAACCTTAATCCAGTTCAGCAATTCTCATGGTCCTCTTCGTCGGAGGACTTATGGGTATCTATCCCATTAAGCCCTGCCACAAAACTACACATATGCTGCTCATATATCGCGCCTGGCATTGATCATTCTGCATGTCTTAAAACACACTTGGATATGGTAGAAGAGATATCCTCCCTTCTCAATGACGATACAATATTGTTAATCGGTGACTATAACCTCCCCTATATCAGCTGGACGCTTGATGGCGACTCCTTGCCTACTGTCGATAACTATGTTAAAAATCCATCTAATACTCACTTCGTCAACTTTCTCTCGTTGACTGGCATGAGACAGTACTGTCTGGTACCTAATACTTCACTCAGAATATTAGATCTTGCTGTCTCAAATCATATATGTGAAGTTGTATCATCTCAATCACACCTGGTCACTCCTGATCCCCACCACAGAACGTTATCCATTACCTTGAATATGTGTATAACAAGAAATAGTCTAATGAAAAATAACTCTAGAGATGTTATTCTCTTTGATAGGGCTGATTATACGAAAATAAAAGGTGATCTATCGGCTTATGATTGGGAAAATGAACTATCTGATCTGGCTCTTGATGAAGGTGTAGATAGATTTTATGAAATATTGTTTAAAGTCATACGTGATAACATACCTATCAAAAAAATAAGATCGGGTCACTCTTTCCCTCACTGGTTCTCTGCTGGGTTAATAAATATTATTAAGGAAAAACATAAATATCACAAAAAATGGAAAAAATCTCTGAATCCCATGGATTATTTATCCTTTTCATTATTAAGAAAACGACAAAAATTGATACAAGATTATTGTTATGAAAAGTACGTGAAGGATATTGAAAATGATATTAAACATGATCCAAAAACTCTATTTTCCTTTATAAAGACTAAGCGAAATTCAGCTGGTACACCTAAGACGATGTCACACAATAATACTACGCATACGGATCCTAAATCTATATGCAATTTATTTAACGATTTCTTTACCTCAGTACATATTCGAGATGATAACGCAATGACCAGAACTGAACATCATCTGAACGATTTTGCTTTCTCCTCTTCCATTTTTATTAATAATATTGAAATAGACACTGCACTCGTTACCAAATATGTTAAATCTATTGATGAAAATAAAGGCCCGGGTTCTGATAATATACCAGGAAAATTTATAAAAAGATGCTCTCCAATGATTTCAATACCAATGTCTATAATATTTAATAAATCCATAAAGGAGGGCTGCTTCCCCGCATTATGGAAGAAACCAATAATTACCCCAATTCATAAAAGTGGTAACCCAAATGAAATAACAAATTACCGTCCTATATCAAAGCTTCCAATATTAAGTAAACTGTTGGAAAAAATAATTATTGACCAGATTCTACCTCTTCTAAATCCTCTAAGCATTTCAAACCAACATGGGTTTCGGATTAAAAAATCTATAGAAACAAACTTGCTTGAGTTTACCCATAGTGTTACTAGAGCAATGCACGATAAATTACAGGTGGATACAATTTACAGTGACTTTTCTAAAGCATTCGACAAATTAAATCACAAAATTTTACTACATAAGGTCTGGAACATCGGGATTAGAGGAGATCTCTTTAGGTGGTTTAATTCATATATAAGTAACAGGTCTCAGGCTGTGGCTTTGCACGGTCACAATTCTAACTATAAACCTATTTTTTCCGGAGTACCCCAGGGCTCTCATCTGGGGCCTCTGCTATTCTTAATTTACATTAACGATATAAAATCTTGTCTTAAACATTCCAAAATACTGTTGTTCGCAGATGATGCTAAAATATTTAAAGAAATTAAAAGCCCGTCAGATTGATTGGAGCTCCAAGATGATTTATATAGTTTACAACGTTATTGTGCGGAAAATCAATTGTTCTTAAATGTGGAAAAATGTAATTACATAACATACTCTCGAAACCGTAATAAAATATTATTTAAATATAAAATCAATAATGAAGAACTGAACTATAAATCTGAAATCAGGGATTTAGGTATAATACTGGACGAAAAACTATCTTTCACTAATCATATTGAATACATAACAACTAAAGCATATAAAACCCTCGGATTCATATTTCGAAACACGAAACCTTTTCATAACTCTGACACGCTGCGTATATTATTTAATTCATTTATTAGAAGCTTACTGGAATTTGGATCGGTTGTATGGAATCCAAACTATGAAATACATATTACGCAATAGAAAATCTTCAAAAAAAATATATAAAGCAATTAAATTTTCGTAATAGACTACATTTCTCTAACAATCCTCAAGCTCTTAAACACCACAACACAAAACAACTGGAGACACGCAGATCAATCCATGATATTTGTTTTCTATATAAAATTATTAACGGTCTGATCGACAGCGCACCCCTTCTAAGCACACTCCGTTTTCACTGTCCACTTAGGAGAAATAGAAACCAGTCTCTCTTTTATATAGAACCTTCTAAAACTAACTATATGCTAAATTCTTATATTAATAGAGCTTGTACTGGGTACAATAGAAATTGTTTGAGCGTTCCGGAGTTGGATATGTTTGCTTCAAGTTTTTATGTATTCAAAAAAAAAATTGTGAATTTGTCGGATGTTTAATCTGTGCTCTGTTTTATTGTGCACATCTTTAACTTTTTAATTGTGCCCCTTTAACATTAACTTTAACTTAATTTTAATTTACTATTCTTCATACATTGAGACACGTGAGGCAAATCATAATATGAGTTTCTAGTGGTCAATGCTTCCCCCCACTCCCCTTCCTACCTCTCTCCTTTACCATCCTGTTTTCATAATTGTTAATAAATGTGTATGTACTTAATATATTTAGAATACTATAATTGGCAACATAAAAATTATCTCTGTATATCTGTATAAATCTTTATTGTAATGCTGTTGTATTCTATAAAATAAAAAAAAAAAAAAAAAAAAAAAAAAAAAGATTGTTGTAGGTAGGTACCTACCTAATACTATTTACTTACAAATCAACAATAATATACCTATACTGATTTCCTATAGGAAAATTATTTTATTTATTTATTTATCAACCGTTTGTCCGATTATAATGAAACTTTGGTGAATTGTCGAGCGTATGCCCGGGATGGTTTCTGGATTTAAACTTTTTTCTTATTCTTCTTCTTCTTCGTGTATTTGGTCGTTTTACCTATGAAGGGGGAGTATCGTGGGAAAAGAATGTCCGACTGTCCCTCCATCTCTTCACAGGTCTTCCGGGACGGGTTCTGCATATAAACTTTTTTCTTCTTTTTCTTCAACGTGTATTTGGTCATCTTACCTATGAAGATGGACTATCCTGGGAGATGAAGGTCCAATTTTCCTTCCATCTCTTCGCAGGTTTCTGGATTTAAACTTTTTTTCTTCTTCTTCATCGTCTATTTGGTCATTTTACCTATGAAGGTGGACTAACCTGGGAGAAGAAGGTCCAATTTTGCTTCCATCTCTTCGCAGGTATCTGGATTTAAACTTATTTCCTCTTCTTCTTCTTCATCGTGTATTTTTGGTCATTTTACCTATGAAGTTGGAGAATCCTGGGAGAAGAAGGTCCAACTGTCCTTCCATCTCTTCGCAGGTCTTCCAAGACGGTTTCTGGATATAAACTTTTTTTCTTCTTCTTCTTCTTCTTCTTCATCGTGCATTTGGTCATTTAACCTATGAAGCCAATTTTCCTTCCATATCTTCGCAGGTATCTGGGTTTAAACTTTTTTCTTCTTCTTCTTCGTGTATTTAGTCATTTTACCTATTAAGGTAGAGCATCCTGGGAAAATAAGGTTCTTTCGTCTCTTCGCGGTTCTTCCAGGATGGTTTCTGTATTTAAACTTTTCTTAACCGACTGATGGGACGGGATGTAATGAAGGGAAGGGAGGCACTAAAGGGCCTGAAGGGACGGGAGGTATAAAACTGCCTGAAGGGACGGAAGGTACTGAAGGGCCTGATGGGAAGGGACGTAATGAGGGATTGAAGGTACGGGAGGTACTGAAGGGCCTGAAGGGACGGGAGGTGCTGAAGGGTCTGAAGCGGCGGGTCCTGGAGTCTAATTCTTTTCTTCTTAATTTTATGTAGACCTTTAGGGCAGTTTTTTTACAAACTATTTCCTATAGTCTAATTCATCTTCTTCTTCTTTTATGTATACATTTGGTTCATTTTTTTTTTTTAAATTATTTCCTTTAGTCTAATTATTCTTCTTCTTCATTTAAGTACGTAGACTTTTGGGAGAGTTTTAATACAAACTATTTCCAATAGTCTTATTCATTTTCTTCTTCTTTTGTGTAGACCAACGGTGAGTTTTTATACAAAATTTTCCTATAGTTTATTTATTATTCTTTTATAGGTATAGACCTTTGAATTATTTTTTATATTAACTATTTCCTATAGTCTAATTCATCTTCTTTTATGTAGACCTTTTGGTCAGTTATATACAAACTATTTCCAATAGTCTAATTATTCTTCTTCTTCTTTTTTGTAGACCTTTGGGTGAGCTTTTATACATACTATTTCCTATTGTCTAATTCATCTTTTATTATGTAGACCTTATATTTCCTTTGGTCTTTTTCTTCGTTTTCTTATTTTATGTAGAACTTTGGTGAATTTTATACAAACTATTTCCTATAGATTAATCTCCTTCTTCTTTTATTAAGACCTTTTGGTCAGTTTTTATACAATCTATTTCCAATTGTCTAATTCTTCTATTATATGTATTTTTACTTATTTTATGTAGACCATTGGGATAGTTTTTTATACAAACTATTTCTTATAGTCTTATACTTATTTTTCTCTTTTTTATTTAGACTTTTGGGTTAGTTTTAAGTCTAATAGTCTATTGTGCAGAAATATTATTAACGATATGCACACTTGATGAAAAAACATATGTAAAAATGAATGGGATGTGGGATGTGACGATGTAACCTGCACTAGAATATTTTCAATACTTTTGTTTAATCAAATTTAAACCATTTATATCATCCTATTTTGAATAATTTTCAACACCTAATATTTAAAGAATGGGGGTTGTGGCCATTACTGAACTCATCACAACGTTTATATTCAAATTAAAAACTATTTACCATAGTTTAAGTCTTCTTCTTCTTCGTTAATGTAAATTTTTGTGTCAATTTTAATTCTATCAGTCTAATTGTGCAAAAATATAATGCACACTTGATGAAAAAATATAAAAACGAATGGGATGTGACCAATACTAGATCTTTTCAGTACCTACGTTTGTTTAATCAAATATTAACCACATCCCAACATCCAAAATTACTAAATTTTCAATAGGTACTTATTACAATTTGTTTTCGATGATAATATTTAAAAATGGGGGTTGTGGCCAAACCAATCTCTTTACAACGTTGATAAACAGTCATATTTAAAACCATTACGCATAGTCCATGCGAGCAGAAATTGTATATTATACTTCATTCACACTTTACATATAGCAATATATAAAAAAGAATGGGTTGTGGCCATCACTTGAACATTTTACAATGCTTAAACTCAATCAAATTTCAAACCACTTTTCATAGTCCGATATTGCAAAATAATTGGGTGACAATATTATAAAAACGAATGCTTTTTCTTTCACAATTTTACATTCTTGGCCAACGGCGGGACATAAAAGCTAGTCCAACTGTCGATTTGTTCAGGAGAACTTTGTTCTCTTAACATATCGACAATGTATCAAGCCAGAATACGCGAGAATTGTATGGAGAGGTCTACTTTTTTCACGGCTTTTCCATTTTTGAAGTCAAAAAACACCAACTTAGAGGCTTCGCAGCATATATGTTCCATACACGGATTTACTCAGAATTCGGAGTAGAACATTTCGTGTGTCTGTGTGTGTGTGTGTCTGTGTGTGTGTCTGTGTGTGTGTGTGTCTGTGTGTGTGTCTGTGTGTGTGTCTGTGTGTCCGTCCCCCCCTTATAACTTTTGATCCGCTCAATTTACAGAGCCTAAAATTTCAGAATATATAAACAGTTACAGGCCTACAAAACTTTTATACTCGGAATTTTGAATTTTTGTTTCAGTCAGGGGTTATCAATTTTTGAATTTTTATTTTATTTTTCCATATATCTCAGAAACCATAAATGCTAGAACGCTGAAAATTGGTACAAACATAGACAAATACAAAATCTCAAATTAGTTTTTTCAAAAAAATTCCAGGGTTTCTCAAACATTTTTTATTAAGAAAAATATTTTTTTTATGATAAATTTATGAGTTTAACTGCCTATATTTCCAAAACTTTTACAATTATCGAAAAAAACCGAAACACCCCAACTAGATAATTTAATTTTCTATAAAAAATATTAACATTGTAGTAGAAGATCTCAATTTTTTTTTAACAATTTTTTTAAAAATTGAATTTAGTGACGACATCGCTTCATACATTTTGTATGGCAGTCGCCTATACACAATATGTAAGAAGACTTAAGGCCCTACTATACCATGGATATACGGATGTACGCAAAAATGCACACTAAATTAGCTTCTAATGTTTGAAACACGAGAAAAAATTGTATATCACCTGATATGTGATATACAACATTTTATCGTGCGAAAATGGTAAAATTTAGAGGTTTTTTTTAAATAGCAAGAAGAGTAATTGAAATTTTATAATAATAAAAAATTCAGCCGGTAGATTTTCATATTCTCTATCGAATAAAGTAAATATATACTTCATACGCCTTGTAGTTTTTTAGTTACTTACAGTAAAAAAATAAAAAAGGGTTTTACTAAAACTAATTTTACAAGAAAAGTATTAAACAAATTCAAAATTCAAAAAAATCATGCAATAGATTAAAGATGTACATACAAACTGTTCCTTATTTCAAAGACGTATCTTTTGAGGGTATTAGGAAAATTATTTTCAAAATATAATGTATAGCCTACTATAGCCTCTTAATAGTTTGATACTTCATCTCCAAACATACATACATACCATCATGCTATTTGCATATTCTGGGTAGGAAAAAGGATCTTCCTCCATACTATCCTATCTTGACATACATACCTACATATGTTGTATAGAAAACAAAATATCTGAAAATATTCAATAATTTGTATCTATGGGTTTATAGTTTGGTACATATTCTTCAACTATACATACTATCGCTATCGACAGTTGGATCTCATGTGTTACATGCAACTAGTAATAAATAAATTTGGAATGGTAAAATAAAACCAAAGTTTTCAGTTCTACTAATCCAACTGTCGATTTGTTCAGGAGAACTTTGTTCTCTTAACATATCGACAATGTATCAAGCCAGAATACGCGAGAATTGTATGGAGAGGTCTACTTTTTTCATGGATTTTCCAACTTTGAAGTCAAAAAACACCAACTTAGAGGCTTCGCAGCATATATGTTCCATACACGGATTTACTCAGAATTCGGAGTAGAACATTTCGTGTGTCTGTGTGTGTGTGTGTCTGTGTGTGTGTCTGTGTGTGTGTGTGTCTGTGTGTGTGTCTGTGTGTGTGTCTGTGTGTCCGTCCCCCCCTTATAACTTTTGATCCGCTCAATTTACAGAGCCTAAAATTTCAGAATATATAAACAGTTACAGGCCTACAAAACTTTTATACTCGGAATTTTGAATTTTTGTTTCAGTCAGGGGTTATCAACTTTTGAATTTTTATTTTATTTTTCCATATATCTCAGAAACCATAAACGGTAGAACGCTGAAAATTGGTACAAACATAGACAAATACAAAATCTCAAATTAGTTTTTTCAAAAAAATTCCAGGGTTTCTCAAACATTTTTTATTAAGAAAAATATTTTTTTTATGATAAATTTATGTGTTTAACTGCCTATATTTCCAAAACTTTTACAATTATCGAAAAAAGCCGAAACACCCCAACTAGATAATTTAATTTTCTATAAAAAATATTAACATTGTAGTAGAAGATCTCAATTTTTTTTTAACAATTTTTTTAAAAATTGAATTTAGTGACGACATCGCTTCATACATTTTGTATGGCAGTCGCCTATACACAATATGTAAGAAGACTTAATAGTTTGTTACTTCATCTCCAAACATACATACATACCATCATGCAATTTGCATATTCTGGGTAGGAAAAAGGATCTTCTTCCATACTATCCTATCTTGACATACATACCTACATATGTTGTATAGAAAACAAAATATCTGAAAATATTCAATAATTTGTATCTATGGGTTTATAGTTTGGTACATATTCTTCAACTATACATACTATCGCTATCGACAGTTGGATCTCATGTGTTACATGCAACTAGTTTAATGACAATGGCTAGTTTCGGTCATCCAGTGACCATTTTCAAAGTGTGTAAAAACAAGAGGTGGTTGGTGTTTATATTTTTTTTCCTCTTTCCACTTTATTTTCATTGCCCCCAGAAATTATCTGGTTGGTTGGAAGAAATTGCCTAATGGCAATAAGCCCGCCAGTGTACTTATATTATATATTTGTGATATTTGTTTATATTATATACAAAAAGATGTATAAATAAATAAATTATAACATGTTACCTATATCACTCAAAGAAATAATATCGCTGAAATCATGTTCCGAATACATCATGAACTACGGGAGAACTAAAATGTATCAAATGTCCGACATCGTAGTGAAAGGATGTTATGGACATAATCCAACTGTCGATTTGTTCAGGAGAACTTTGTTCTCTTAACATATCGACAATGTATCAAGCCAGAATACGCGAGAATTGTATGGAGAGGTCTACTTTTTTCATGGATTTTCCAACTTTGAAGTCAAAAAACACCAACTTAGAGGCTTCGCAGCATATATGTTCCATACACGGATTTACTCAGAATTCGGAGTAGAACATTTCGTGTGTCTGTGTGTGTGTGTGTCTGTGTGTGTGTCTGTGTGTCTGTGTGTGTGTGTGTCTGTGTGTCCGTCCCCCCCTTATAACTTTTGATCCGCTCAATTTACAGAGCCTAAAATTTCAGAATATATAAACAGTTACAGGCCTACAAAACTTTTATACTCGGAATTTTGAATTTTTGTTTCAGTCAGGGGTTATCAACTTATGAATTTTTATTTTATTTTTCCATATATCTCAGAAACCATAAACGGTAGAACGCTGAAAATTGGTACAAACATAGACAAATACAAAATCTCAAATTAGTTTTTTCAAAAAAATTCCAGGGTTTCTCAAACATTTTTTATTAAGAAAAATATTTTTTTTATGATAAATTTATGAGTTTAACTGCCTATATTTCCAAAACTTTTACAATTATCGAAAAAAGCCGAAACACCCCAACTAGATAATTTAATTTTCTATAAAAAATATTAACATTGTAGTAGAAGATCTCAATTTTTTTTTAACAATTTTTTTAAAAATTGAATTTAGTGACGACATCGCTTCATACATTTTGTATGGCAGTCGCCTATACACAATAATATGTAAGAAGACTTAATAGTTTGTTACTTCATCTCCAAACATACATACATACCATCATGCAATTTGCATATTCTGGGTAGGAAAAAGGATCTTCTTCCATACTATCCTATCTTGACATACATACCTACATATGTTGTATAGAAAACAAAATATCTGAAAATATTCAATAATTTGTATCTATGGGTTTATAGTTTGGTACATATTCTTCAACTATACATACTATCGCTATCGACAGTTGGATCTCATGTGTTACATGCAACTAGTAATATATGTCTACTTCACAAACTAAAAAATAAACATTTTTAAAACTAGTATGATTTTGCTGGGAGGAAACTAGTATGTTGAGATGGTACGGGCACGTTGAACGTAGACCGTCAGATCTCATGGTAAACCAAGCAATCTTCATGGATGTTCCTCGACCCTCATCCAGAGGAAGACCCAAGAATTCCTGGATCGTTCAAAGACGAAACCAATTGCAATTGAGACATGGCCTAGGTGACATAATACAGGACAAAAGGACCAGACAATGAGTTGGGATATAGCAAGAGTCGGATAGTCGAAAATACAACAGTAAAAAACATCTCACATAGTTCAGCAATGATGTTCACCACACATTCTGAATGTAGTGCCGTTTTAGGTGAGACAAAACTGGTGTGTGGGAATGCACTCGTGCTTCCTGTTACAGGATAATGCAAACCCGCACTCTTGCTGCTGATTCTCCACATTGTAAAATATGCCGTGATGGATGAATGAATGATAAGTATATACTCCACTTCATAGTCAGGGCAGGCATACTTTTTCCAACTGTCGATTTGTTCAGGAGAACTTTGTTCTCTTAACATATCGACAATGTATCAAGCCAGAATACGCGAGAATTGTATGGAGAGGTCTACTTTTTTCACGGCTTTTCCAACTTTGAAGTCAAAAAACACCAACTTAGAGGCTTCGCAGCATATATGTTCCATACACGGATTTACTTAGAATTCGGAGTAGAACATTTCGTGTGTCTGTGTGTGTGTGTGTGTCTGTGTGTGTGTGTGTGTGTGTGTGTGTGTGTGTGTGTGTGTGTGTGTGTGTGTGTGTGTGTGTGTGTGTCTCTGTGTGTGTATGTCTGTGTGTGTGTGTGTCCGTCCCCCCCTTATAACTTTTGATCCGCTCAATTTACAGAGCCTAAAATTTCAGAATATATAAACAGTTACAGGCCTACAAAACTTTTATACTCGGAATTTTGAATTTTTGTTTCAGTCAGGGGTTATCAACTTTTGAATTTTTATTTTATTTTTCCCTATATCTCAGAAACCATAAAAGCTAGAACGCTGAAAATTGGTATAAACATAGACAAATACAAAATCTCAAATTATTTTTTTCAAAAAAATTCCAGGGTTTCTCAAACATTTTTTATTAAGAAAAGTATTTTTTTTATGATAAATTTATGAGTATAACTGCCTATATTTCCATTTTTTTTTAAATATCGAAATAAGCCGAAACACCCCAACTAGATAATTTAATTTTATATAAAAAATATTAACATTGTAGCAGTACATCTCAAATTTTTTTTAACAATTTTTATAAAAATTGAATTTAGTGACGACATCGCTTCATACAATTTGTATGGTAGTCACCTATACACAATATCAAAGAAGACTTAATAGTTTGATACTTCATCTCTAAACAAACAATATACATATACCATCATGCTGTTTTCATATTCCGGGTAGGAAAAAAAGACTGACCTCCATACTATCCTATCTTGACTACCTAGGTACATGTGTTGTATAGAAAACTAAATATCATAAAATAATAAATAATTTGTATTTATGGGTTTGGTACTTATTCTTCAACTATACATACTATCGCTGTCGACAGTTGGATCCCATGTGTTACATGCAACTAGTAATGATAATATGACTAGCGGATCACACCTATGCTCTGTCAATTCAGTATTCCCCATAGAATAAAAATATTAATCCAACTGTCGATTTGTTCAGGAGAACTTTGTTCTCTTAACATATCGACAATGTATCAAGCCAGAATACGCGAGAATTGTATGGAGAGGTCTACTTTTTTCACGGCATTTCCAACTTTGAAGTCAAAAAACACCAACTTAGAGGCTTCGCAGCATATATGTTCCATACACGGATTTACTCAGAATTCGGAGTAGAACATTTCGTGTGTCTGTGTGTGTGTGTGTGTGTGTGTGTGTGTGTGTGTGTGTGTCTGTGTGTCTGTGTGTCTGTGTGTGTGTCCGTCCCCCCCTTATAACTTTTGATCCGCTCAATTTACAGAGCCTAAAATTTCAGAATATATAAAAAGTTACAGGCCTACAAAACTTTTATACTCGTAATTTTGAATTTTTGTTTCAGTCAGGGGTTATCAACTTTTGAATTTTTACTTTATTTTTCCATATATCTCAGAAACCATAAAAGCTAGAACGCTGAAAATTGGTACAAATATAGACAAATATAAGATCTCAAATTTATTTTTTCAAAAAAATTCCAGGGTTTCTCAAACATTTTTTATTAAGAAAAATATTTTTTTTATGATAAATTTATGAGTTTAACTGCATATATTTCTAAATTTTTCAAAAATATCGAAAAAAGCCGAAACACCCCAACTAGATAATTCAATTTTCTATAAAAAATATAAACATTGTATTAGCACATCTCAAACTTTTTTTAACAATTTTTATAAAAATTTAATGTAGTGACGACATTGCTTCATACAATTTGTAGGGCAGTCGCCTATACACAATATGTAAGAAGACTTAATAGTTTGATAGGTACTTAATCTCCAAACATACATACAGAACCATCATGCTGTTTTCATATTCCGGGTAGGAAAACAGGACTGACCTCCATACTGTCCTATCTTGACAAACATACCAACATGTGTTAAAATTTTCAATAATTTGGATTTATGGGTTTATAGTTTGATTCTTATTCTTCAACTATACATACTATCGCTATCGACAGTTGGATCTCATGTGTTACATGCAACTAGTATATGGTATTCCCAAGAGATATTATTTCAGATTATTTGAGAAATCTTCTATATTATAAATTTGAATGTTTGTATTATGTACCTATGTACCTACCCATGTACCAATGTACGTATGTGTTGAATGCGCTCCTAAACTGTTCATCCGATTGCGATGATACTTTGGTGAATTGTCGAGAGTATACCAGGGATGGTTTCTGGATCAAAAAATGTTTTCTTCTTCTTCTTCTTCATCGAGTATTAGGTCATTTTACCTATGAAGGTGGACTATTCTGGGAACCGTTCATCCGATTGCAATGAAACTTTGGTTAATTGTCGAGCGTATGCCCGGGATGGTTTCTGGATTTAAAAAAATCTTCTTCTTCTTCTTCTTCATCAGGTACAAGGACATTTTACCTTCTTCTTCTTCTTTCTCAGCCATCTCTCCACTGCTGGATGTAAGCCTCTTCTAATAGCTTCCACTCGTCTTTTTTCTGGGCTTTTCGAACCCATCCGCTTCCAGCGACAGGGACAATATCATCGGCCCACCTTTTCTGGGGCCGGCCTATTCCCCTTTTCATATCCCATGGTCTCCAATTTAGAATTCTGGGTGCCCATCTGTCCGTACCCTGTCTGGCAACATGACCTGCCCATTGCCATTTAAGTTTTGCAACTCGATCCATGACATCAACAACTTTTGTCTGGCGTCTGATTTCTTCATTTCTAATTTTGTCTCTTAGACTTACGCCTATCATTTGCCTTTCCATGGATCTCTGAGTGCATTTTAGCTTATGTATGGTCCTCGCAGTTAGCGTGATAGTTTCCAGACCATACGTAAGCACAGGCAGGATACATGTTTCAAAAACTTTTCTTTTCAGACATGTGGGAATATCTCTGTTTTTTAGGACATGTTTAAGTTTTCCAAAGGCTGCCCAACCTAGTCCGATCCTTCTGGGTATTTCTGCTGTCTGGTTATCTTTTCCTAATTTTATCTTGTGTCCAAGGTATATATATTCTTCAACAGCTTCAATTATTTTACTATCAATTGTGATAGTGCTGTTAGATGATGATGGACTCATGATTTTCGTCTTGTTAATATTTATTTCCAGGCCGACCATTAGGGAAGCATCGTGGAGTTCTTTTATCATAACATGAAGTTCTTCCAGATCATCACTTATAAGCACTATGTCATCTGCAAAACGGAGGTGGTTTAAGTTTGTTCCATTTATTTTTATTCCCTTGTCTTCCCAGTTCAAAGTTTTAAATATGCCCTCCAAAACCAATGTAAACAGTTTAGGTGATATGGTATCTCCTTGTCTGACACCTCTTTTTATATTGATTTTTTCCGTTTTTGTATTTTCATCGATTCTTACATCCATGGTGGCGTGTTCCAACTGTCGATTTGTTCAGGAGAACTTTGTTCTCTTAACATATCGACAATGTATCAAGCCAGAATACGCGAGAATTGTATGGAGAGGTCTACTTTTTTCACGGCTTTTCCAACTTTGAAGTCAAAAAACACCAACTTAGAGGCTTCGCAGCATATATGTTCCATACACGGATTTACTCAGAATTCGGAGTAGAACATTTCGTGTGTCTGTGTGTGTGTGTGTCTGTGTGTGTGTCTGTGTGTGTGTCTGTGTGTCTGTGTGTCCGTCCCCCCCTTATAACTTTTGATCCGCTCAATTTACAGAGCCTAAAATTTCAGAATATATAAACAGTTACAGGCCTACAAAACTTTTATACTCGGAATTTTGAATTTTTGTTTCAGTCAGGGGTTATCAACTTTTGAATTTTTATTTTATTTTTCCATATATCTCAGAAACCATAAACGCTAGAACGCTGAAAATTGGTACAAACATAGAAAAATACAAAATCTCAAATGAGTTTTTTCAAAAAAATTCCAGGGTTTCTCAAACATTTTTTATTAAGAAAAATATTTTTTTTATGATAAATTTATGAGTTTAACTGCCTATATTTCCAAAACTTTTACAATTATCGAAAAAAGCCGAAACACCCCAACTAGATAATTTAATTTTCTATAAAAAATATTAACATTGTAGTAGAAGATCTCAATTTTTTTTTAACAATTTTTTTAAAAATTGAATTTAGTGACGACATCGCTTCATACATTTTGTATGGCAGTCGCCTATACACAATATGTAATAATACTTAATAGTTTGATACGTCATCTCCAAACATACATACATACCATCATGCTATTTGCATATTCTGGGTAGGAAAAAGGATCTTCCTCCATACTATCCTATCTTGACATACATACCTACATATGTTGTATAGAAAACAAAATATCTGAAAATATTCAATTATTTTGTATCTATGGGTTTATA
Source organism: Molanna angustata (assembly GCA_963576475.1). Taxonomy (NCBI): domain Eukaryota; kingdom Metazoa; phylum Arthropoda; class Insecta; order Trichoptera; family Molannidae; genus Molanna; species Molanna angustata. Next base: position 2,036,521 of record OY754986.1, read on the forward strand.
GTTTGGTACATATTCTTCAACTATACATACTATCGCTATCGACAGTTGGATCTCATGTGTTACATGCAACTAGTCATATATAAATTTGATAAGCCTTGAATATCTGGAGTCAATTCTCGCATCATTTAATGCGTTTATTATTTCACATTGTTCTACAGAGTCGAATGCTTTTTCCAACTGTCGATTTGTTCAGGAGAACTTTGTTCTCTTAACATATCGACAATGTATCAAGCCAGAATACGCGAGAATTGTATGGAGAGACTCTACTTTTTTCACGGCTTTTCCAACTTTGAAGTCAAAAAACACCAACTTAGAGGCTTCGCAGCATATATGTTCCATACACGGATTTACTCAGAATTCGGAGTAGAACATTTCGTGTGTCTGTGTGTGTGTGTGTCTGTGTGTGTGTGTGTCTGTGTGTCTGTGTGTCTGTGTGTCCGTCCCCCCCTTATAACTTTTGATCCGCTCAATTTACAGAGCCTAAAATTTCAGAATATATAAACAGTTACAGGCCTACAAAACTTTTATACTCGGAATTTTGAATTTTTGTTTCAGTCAGGGGTTATCAACTTTTGAATTTTTATTTTATTTTTCCATATATCTCAGAAACCATAAACGTTAGAACGCTGAAAATTGGTACAAACATAGACAAATACAAAATCTCAAATTAGTTTTTTCAAAAAAATTCCAGGGTTTCTCCAACATTTTTTATTAAGAAAAATATTTTTTTTATGATAAATTTATGAGTTTAACTGCCTATATTTCCAAAACTTTTACAATTATCGAAAAAAGCCGAAACACCCCAACTAGATAATTTAATTTTCTATAAAAAATATTACCATTGTAGTAGAAGATCTCAATTTTTTTTTAACAATTTTTTTAAAAATTGAATTTAGTGACGACATCACTTCATACATTTTGTATGGCAGTCGCCTATACACAATATGTAAGAAGACTTAATAGTTTGATACTTCATCTCCAAACATACATACATACCATCATGCTATTTGCATATTCTGGGTAGGAAAAAGGATCTTCCTCCATACTATCCTATCTTGACATACATACCTACATATGTTGTATAGAAAACAAAATATCTGAAAATATTCAATAATTTGTATCTATGGGTTTATAGTTTGGTACATATTCTTCAACTATACATACTATCGCTATCGACAGTTGGATCTCATGTGTTACATGCAACTAGTACTATTAAATTTAAGTACCTATATATCTTCCAACTGTCGATTTGTTCAGGAGAACTTTGTTCTCTTAACATATCGACAATGTATCAAGCCAGAATACGCGAGAATTGTATGGAGAGACTCTACTTTTTTCACGGCTTTTCCAACTTTGAAGTCAAAAAACACCAACTTAGAGGCTTCGCAGCATATATGTTCCATACACGGATTTACTCAGAATTCGGAGTAGAACATTTCGTGTGTCTGTGTGTGTGTGTGTGTGTGTCTGTGTGTCTGTGTGTCTGTGTGTCTGTGTGTCTGTGTGTCCGTCCCCCCCTTATAACTTTTGATCCGCTCAATTTACAGAGCCTAAAATTTCAGAATATATAAACAGTTACAGGCCTACAAAACTTTTATACTCGGAATTTTGAATTTTTGTTTCAGTCAGGGGTTATCAACTTTTGAATTTTTATTTTATTTTTCCATATATCTCAGAAACCATAAACGTTAGAACGCTGAAAATTGGTACAAACATAGACAAATACAAAATCTCAAATTAGTTTTTTCAAAAAAATTCCAGGGTTTCTCCAACATTTTTTATTAAGAAAAATATTTTTTTTATGATAAATTTATGAGTTTAACTGCCTATATTTCCAAAACTTTTACAATTATCGAAAAAAGCCGAAACACCCCAACTAGATAATTTAATTTTCTATAAAAAATATTACCATTGTAGTAGAAGATCTCAAATTTTTTTTAACAATTTTTATAAAAATTGAATTTAGTGACGACATCACTTCATACATTTTGTATGGTAGTCACCTATACACAATATCAAAGAAGACTTAATAGTTTGATACTTCATCTCTAAACATACAATATACATATACCATCATGCTGTTTTCATATTCCGGGTAGGAAAAAAAGACTGACCTCCATACTATCCTATCTTGACTACCTAGGTACGTGTGTTGTATAGAAAACTAAATATCATAAAATAATAAATAATTTGTATTTATGGGTTTGGTACTTATTCTTCAACTATACATACTATCGCTGTCGACAGTTGGATCTCATGTGTTACATGCAACTAGTATTATATTCAGTAGTTTTCTCAATTAGTAGGCGCAGAGTTTGGATATGGTCTGTAGTTCCAAAATATTTGTTCAATTGGTTGGTAGAAATCCAGTTTAGGTGTTAAACGGTTTGTGACAATTTTAGTGAGAAGTTTATAAGTATGGGATAACAGACTTATTGGTCGATAATTCTCTAAGTTCTCAGGATCCCCTCTTACCTATGAAGGTAAAATGACCTAATACTCTGGGAGAAGAAGCTCCAACTGTCCTTCCATCTCTTCGCAAGTCTTCCAGGACGGTTTCTGGATTTAAACTTTTTTCTTTTTCTTCTTCTTTATCGTGTATTTGGTCATTTTACCTATGAAGTTGGAGAATCCTGGAAAAGGAAGGTCCAACTGTCCTTTCATCACTTCGCAGGTCTTCCCAGTATTGTTTCGGGAATTCAACTTTTTCTTAACCTACTGAAGGGAATGAAGGTACTGAAGAGCCTGAAGGGACGGGTGATACTGAAGGGCTGAAGGGATGGGAGGTACTGAAGGGCCTGAAGAGACGGGAGGTACTGAAGGGCCTGAAGGGACGGGAGGTACTGAAGGACCTGAAGGAATGGAAGTACTGAAGGGCCGGGAGGTATTGAAGGGCCTGAAAGGATGGGTGGTACTGAAGGGACGGGAAGTACTGAAGGGCCTGAAGGGATGGGTGATACTGAAGGGACGGGAGGTACTGAAGGGCCTGATGTGACGGGTGGTAATGAAGGACCATTTTTAATTATATATGCAATATGAAGTTTGCCGGGGGTTCACTCACTAGTTAACAAATAAAAATAACAATATATCTATATAGGTACACACATATGCATATCATGATGACTCCAATTCACTTTTTTAATCTGTGTACATAGTTAAGTTTATGTTGTTTAGATACTTTTTTAAAAATTAAATAGGTACAACGTATACGTCTCCTATGAACTACTATTATAATAATAATATGTATGTACACTGCTAGACCTAGAACAGGTTCACCTAGTTGGGCAGCAGTTATCTATTTTTAATGAAGATTATCTAAATGGAGTGATGAAAAATAAATAAATATCACATTTTGGTTTTTGAAAGTCTCCCCAAAAAGAAGAAAACCTTATGCTTCGGGGAGGAGTTCAGAAAATTTGCAATTTACAGCATAATAAAACTACATAAAACTTCAGAGTTCAGAAAATTTACAATATACATAAGAGAGAAGAAAAGAAACTACAATTCATATAAAGGCACACAAAACTTTACACCTTTTGAGGAGATTATTTCAACCTTTTTTAAAAGTTGATAATTTGAGCCTATTCAAGAAACCAAATACTGTCCAAACGATAAAAATAGGGAGGCTTCGCTGGTTAGGACACATGCATCGTATGGACGATGGCCATACACCGAAAAGAATCCTGACAACACCTCCGGAGGGAAGAAGAGAAGTGGGATGGCCTAAACTACAATGGATGGATGGAGATGGACGAGAGGGACCTTCAGATAGCCGGTATTGGAGAGAAAAGGCCATAGATAAGGTGTTATGGAGACGATTCCTTGAGGAAGTCAAGAACCATGCTGGCCTGTGAAGCCACTGATGGCACTGATGATAAAAATTTGTCAGTAGATTTTAATTAGATATTTCTATCCTGTTCATGGGGCTAGGTTGTGGCCATAGGGGCCTAGCCAGTAAAGCCCCACCCTAGGATTCTGGACAAAAAGTCGGTGCCTCCTTCAATTCTTACCAAGGAAGACGCCTTAATAATGTCTCGCTCGACGGTGAATCGTCACACGCGGCGAGGATCCAGCCTGCATCATTAACTGGGCGTGGAAATCGAAGAAGTGAAAGTACTGTCCACGAAGTGTGGTTCCTGTAAATCGCCAACACGAATACTAAGGGGTGGAGGAGCCCCCCGGCATGATAGGTAGGCACGACCCACTCGGCGATTGTCCGCCATGCTGATGAGACAGGTGTATCCGACGCTGCGCTTGGCATGGAAATCGAAGAACTGAAAAAAAAATCATGTCGAGCCACGTGTTACCGTGGCACTGTTGGGTGGGAAATCCTTGCCATGATTGACAGGCCTTCACGTTTGTGGTTGGACTCTTAGTGGTAGTGGTATGAAATATACTTGATCGTAGTCCTTATTTTGTACGACGAACAGCCGCTTCGGGGAGGAAAAGAACTATACAGTTCTAAAACTTTCACTATGGAGTGGGATAGGAAACTGCGTATAATCAATTTATAAAAATAAATAAAAAACATAAATTTGCTTGGTTGGTATAAAAGCAAACTGCCCCCCTCCACGACGAAAATTCTCATTTTTTTGACGGAAACTAATAGCTATTTACAATGATTATACTCAAAAAATTCTCACTTTAATGTATGTACTGAAAAATCTTGTATGCAGATTATTATTTTTCACGGAATTCGCCGACTTATTGTTCATGCTCGAAAGAATTAGCAGATAAAAGCGTAAATTATAAATTATTTAAAAGATCAAAATGAAATGCAATAAACGCACTGATTCCCTACTGAATAATTCTCCAATCGATACCTAAAATAGCAAAATGCGTAAATAGCAAATGGCTCTTATAATTATCTACACAGACCCCCTATTCAGTAACTATTGTAACTAAAATAGGAACGTTCTAAAATTGTAGATTTTAGATTTACGGTCTTATTTCAGCGTTATAAAATATCAACTTGGACTAAATGGAATAGGAACATACCTATATTGGCTGGAACGTTCTTAAAAAGTTCCTGGATTAGAAGTATTTTGAATAATTATGAAAATAATGAAAATTTCATAATTTTCACAATTATTCATAAAACGTCTAATTCAGGAACTTTTTAAGAACGTTCCGGCCTAAATAGGTACGTTTCTATTCCATTTAGTCCAAGTTGATATTTTATAACGCTGAAATAAGACCGTAAATCTAAAATCTACAATTTTAGAACGTTCTTATTTTAGTTACAATAGTTACTGAATAGGGGGTTTTACCCCCTATTCAGTAACTATTGTAACTAAAATAAGAACGTTCTAAAATTGTAGTTTTTAGATTTACGGTCTTATTTCAGCGTTATAAAATATAAATTTGGTTTAAATGGAATAGGAACGTACCTATATTGGTCGGAACGTTCTTAAAAAGTTTCTGAATTAGACGTATTTTGAATAATTACGAAAATGATGAAAATTTCATAATTTTCATAATTATTCATAATACCTACGTCTAATTCAGTAACTTTTTAAGAACGTCCTGGCCAAAATAGGTACGTTCCTGTTCCATTTAGTCCAAGTTGATATTTTATAACGCTGAAATAAGACCGTTAATCGAAAATCTACAATTTTAGTACGTTCCTATTTTAGTTACAATAGTTACTGAATAGGGGGTATTATCTACTTATTTATTTAATTGCGCAAGTTTTATGACGCATAACAAAAAAAATTTAAAGAGTTCGAATTCAAGTTGAATTTGTTTTTTAAAAGAAGAAGTTATAATATTTATTTTTGATTTACTTCTGGCAACACTGTGAAACAGAAACGTCAGTTATAAATATTTTTCTGTGCAACTCTCTTTTTCCGGTTCGGTATCATCCGTCGGGTGTGCGTGTAATCGCTAAAAATGTCGTAAGTGGAATTTTTATAATCCGAATTATCATTTGCTCATCCATAGTTGTTTTATAAACGAAATGTTATAATCTTTGTGCAAAACTTATAATAATCAGTGCGACTGTGATATTTTTTCGAAAATGTCAACGTGTTAGTGTGATTTTCCACGTAATGTCAAAATGATTTTACAATTCCAGGTCCAAAGTATCGAGGGACACGCTCTACGAGTGTGTGAATGCGGTCCTGCAGAACAGCCAGGAGCATAAAAAGAACTTCCTGGAGACAGTCGAATTACAGATTGGACTGAAAAATTATGATCCCCAGAAGGACAAGCGTTTCTCCGGAACCGTCAAGTATGTTGACTGATATGTATGGAGGTTGGTGGACCTTTATCCAGGGTCTTAAAATAACTGGAGAGGTTTGTGTTTATCACTTACCGGCCACATTTCATGTGTGGTAGGCGGTGAGTAAGAACTAATTGTATTCAAATATACCACCGAATGAACTATTTTAAAATTGCATTTGAAATAATACTTATCTGCTAGTTATCTCTGAAATATCTCAGCACAACTCTTTTGAGAATTTGCGAATTAACCCGATATTATTGAATTAAATCGCTTAGTGTAATCAGTGAATTAGCACACCCCCAATGAATGTTTCAGTTATTTTATAATTACAAATGTTGAAAATTTGTGATATTCAGGTTTGATTGACAATTTAAATTAATTTGGATGTAGAATTTAAAATGTAACAATTGGTCATAATACTATTTGTTTAATTTACTGCGTTGAGAACTATTTCATCATACAAAGATTATGGTAGCTCATGTTTGTTTTATAGCAAAAAATCAGTAAGCCGATTTCGATTTGTTATTATCTTTTGTTAAAAGTCAAAATGACTGGACTAATTGATACCGTCAGTTGACTCTACCACTTGTTTTTAATTTGTGGTTAAGACGCACAAAATAGTCCAGAGATTGTTGTTTCCTTCGGTGTTAATTTGTCATTTGCGATGTGCAGGTTGAAATACATCCCCCGACCAAAGATGCAGGTCTGCATTCTGGGAGACCAGCAGCACTGCGACGAGGCCAAGGTCAACAATGTGCCGTGGATGGACGCCGAGGGGCTGAAGAAGCTCAACAAGAACAAGAAACTGGTCAAGAAGCTAGCCAAGAAGTAAGTTAATAAATTATTGCCTATTTGTTTGTAGATGTAATGAGTACCTATTTAGTGTGGAACGGGAACAATCATCTGGTTCATAATTCCATATAATTCTCACTAAAAATTTTAAACTGCTAGCCCTAGAACAGGATATCTTAGTTGGACAGCAGTAAGCTACTTATCGTTGTCATTATAAATATGGTGTGATAAAAGGTAAATAAAAAATAATTATAATACAATGACTATTTGATATTTACTGACGACTTAAATTTGGAGGAGTAGCTTGCATGTCAAGAAAGTACATAGGTAACACCACTGGATTATCGAGTGTCCGGCAAAAGACCAAAAGGGTGTTCCAAAAGACGATGGAATGGCTTGGTGGCAGAGAATATACACTCATGTAATATCTTTGACAAATGCAGTAAGGAGAGCTGACCATGCTACCGTGTGGGATAAATGCTACGAAGAGAGCTTGCATGTCAACAAATGTCATATACTAATAAGTGGTACATTTGCAATTAAAATCTTATACAAGCTGCTTTGTGGCATGCCTGTAGAGGCATGTAAAGTATACAGTTTGCGACCACCATCACCCATCAATTGAATGTTATACAATCTACTTATTTGCCAGCTACCAGCATGCTATTTAAAAGAAACACGCAAAAAGCTGGTATGCTATTGTGCAAGCTGTAGGCATTTGTATTTTTGGCTTTAAAACTTCTTTTAATTCTTATTATTTTTCATTATTAATACTTGTTTTATCTTTCATAGATACGATGCATTCTTGGCGTCGGAATCTCTGATCAAACAGATCCCTCGTCTGTTGGGTCCTGGTCTCAACAAGGCAGGCAAGTTCCCTGGTCTCCTCTCCCACCAGGAATCAATGAACATGAAGGTGGATGAAGTCAAGGCGACAATCAAATTCCAAATGAAGAAGGTAAATAACATTCTGATATCCAACAGGATTGATCCTGTATGCTCAATTAACTAATTCTATCTATAATCTCAGTAACAATTTGATAATTACCATCACGGCCTATATCACAATATGCCAGCGACAGGCGTGCATTACTTTATGAAGGGAAGCACAACAAATACATGTATTTCCACACACCACCCGTTTAGATGAACGGTTAACGTGCCGGGTCAGACATTAAGATGGTATGGTGAATCTTATTGCTGAACTATATGAAATGTTATTTTTCCTGGGGGGGGGGGCAAGTCTGGTCCAACCGTCGAAATAAAAAACCTCGTGATTACCCATATCATATATATAATTATCGTATGGAGTTCTATGACATCTAAAGATATTCTAGAACTCCATATAATAATTATATCCATGATATGGGTAATCGTGAGGGTTTTGATTTCGCCGGTTGGATCAGAGTTGCCCCCCTGATATGTTATTGATTACCTGTCTCTTATGTGTCACCTGAAAACGATGATGATACAAAAAAGTGGGAGCACTATACTACTGTGGTTTCTCAGCAGAAATTACATTTTACTAAAATATATAGTTACACGCGAAAATTTTCTTTGTGGAAAGAGGCTGTTTGCACATATACCAACAAAAAAAAAATTATGCTTTGCGCATCCCGCGTTACATACTCCAGTTATTTACTTCTTCTTCTTCCTAGCCTTCCCTCTACTGCTGAATGTAGGCCTCTTCTTAAAAAGAGTTATTTACTGCTAACTATAATTTTTTTTATTTTAACAAAAAAAAAATGTATCCTTGAAACAAGTACATATACATGCTCATACATTCCCTAAATTAATCACATCGCTTGATTATTTCACAACTTCGTATCTCAAAAAGCTGCATTCTCATATATATAAATATTTTTTAAAGGCTGAAAGATTCAATCCACATTGACAGAAAAAATTGTATAGAGAAAGTCGTGAAGTTTTTAGTGTCTCATGTAAAATGGTACTTTTTGAAATACGAGGTTGGGAAAGTTTTAGATGGGTCGATGGCAGAGCGGTTAGTGCATTGGGTCAGTAATCCAGTGGTCGCGAGTTCGAATCCTGCCTCGACCGATTTCGTTCACCTATAGCACAAGCATTTATGCTTAGTTTCGGGAAGATGTATATGTACTTGTTTAACAAGGACATATTCATTTTTTTATTAAAAATAAAAGTTATCAAGCGATATGCTTGTGCTACAGGCGAACAAAATCAGTCATGGGAGGATGGATTACTTAACGCAGCATCTTAACTGCTCTGCCACCACCCATCTAATTATAATAAACAGTCTCTCACCCTTTTAACTAACCATTGTGTTTATAATAATAATAATGAACACTTCCTTGCATCCTGCGCAAGTGGCGAGTTTATTGACGTATGGCAATTTCTTCCAACTAACCAGTGTTCCCAGCCCAGAGAAGCAATATTTGCATGAGAAATAAAATTTCTCCTGTGCTGGGAATCGAACCCAGGACGTCTGCACAGAAACCAAACGGCTTACCAACTGTGCCACGGCGGTCGGGTTTATCATCATACTTTCCCTAAACTAACTAAATGCTTCTGCTATGACCAAACAAATTATTCATAAATTGATATTTCTAGGTGCTGTGTCTGTCTGTGGCAGTCGGCAACGTTGCCATGAACCCCGATGAGCTGGCTCAGAATGTCCATCTCGCCATCAACTTCCTGGTTTCACTTCTGAAGAAGCACTGGCAGAACGTCCGATCGCTTCACATGAAGTCGACAATGGGGCCTCCTCAGCGATTATACTAAATTTCAACATCAATGTATACGTCACCATACATACAATACAACCTGTGTATATTTTTAATAAATAACATCTTATAACATATTCACTCTTTTTTATGATTTGATCCTTTGTGTGAGTGGATGCAGTGAGATGGATGAAAATATGTATAGATATTACAGTAAATAAATTGGGAATTTTCAACAAGGAGAAAACCATTATTTCTCTTCACCGATAACTACAATCTTTTTTGTGCCATATCAAGTTCCCTGATGTCCACTCACGAATGTTGCGGAGCCAAGACATCTGACGTCTTCCTATTCTGAGGCGTCCCTCTATAACTACAATAGATTGATTATCTTATTGCACAGTGGATACATTCCATTAGAGATGGTGATCTGGGAATGAAGAATCGCTTTTTTGGTCCAAAAAAATGGATACGTAGCAATTGACTGATATTCAATTTTTTTTTTATTGTGATAAGATTTTCTACTGTAAGAAAATATTTATTGAAATTTTAATAGCTCTCCGCCAATAACAAATTAAAATAAAAGATGTCAGGTGTCATTTTTTTGATAATCTATTTTTTAGACAAAAAATGAGAGGAATGGGATATTATTATTTATTTATACATCTTGTACATAATATAAACAAATATAATTGTACACTGGCGGGCTTATTGCCATTAGGCAATTTCTTCCAACCAACCAGATTACGAAGTATTACAACATTGTGTATGTACAACAGCAAATAAATATGAGTAAAAGAAATCAATGAAAATACGTATAACACTTACATAAATACTATTAAAACAAAAAAAAAATAATAATTCATAGCAAGAAAAAAGGATATGGTAAGGACAGGAAAGGAAATCGGGATCAGGTGTTCAAGGATAAATATTCCTTCTTTAGTTTTAAGTGAATAAGACGACGCAATATCCGGACTAAGACTATTCCATAATCTAGCTGATTGTACTTCGAACGAAGAGCTGAGAAATTCTGTATTATGGATAGGGATGGATAGTGTTGCACGTTCAGCAGATCGGAGTGGAAGTCCATGATGGGATAAATAAGTGAATTTGCTTTTGATGTACTGTGGCAGGTTTGGGTTCGAGAGAATATTGTACAATAGTGACAAAATGTGTATATTGCGCCGCTGGCGTATCCTGGGCCAACAAAGAAGATTGCGGTAAGATGATATGCGATCAAATTTTTTCAACCCAAAGATGAATCTGATACATATATTCTGAAGACGTTCAAGTTTATTGAGATGCACTTATTAGATAGATATTTGTGCTTTAGCCTGTTTTTTAATGTGTTTAACGAGATACACTATGTAATAACAGGATCAATACTAGTCCATAAGTTTTGAAAAATTTAGTAAAGTTGATGCCAAATTACTTGGACTTTTAGCCGAGACGGGGGACGATTGGCACATAAACCAACGAAGCAAAAAGACACAAATTTGCGGTCTGCGCAACCGAAAGCTCGTTTAAGATGTTTGTGAATATTTTACCATGAATTGGAATATTTACATATAGTTCAGCAGATGGAATGGGACCCATGACTAGATAGAGCTCGAAGCAAGAACATTTTCTATAACAGACTAAAAACAGCTTTGATTTGTAGACCAACATAAGACTGAAATATAAGCACCCTTGAAATGATCCTGAATCATTAAATTATATTTTCTTTGGACCTTTCTCTGTCGAAATTAAAAATCACTGTTCCTACCTTGGAGGAGTAAATATGAGTTCCTACATTTATTTTAGGTATTTTTGACTATTAATATTACAGTAACCCGGGCCAGATCTAACCGATTTGGCGCCTGGTGCACTAGATCCAAAGCGCCCTCCCCCCCCATAATATACAAAATAATTATTGATATTCGTATATGCGGTTTTCGTTGTGTACCACTTCGAATAATAATATTAAGTATGAATTTAATATAATCATTCGTATTTAGTATTTATTTAAAAAACTCATCGACTACTCAGGATTGTTAATAGATCATTATTGTAATAGTAGTAGTAATTGAATTCAAATTCATCCGTGATATTTTTTCTGTTTCGGGATTTTAAGGTAGGTAGGGGAGACCGAGGTGAGTTGGGACTAAGGTGAGTTTGGACAGTCGTCATTTCTCCGAAAATACCGAACCTAGCGATCTGGCAACAATACACTGTTTTGACTCAAATCACGCGTACAAACTTGTCAGTATCGTGAGATGAGCGGTTGTGTTGTTATGAACATATCGTCATAATTTTGGGCAAAAGTATTTTTTTTATCACGCTTTCATTTACTTTTATTGCTTTAAGAACATGTATTTTCTTAAGAATCTATATTGATTGCACTCTTTGATAAACTCTATTTCTTATTTGATCTATGTTTTTATTGATTCTGTATGCTCCAGGGAGAAATTTGACATAAAATATGACAGTTCAACACTAGGATAGTTGGGACACCTTGTCCCAACTCTCCTTGTACGTAAAACATGTACCTACGTGATATGAATATTTGTTTTTAGATGAAATGTGGTTTCTTTTGTTATGGAAATTGTACTGGGGGAGAGTTGAATTTCGTGTGTCAACTGTTTATCTGATTAGACTTTATTATTCATCTTTCTGTGTTATATCAGTTTTCCCCGACGTTAGTACCACTCCGACGAAAGTCTTGCCATTCGGCACAACTCCTCAACAATTGATATGCCACTCCAGTCTTTGATATTACACAACCAGAGCATTTGAATTGATTTCTTATTTTTGAAGTTTAACCTTCTTCATATATGAGATGTCCCAACTTACCTTACTACTAGGAGGGTTGGGACAAAGTGACTAACTTGGTTCAAATGAAAATATCACCATGTTCTATTTTGTTTTGAGTAGTTTATTTAAATGAATTGTGTAGTTGATGAAATAAGGTATCCATTGTCGAAAAGATTATTAATAAATATCATAGGTGAAAAAATATAAAAATTAAAAAGCAAAAATTGTCCCAACTATCCTAGGTCTCCCCTACCTATATATTTTTGGTCTTTTTTATATATTTGTTGAATCTTTTTTGTTATATTTGGTGCCCCAGATTTATTTGCGCCAGGCGCAACTGCATCGTTTGAACCTATGGTGGATCCGGCCCTGACATTAACAGAAAATGTAATTGAGTTTTCACACATTTAAAAAAAAAATAATGTATGGTGAACCAAACATTGTCCAATACATCAAAATACAACATCTACGTTGGCTCGGACACGTTTGTAGAATGGAGGATAGCCGGGTCCCAAAGAAAGTATTGGACACCTGTCCTGAAGGAAGAAGAAGCAGAGGGAGACCTAGGATGAGATGGCTGGACGACATCGAGGGAGATATAAGAGCGATCGGACAGACAAATTGGAGGAGACTTGCTGTCGACAGGGCGGGATGGAGGCAGTTTCTTGAGGAGGTCAAGGCCCACACCAAGCTGTAGTGCCATTGCTGATGATGATGATGAAAATATTTTTTTAAGTCGATTTATGTAACTCGATATGCCAAAATTTTGGATTGAGGCACTTTCATTCTCATCGTGCTATATATAGTTTAGTTTTTACTAAACAATAGAAAATTATTAATGTCCTTTAAATCCTTTGGCAGTTCATTAAATATTTTTGATACCACAATCTCTGAAATTATTTTTTGATCTAATATTATAATTATGTAAGTGGCTATTCAATGTAATAATAACCAGGGGGACAAGTCTGGTTCGACCAGCGAAATCAAAACCCCAGTGATTACCCATATCATGGATATAATTATCGTATGGAGTTCTATGACATCTAAAGATATTTCATAACTCCATATAATAATTATATCCATGATATTTTTTATTTATATTTATTTATGGGTAAACAAGGAGGGTTTTCATTACGACGGTCAACCAGACTTGCCCCCCAGGTTTGTTATGATTAAATTTAAGTTGCATGAAACACATGATATCCAACTGTCAATGGCGATAGTATGCATAATTGAAGAAAACATATCAAACTATAAACACTTAAACAAAAATTAATAAATATTTTGTTTTCTATATATAACAAGTAGATATATATGTCAGGATAGGAAAATATGGAGGTCTGTCTATTTTCCTACTCAGAATATGAAAACAACATGATGGTATATATGAATGTATGTTTGAAGATTAAGTATCAAATTATTGAATCTTCTTAGATATTGTATATAGGCCACTACCATACAAATTGTATGAAGTGATGTCGTCACTAAATTCATTTTTTATAAAAATTGTTTAAAAAAGTTTTAGATGTACTACTACAGTGTTAATATTTTTTTATAGCAAATTAAATTATCTAGTTGACGTGTTTCAGCTTTTTTCGATGTTTTCAAAAACTTTGGAAATATAGGCAGGTAAACACATAAATTTATCATAAAAATATGTTTTTAATAAAAAAAAAATTTGAAAAATAAATTTGAGATTTTGTATTTGTCTATATTTATACCAATTTTCAGGGTTCTAGCTTATATGGTTTTTGAGATATATGGAAAAATAAAGTAAAAATTCAAATGTGACCACACCTGACTGAAACAATAATTCAGAAATCTGAGTATAAAAGTTTTGTAGGCCTATAACTATCTATATAATCTGAAAATTTGGGCTCTGTAAATTGAGTGGATCAAAAGTTACATACATACATACAAACCATCACGCCATGCCCGTCACGGGTAGGCAGACAGAACCGAACACCACTTACTTCTATCTTGACATACATTCATCGCCTCGTCAACGTTCACACATTGTTTTATACAAGTTTGTCTGTTGTTCTTGCATCTAACATTTCCGTCTTTCAAAATACCGTTCACATGGACGTGCCATCCCTTCCTTGGGCGCCCCGACCTCTCATTCCATTCCTGTCCGCAATGTATATTTTCTTCATCAGGCGTTCCTCATTCATTCTCCCCATGTGGCCAAACCATCTCAAACTTTCATAAATAAATCCATATACCTATATAGAACATATTATATGCTGTGAAGCCTCTAAGTTGGTGTTTTTTGACTTCAAAGTTGGAAAGATCGTGAAAAATATAGATCCTGCATACAAATCTCGCAAATCTTGGCTTGATACTTTGTTGATAGGTTAAGAGAGAATAAAATTCTCTTGAACAAATCGACAGTTGGATTAATATTAATGTATAATAGGACTATATAATGATGAGAGAAAGAAATAAAGACTACTTTTATTTTATTTTAAAATTAGATTTGATCTCAAGTGAGGGTTTAATAAAAAAAATATTAAAACATATAATAGCGTACAGTAAGTAATTTTATATTTCTTATATAACTAACTTTATGTAGAAAATTATTAAAAACAATTATAATATATTAAAATTTTAATATCTTACAATCTCATAAAATTTACATTTAATTACATTCCTTAAATTTACGTTCCTTTAATTATTTAGGCAAGACGAGGGTAACCCATAAGTATTTTATACTAACACAATACACATTTAATAAAAATTACAGAAAATAATAAAGGAATTGAAAATAACATGAAGATTACTAAAAAATTAAATAATTAAGTCAAAATTAAATAAATGGCACCAATATAGTTACAAATTTTTCAATTGAATATGTCCTTTTTAAACAAGTACATATACATCTTCCTACATTCCCTAAAATAAGCATAGATGAACGAAATTGGTTGAGACAAGATTCGAACTCGCGACCACTGGATTATTAGCCCAGTGCACTAAACGCTATACCTTCGTCCCATCATTTTTCCATTTTATAAATCATTTACGATTATAATTGAAAATCGGACACGATATAGATTTTTATTTTTCCAAGATAGAAGGAAGACAACTAACTTTTGTGCAGCATCACTACTCATTCCTGGGAATAAAGTGTTTTAATGACCTTCCTCTAGATATAAGAAAAACAACTGACTCTAGACAACTCATAAATAAAATAAAACAACATTTTAAAACAGATATTTAAATCACTTGTATTTTGTTTTCTTTTGTTTGTGATAGTGTATATGTCTGAATATGTTGGTGTGAATGTGTATCTATGTGTGTGTTGGTATATGTATGTATATCTTTATGAGTGTAGGTACCTATATATGTATGTATTTATACTTATATGAAATAAAAAAAAATAAAATAAGGATAATATGACTATGACTAACACAACTCCTCTCTACTCAAGCCTAATAAGCTTTCAGAGAGGAGTGGTATTGTAATATATATTATTTATAAATGAATTATTGCTTGTTATTGTGAACATACATGTTGTATAAATAAAAAAAATAAAAATATCATATTTTGTCATTTTGTATGTATATACCCACGGAAATTTTCCTTTTTTTGTACAAATATATTTTTTCTATGGGTATATACATAATTATATAGAGTTATATATTATATATAGTTATATATTTTGATTGTATGACCCTAACATAGTAATTGGCGTTACAATCTTGGTTTTTGTATTAATTAATTCATTTTGAAAATATATGTTATATTATAAAACTGTATGTAACCTTAAGAAATAAATAAATAAATAAATGTACGGACAGTACATAATTGACATAATGAGTGAATATTATATTCCCAATATAAGAGTGAGATTTTGTAAGGGACTAGAGCCATTAGACATATTTGTGACATCAAAAAGTGATCTTTTTTTGACATTGTTAATTTTTTTAAATCATTTAATTAATAAAAAATTTCAATTATACTTAGTAATTTTGTAATCAGAATCATATTCTCTGTTAACTAGCATATTTTAATTGAATATTCATAAAAAAATAAAGCACCTTTTGAAACATACATAATTCATAGACATAGTACGATAATTTTATTTTTACTAGATGTAGAAAGAAGCAAACACCATACTTTCCTCTTTGGACATACAATTCTTGCCTCA
The DNA here is from genome assembly GCA_963576475.1 of Molanna angustata. Taxonomy (NCBI): domain Eukaryota; kingdom Metazoa; phylum Arthropoda; class Insecta; order Trichoptera; family Molannidae; genus Molanna; species Molanna angustata. The sequence goes on from OY754986.1 coordinate 2,053,181, forward strand.
ATCACATCAAAGCATTGTCAATTTCTCAAATATCGATAAGTCTACATAAGAGTTATTGAAAAACATCTTGAAAGATCATGTGGGCTACGTGTGTCTTGGTTGGTAGCTGACTTTCTTCCGAAATATGTCAAAATATTGCCGATGTGGTTGTTGCATTTTCATAATCGACTGTCTTATTTCATTCCACAGACATTCAATATCTTACATTCTTATCCTGTCATTATTGTTTTACCACACATTCATGTGAGAAACCTCATCACTACATTTCTTCTATCTTCATGCCTCATCTTCTTGAATAAATTGTTTTTTTCAGAACATGTTACTGACACTTTTTGACCCAGCATCCGATACATCATCTTCTGATAAACTATCGTCATCTTCGGGAATCTCATCTTCCTCGTCTTCGTTTTGTTCGGAACTCTGCGATGGAATCAATTCCCCTTGTAAGTTCTTTTTTCTCAAATTTCCCGTTCTCAAAACGTCCTTACAGTCATTGACGAGGAGGGCATATTTAACATTGTGAATCATCGTCTCCAAAATGGATTTAATCTGCGGAACGTACGTCACAAACGCCGCATCTTTCTTGATTAGAGAATGACAGTGAACCGAGTGAAGGAATCTAGTCGTGTGCTGTAAAGATTTCAATATTTCGACGACTTCATCGGTGTCATATTTCAACCTAAGCTCCATCATCGGCATCCCTTGGGCCAGAAACAGTTTAAAGAGTGGAATAGACTTCTTCAAAAATGCTAATAGATTGCTCCGATTCTCTTGTATCTTCAATACTTCTGTGAAATCCTTCAGTATTTCAGCCACTTTTTTCCATAGCTCCAGGTGCTGTCTGTCTGTCATCCCCTGATCTATTTCAAACTTTGTGGCTTCGTAGAGGGCGGCAATGGCCGTCCGAAACAAGAGCGGGAAATTTGATTTACTGATACATCTGAAGTTGTTGAGAACACCGTTCTTCTCCATCAGCTGCGGAGCTTGATCTTTCAAATCTGTCGCCAGGAACTTGATCATAGTTATTCGGGGCTTGTAGAAATATTGCTCTAAAATAACATCCAAGTTTTGATTGTAACCTAACCCCTTTTCGGGCGAACCGTATGAGTCCAGCCAGGTATAAGACAGCATCTCTAAAGCCAGGAGCATTTGTTGCTTTATGATATTTTTGTCTTCGTAGCTCTTTGTCAGGGATTTGAACAAAGTTATGAGACTGACGGCTGTAGTGACAAGGAAGCAGGCGTCCTTGTAATGCAACACATAATTGCAAGCTTCAATCACCAGATCTTTAACGGTGGACTTGGAATATTCCGAATCTCTTCTCGTCGCTAGGAATTTCAAAGCCTTTTTCAATTTTTCTGAATTTTTAGAACATTGAAATCCACTCCATGATAATAGCCCACCAACGAAAGAAAACAATTTAGATAGACAAGCGTGACCATTGGCGTTTTCAGACTCAAACATGGCGGCACAATCTCTGATGCCGTTATTATCATCAAGGATTTTCTTGAAATGATTGGCCAAGGTTTCCATGAAACAACAGAACCGTGGCAAGACGGAAATGCAAAGGTCCACCGCATCATCTTGTTTCATATTTAATTGGATGACGGTGTTTTTTTTCTTCAAAAAGTCCTTTTTTCCCTTGAAAGGTAATAACTTTATCAGTTTCGGATAAATTTCATTCAATATCAAAAAAAGGATACTCAGATTGAAATTGCCATTAGCGACGGATAAATCACCTTCAGATTCATCATGGATTATCAGGTCTTCTTCAAATACGGCCAATACCTCGAAATTAAAACACCTGAACCAATTTTTGTAGATGGGTCCCTTGTGTCCTTTTTTAGGAGAACCTTCTTGGGTGGGTTCAGGTTGAGTTTTGGAAGTGCCGGGTATTACTGACGTATTGCTGACATCCATATTTTTTTTGCTCTTTTTTTTACTCTTGTGAGACTGCTTCTTGGCTCTTTCCTTTGACTTTAAAAACTTGGACATGTCAGGTTCGTACGAACAGAAAGGTATTGTGTATCCGTCAAAGTTCTTCTTCAATTCCAACAGTTGTCTCTCCATACAGTTGACCGTGTTTAATCTTTGAATGACTCTCGTTCTCATATACGGGTGTTTTTGTAGACTGAATGCGTTTATCAGTTCCCTGAACCAGTTGATACAGTACACGAAGCTATCCAATACACGGGGGACAAATTCTGGATCGATGAAGTCTATATTGTCGTCCGTACCTATCACGGGCATCAAAACTCCGCAACCCAAGAGAGCGTCTATATCGGACAAATCACCGTTGTGTTGTTTCATATAAACAATGTGGATCAGATGAAACAGTGATGGCAATAATTTTATATGTAAGTGGTCGTCCGTGTCCTCGAGGCAGTGTTTAGCTATGCCGACGGTAATCTCTCCTTCATCTGATTCGTCCGGTGCATTGAGACAGTATTGCACAGACAAAGGAATCCCGCTGATACATTTAGGAACAGATTCGTTAATCTCAATGATAAACACATCGGTCAAGTCTTTGGTCAGGTTAATAGACAACCAATTCAGAAATTTACCTTCAATATTGTCACTGGTGGCGATGATGTAGGCGAGCTCGTCGTAAAACAGACAGGCAATGTCAGGAAAATTAGCTGTGCTTTTGGAAATCATTTCGATTAGAGTCGCCGCCTCCTTTGACAGACCGTCAGGCAGGTCCTCCAATTCGGAATAAGAGTTTTCGCCGATATCTTCCGACGGGATTCCTTCCATGCAGACCATGTGCTTCACTGCCATTATGGCTCTGATGATTCCTCTTATTTTTATGTCCAGATTGGAACTGCTCAACTGTTTATTTATCATTATGTGGATGTCGTTGTTTAAAACCGAGTTTTTGATTCCGAAGGCGAGGCCCGCCAACAGATCCATGACATAATGCAGACCGTCTGTGCTCAAGTTCTCTAGCTTATCGGCCAAAGTGTATATTTGCATGGAGTACGGTTTCAGCAGTTCCATGTCATCGGCCGCTATTTTAGACAAGACACTGAGGGAAGAGACAACGGATTCGTCTTTCTCTGTATAATCACGAACCAACAATTCCGAGATGATAGTTTTTTGCAAACCTTTGAGATGGTTGAAGAGCAGTATGTACCAGTGCGAAGCAAACTCGAAGACGCTCGGCTCGCTCTTCACTTTGAGGAGAAATTTGGCGATATCCAGCATTTCTTTTGATAAATCCTTCAACACTGGACGAAACTTGCTGAAGACGGTGTCCAGTAGATCACATGTGAACAAAGATTCTTTGATCCTTTTTCGAAATACCCCTTCGACGGTCTTTTTATTATTAATGGACGAGGAATAAGTTATAAGAAGAACGATCAGATCTAAAGGTTTGTGTCCTTGGGCTGATTTTACTTCGTTAATTATTTTCATCCAATTGACGGGTAGAGATTTAGATTTGCTCAGAGCATTCTTCAACACCATCACTGTCATAGTTTGACTGCTGGATATATCCATGTTGACTTGATTCCCCACCAACGTCCAGTCCAGACCATCTCTGAGACCTCTGATCACTTCCGTGTTGCTGTCGGCGTTGCTTCCGATGAGAAAAAACTGTGTCAAGTTTGGAAAAAAATTTGGCGAAGAAGAAGTCTTTAAAATGCTCAGCATCTGAACGTGGACCTGTTGCTTCAAATATGTCGGAAGACAGAGATAAGTCAAACAGTCCAATATCGCTGGAGTGAGGTTTGGATCTTCGTTTAAATACTTGGTTAGCTCCAGTACAATACTTTCGTGCGGCAGATGTGAAACAATATCCGGGAGGCAAGTAATTATTTCTAATCTCGATGAATGCCCAGCCACATCCAACAGCTCAATCAGGGCGTTGACAATTTTGACATCGTGAATGACGTTATCCAAAAACACAATAGATTTAAGTAACATCAGAACCCATGATGATTTGTCTTCGATGGCAAACTCTGTCGCACGTTCCCACACATATTCTAAAATGTCCTCTTGGAGGCAAGTCACATTTAAAAAAAGTTTCAAAACACACTCTTGTATGACACGATGATCCGAGTCGTCTTCGGCGATATATGTGATATTTTTAATTAAAAACCTCTTCAAATCTGCTGGTTCCTTGGTATGATTCTGAAATCCTTTAACAAACTCCTTTGCGTTTCGTGGAAAATCTACGTTGTTCGTCAGGGTTGTTTTAAGTTTTGTCAGAAACGTCAGCGGTTCGCACGTCAAGGTATGATTCTCCGAGTCTTCGCCAAGTTTCAAACCGGCGTTTGAAATTGTGTCTTCGAAATATTTCGTCGCAAACGGTTTCATGTGAGGTTTAGTGTTAACTTTAGATTTCTTCGACTTGGAAGGGCCATCAGTCGGGTGATTTGACTGTGACATCATATTTGTAGTTTCAATGAGAGGTGTAGAAACAAAATTTTGTATGTTTTCGATGGTTTCTTCATCGCTTGATTCTTTAGACGCCAATGGCGCAACTTTGGCGAGAGATTTAGATTTTCTTTTATACATTTTACGTACTTATAAGTCAACGATGAAAAAATTTAAAACTTTGACATTTGTAACTAAAGCCGCCAAAACTCAGTGTGGCTAGTACAAATAAATGTCTTCTTCTTTTTTCATTCCTAGATATTATTGCAACTAGAAAAATTACGACCCAGACGACATGGAAAATCCATCGCAGTGTACCAATACCTACTAGAAAACAATCTTCTAGCAGATATTGAGTGTATTCTGCGAGCGTCTGCACTTTCCTTATGAGGAGCAGCCTGAATCTGCGTCTGATATGGATTTCATTCTGGTTGCGCGGCGTCCTCTATTTTTTATTTACTGTGATATTTCCATAAATATTATGATCGATACATTGCCATACATTTAGATAGCAATGAAATCCAATTACCATTATTTCGCCTTGGCCTAATGTATTTATTATATTAATACTAGGAACGGCTTATTTTTTATTTAAACACCTACAGACATTGACAATGGCATACAAGGATGTATATCTTACAAATTTTATATATTGTCAATATCCTATTAAAAGTGAACACTAAGTTCATCAATATATCACACAAACAAAATATTATAGCATCCATGATAAAAAACAGTAAAAATCTTTAAAAAGAAGACAATTATACAAAACCTATACAAAGTTAACATATAGAAGTATATAACAATAAAAATTAATGAAACATGACCTTATAAACAACACATCAACAGCAATTCTCCTCTCCACTCAGAATCAAGAGCATTCTTTTTTTAAATAAGAACCCTATGTGAAAAATTTCATATTGACGATATTATTCCATTTCACCAGCTGTATGTGGCTGTATGTCCTGTCACTCTTCTTCGAGTACTTAGCATAGAAATATTGAAAAAATTCGGTCTCTGATTATATTATGTTAACATGTCACGACCTATACCGGCTCTATAAGACAGAATTTTCACAAAATTCATTTGGACAGATTCTAACATTTCAGTGTATACATAGCGGGTTATAGCGGGTCTCCAGGCCTTGTTAGTGTATTTGAACAATATCCATTGTTTTCAAGCTATGTAAAAAGCCCCAAATAAAAGCCTTAAACAGATTCTTGGAATGTTGGTTTTTTCGCGGCGGCGTCGCTCATTGAAGAATTGACTTGGCCCTCTCTCTCTGTTCCGCTGGCGCGGGGTCCGCGCTCTGACGCTATCGGTCAGTTGTCAGCCCGGCCTTGGTAAAACATAGTATATCGAGTCTAACGCGTATCGAACAGTCTATCTTATAAAGTGTAACGCCACGTGCTCGGGCTGTCGGACGGCTCTAGGTTTTATTTTGTGAAAAATAATATATAAATTGCTTGGTAGTGGTTATGTGTGTACGAGCCGGGAACCTAGCACCAAGTGGTGCTAGGTGCTAGGTTCCCGGCTCGTACGGACGTGCTCGCACTATCACACGAGACGGAAATCTACCAACAAGGCCCTGAAGATGCCTGATGAGATTCAAAACGTCGGTTGACGACTGATCCTCTTGAGGATCAGAATCTGATCCTCAAGAGGATCAGAATCTGATCCTCAAGAGGATCTATATATATATATATATATATATATATATATATATATATATATATATATATATATATATATATATATATATATATATATATATATATATATATATATATATATATATATATATATATATATATATATATATATATATATATATATATATATATATATATATATATATATATATATATATATATATATATATATATATATATATATATATATATATATATATATATATATATATATATATATATATATATATATATATATATATATATATATATATATATATATATATATATATATATATATATATATATATATATATATATATATATATATATATATATATATATATATATATATATATATATATATATATATATATATATATATATATATATATATATATGTTATAATATTTTTATCTCGGTTTTCCCGTGTCAGTAGGTCTTGACTAAGACCATTTGTCTTCCGACGTTTCGCCTGAATATCACCAGGCATTTTCAAGGACTTAACGAAAAGCACGCGCGCGACACACGTCTACTCACACTGAAAGCTCACCGTCAAGTGACTCGTAGCGTACAAGATGGCCGCTTATGTCAAATATTGTTAGCGCGACGTGATTGGCTCCTTGTGACAATTGTGACATTGTGCTCCTTGAAAATGCCGAAATATATATATATATATATATATATATATATATATATATATATATATATATATATATATATATATATATATATATATATATATATATATATATATATATATATATATATATATATATATATATATATGTATATATATATATATATATATATATATATATATATATATATATATATATATATATATATATATATATATATATATATATATATATATATATATATATATATATATATATATATATATATATATATATATATATATATATATATATATATATATATATATATATATATATATATATATATATATATATATATATATATATATATATATATATCACTATCTTATTTTAAATTTTAATGTTAAAATCAGTTAAAAAATACATTAGTTTATAAATAAAAATTCAAATTAACTGTCGGAGTATTTTATTTCTCACACAAACCAGATTTAGCGCAAACAAACAAAGAACAAGCGTTTAACGTTTTTATTGCGCGTTTTTAAATTTAAAAGCGATTTATTATATACAAAATGTGTTAATTAATATCCACAAAATCAAATAATACATGACTTTATACAGTGGTTCCTAATATGTGTGCCGAAGACTAATCATAATATGAAATATGACGGATCTGGACGTGTTGAGGCAATTCGAAAAACAAGGCATAAAATAATTTCAGTACCAATAATAGCTTCTGTTTTTGTTTTCCTAGTTCAAGGCGGTAATATTGAAATCACAAAATGTTTCTTGACTACGAACCACGATATTCTCCCTGTACAAGAACCATTCTTTATCTAAATCCGACCCTGAAGCTGGTGAACTGAAATAAAATAAACGATGAAGTGTTGACTACATTATTAACGTTTTATATAGCTAAACAATCTTCGATGTTAATTTATTTATTAAGTTGTAAACAATACATCAACGATAGCCACAATTTATAAGTTGGATAAAATAGGGAATTTTTTGTGGGTAGGTACCTCTACTTCACATTAATGCAAATTTTAGACATCGAAAAAATTCAACTATGTATTATGTCCTAAAAATGAATAGAATGAGAATAGAAGTCGCCAAATGACTTGAACTTTTAGCCGAGAAGGGGGGCGATTTGCACGTAAACCAACGAAGCAAAAAGACACAAATTTGCGCTCTGCGCAACCGGAAGCTCATTCAAGATGTTCGGCGAAAATTATACCTATATATTTTGAGCACATCAACAGTGAAAAATATTTTTTAAAAAGCGCTTTTAATACATAAATTAGAACATTTTTCTTAAGAATAAGGTAATAAATTACAGAATGATAAATTTAAAAAGGTAATAGGAGTCTCGGATTGATTCGATTACGAAATCGTCGTTTTACGAAGATATGTTTTAATTACATACATAGTATAAAACGTCGTTTTTTACCGATTATTTTTTATGACTATTTGTATTTATTTGCACATAGTTATTTGATTTTTTGTATATATTGACTGTATATAATAGACTGAGTAAAATATTTATTTTTGTTTTACTGTTATATATTATTGACAATAAATAATTACATAATAAACACATCGACTTGATAAAATTATACACACTGCATAAACATCACATTATGGATGTATGTGTATGTATGCATTTTACGATTATTTAAATACGTACATATATTATGTAAACAAAAATAATAATAGTTAATAAAAGATTTTATTCAAGTCCGCGTGCAATGCTACACAAATTAAATTTTCAGTATTGTTAAAATTATTTTAACTAGAAAAATAATTTTTTTATATACTGCGACGTGATATTCACTGCATTAACTTGCACCAAACACATCAATAAATGTTATTTATCATCACTGAACCAAACAAATAATAATAAAACAAATCAGCTGATTTCTTTCTAATTTATAATTATATTCGCTATGATATTAGAACAACGTTCTCTCTCACCGGATAATCTAAATAACTCTATATACCTATGTACCTACCTACCTAGATAAAGATTTAGCCAAATCAATCCACCTAAATCAAATATTGTTATCTGTTTGTATTATCGTTGTTATCTCCAACCAAAGAAATTAATACTATGATTGTATTACATTACACTCGTGTGTTGTACCTATATGTATTTTTAATACTCCGTATCAGAAAAATACAAGTAAGTCGGCATAGTTTCCGGTAAATTACTTGGGTATTTTCGTAAAATGGAGGGGTGCGGTTTGCACATATTACATTATTATAGGTATATGTATACCAACCAAGCAAAAAAAAACACAAATTTACAATCATAATCCATTATAAATGCATCCAATAACGTTGCACATTAAACCTGGCCCAAATAAATGCATCCAACGACGTTGCACATATTAAAAAGCTGCCCCAAATTAATTCATCCAACAACGTTAGATGGGTCGGTGGCAGAGCGGTTAGCGCGCTGGGTTAGTAATCCAGTAGTCGCGAGTTCGAATCCTGCCTCGACCGATTTCGTTCACCTATAGCACAAGCATTTATTTGCTTATTTTAGGGAACGTAGGAAGATGTATATGTACTTGTTTAACAAGGACATATTCATTTAAAAAAAAAAAAAAAATATATATATATATATATATATATATATATATATATATATATATATATATATATATATATATATATATATATATATATATATATATATATATATATATATATATATATATATATATATATATATATATATATATATATATATATATATATATATATATATATATATATATATATATATATATATATATATATATATGTTAACTTTAAGGTTTTCACGGGTATAAGATGCAAAACAACTTTTTGGGTAAACCCGTGTAGGATAGTCCTGAGAAGGACTGTTTGTCGCCTGACGTTTCGCCCGAATAACACCGGGCATTTTCGAAAGCCGCCTTAACGTTACCTACTCGAAAAGAACGAACGCGCGCGAAACACGACCGCTCGCAACGAGAGCTCTACGCTAAGTGAGAAGCGCCTGTCTAAACGTTCATATTATTGGTGTGTTTAAATATCTCAATTGCCTCTCTATATATTCGTTGTGGTTCGGATCTCAAGTTCGCTATAGTGGATGTATTTTTGAAATCTATTGTGTGGCCTTCATTTAAAACATGTTGTACTATTGATGATGTTATCTTTTGGTTTTTGACGTCTACTTTATGTTCTGCCACTCGTGAAGAAATTTTGCGATTGGAGCGACCGATATATACTTTATCACACGAATTACACGGAATTTTGTACACTCCGTGTGATTCGAGTGGAACTGAGTCTTTTGGGTTGCGTAAGAAGGTGGATATTTTATTTTCTGTCTTAAAAATTGTTTTTATATCGTTCTTCTTGAGGAGGTGGCTTAGTTTGTCTGTTGTACCTTTAATATATGGCAGGAATGCTATTGACGTTGGTTTAGGTTCTGTTTTCTTAATATTTTTATTATTATAGCGTCTAATGGATTGATCAATGCGTGACTTAGAGAAACCATTCGACAACCAACTCCGTCCGCTATAGACAGGCGCTTCTCACTTAGCTTAGAGCTCTCGTTGCGAGCGGTCGTGTTTCGCGCGCGTTCGTTCTTTTCGAGTAGGTAACGTTAAGGCGGCTTTCGAAAATGCCCGGTGTTATTCGGGCGAAACGTCAGGCGACAAACAGTCCTTCTCAGGACTATCCTACACGGGTTTACCCAAAAAGTTGTTTTGCATCTTATACCCGTGAAAACCTTAAAGTTAACATATATATATATATATATATATATATATATATATATATATATATATATATATATATATATATATATATATATATATATATATATATATATATATATATATATATATATATATATATATATATATATATATATATATATATATATATATATATATATATATATATATATATATATATATATATATATATATATATATATATATATATATATATATATATATATATATAAAATGGTCTAAGACAAGACCTACTGACACGGGAAAACCGAGATAAAAATATTATTACATATTTCACCCGTGAAAACATCAAATATAACATATATATATATATATATATATATATATATATATATATATATATATATATATATATATATATATATATATATATATATATATATATATATATATATATATATATATATATATATATATATATATATATATATATATATATATATATATATATATATATATATATATATATATATATATATATATATATATATATATATATATATATATATATATATATATATATATATATATATATATATATATTTATATATATATATATATATATATATATATATATATATATATATATATATATATATATATATATATATATATATATATATATATATATATATATATATATATATATATATATATATATATATATATATATATATATATATATATATATATATATATATATATATATATGATGTATCCGTTTCTCGGGTACTCCGCGTCGTGTTCGTTTGGTTTCTGGTGAAACCTTGTCTTCGACGTTTCAGCCGTACGTTGACGGCCATCCTCAGGAAGTCAGGTGCTTCGTCTGTAGTCTCTGGCTGCGGCGAGGAGGGTACCCTCCTATATATATATATATATTTATATATATATATATATATATATATATATATATATATATATATATATATATATATATATATATATATATATATATATATATATATATATATATATATATATATATGATGTATCCGTTTCTCGGGTACTCCGCGTCGTGTTCGTTTGGTTTCTGGTGAAACCTTGTCTTCGACGTTTCAGCCGTACGTTGACGGCCATCCTCAGGAAGTCAGGTGCTTCGTCTGTAGTCTCTGGCTGCGGCGAGGAGGGTACCCTCCTCGCCGCAGCTTTTCTGTCCTATTTTCTGTCTTAAAAATTGTTTTTATATCGTTCTTCTTGAGGAGGTGGCTTAGTTTGTCTGTTGTACCTTTAATATATGGCAGGAATGCTATTGACGTTGGTTTAGGTTCTGTTTTCTTAATATTTTTATTATTATAGCGTCTAATGGATTGATCAATGCGTGACTTAGAGAAACCATTCGACAACCAACTCCGTCCGCTATAGACAGGCGCTTCTCACTTAGCTTAGAGCTCTCGTTGCGAGCGGTCGTGTTTCGCGCGCGTTCGTTCTTTTCGAGTAGGTAACGTTAAGGCGGCTTTCGAAAATGCCCGGTGTTATTCGGGCGAAACGTCAGGCGACAAACAGTCCTTCTCAGGACTATCCTACACGGGTTTACCCAAAAAGTTGTTTTGCATCTTATACCCGTGAAAACCTTAAAGTTAACATATATATATATATATATATATATATATATATATATATATATATATATATATATATATATATATATATATATATATATATATATATATATATATATATATATATATATATATATATATATATATATATATATATATATATATATATATATATATATATATATATTTTTTTTTTTTTAAATGAATATGTCCTTGTTAAACAAGTACATATACATCTTCCTACGTTCCCTAAAATAAGCAAATAAATGCTTGTGCTATAGGTGAACGAAATCGGTCGAGGCAGGATTCGAACTCGCGACTACTGGATTACTAACCCAGCGCGCTAACCGCTCTGCCACCGACCCATCTAACGTTGTTGGATGAATTAATTTGGGGCAGCTTTTTAATATGTGCAACGTCGTTGGATGCATTTATTTGGGCCAGGTTTAATGTGCAACGTTATTGGATGCATTTATAATGGATTATGATTGTAAATTTGTGTTTTTTTTTGCTTGGTT
>OY754986.1:2065936-2168436 GCA_963576475.1 Molanna angustata
ATTAGAATGCTCTGAGGCACCGGATTGTAATATTGCTTCCACTCTTTTCTATTATCATCGTTTTTGGGTGTCGCATAATCAAGGCCGGGTAATCAAAAATACAACAGGTAAAATAACATCTCACATACTGCAACAATGAGGTTTTCCACCCATTCTGAATATTGCCTTTTTAGGTGATACGAGACTGGTGCGTGGGGATGAATACATGTGTCGAGTTTGCTTTTATAAAGCGATGCACACCCACACACATGTCGCTGGTTAGTCTGCATTATGTGATATGACGTGATAGTACCTATATATGAAAGAATGAACGTTATATTTCGCCCCTAGAAACCCTTTAAATATTTTATTACAATTATTAAACAACATTCAAATATGTATATTAAATATATATATATATATATATATATATATATATATATATATATATATATATATATATATATATATATATATATATATATATATATATATATATATATATATATATATATATATATATATATATATATATATATATATATATATATATATATATATATATATATATATATATATATATATATATATATATATATATATATATATATATATATATATATATATATATATATATATATATATATATATATATATATATATATATATATATATATATATATATATATATATATATATATATATATATATATATATATATATATATATATATATATATATATATATATATATATATATATGTTGGTTTTGATGTTTTCGCGGATCGTAGAATATGAATTATCATTATTTTTCCGGATAATCCGCTGTGGCTTTTGGTTGTCTTGCCGACGTTTCGCCCGAATGACATCGGGCATTATCGAGGCTATTAACTCGAGCGCGTGCACGAAGATAAACAACTTCGTGCACGCGCGCGAAGTGCACGAAGTGCACGAAGATAAACAACTTCGTGCTATCTTCGTGCACGCGCTCGAGTTAATAGCCTCGATAATGCCCGATGTCATTCGGGCGAAACGTCGGCAAGACAACCAAAAGCCACAGCGGATTATCCGGAAAAATAATGATAATTCATATATATATATATATATATATATATGTTATTCTTCAGGCTTTCGCGGAGAGGAGTAAATGATGCGTCGATTTCTCGGGTACTCCGCGTCGTAGTTTTATGGTTCCTCCTGGAACTGTGTCCCTGACGTTTCAACTGGACGTTGCCAGTCATCCTCAGAAGGGTAGTGGTGACTTCTTCAGTAGTCTTCGGCTGCGTCGATAAGGCGTAGTTACTTTTGGTGACTTTTTGGTAACCTTACGTGTCGCTCGATTCGACCGTAGCGTGCGCGACTCAGTGCTCTCTTCCGTGTTTGTTATATTCTTCGTATTCGACCGTAGCGTGCGCGTCTCGGTGCTGTCTTCCGTGTTTGTCATATTCTTCGTACTCGACCGTAGCGTGCGCGTCTCGATTTTATTTCGTATAATGTCCGGTGTATGTGTCGACCGTAGTGTGTGTATCTGTGTGTCTGCCTCAGTAATGTTATTTGTGATACTGCATATATCGTCTTGTGTAATGTTGGGCGTATTGTTTGTCATTGGTCTGTCCGTCTTGTATATTATTGTTTTCCATGCCGATGGAAGTCTGCGTGAGTCGTCTCTTGTATTGATACAGTGAGGTCTTTTTTCTATTTCAATTGCTTCTCTGTAGATGCGTGGTAACTCATTGTTCAGTCGTACTAATGTTTTGGCATTGTCGAAGTCGATTTTATGTCCTTCAGTCATCGTATGTATTGCTAGAGTCGATTGTATTTTATTTCGTGCAACGTCTACTTTGTGTTCGGCTAATCTCGCCTCTATGCGGCGGTTAGTTCTGCCGATGTAAACGCCGTTGCACGCGCCACACGGTACTTCGTATATACCTTGATTTTCATGTGGTACGGTAGTTTTTACACTCCGCAAATCTTCTTTTATCTTCTTATGCGTACCGAAAATTGTATTAATTTGTTTTTTGCGTAAATTTCTCGCGATGGCGTCCGTTGTGCCTCGTATGTATGGTAGGAACGCCGTCGCTCGATATTTTTCTTCTTCTTTTTTACAATTTTCGGTCTTGTCTTGGAATGCTTTGCGGATGGTATATTTTGAGTATCCGTTTGCTGTCAATGTGTCTCGAAGGTGGCGAATTTCTTGGTTAATGTGGTCATTGTCTGCTATTTTTCGTGCACGCGTGGCTAGTGTTTTTGGTACTGATGCTATTTGAGCTGGGTGATGGTGTGATCTGGCATTTAAGTAACGGTCTGTGTGTGTCGATTTCCGGTACACTGTGTGTCCTAGTCGGCCATCTTCTTTTCTCTGGACCAGTACGTCGAGGAACGGCAGTTGATTGTCCTTCTCTACTTCCATTGTGAACTGGATATCGGGGTGTATCGAGTTGAGGTAGCTTAAGAATTTGTTCAGCTCGTCTTTGCCGTGTTGCCATATGACGAAAGTATCGTCAACGTACCTTAGCCATAAGCGTGGTCGCAGCGGTGCCGATGCTAGGGCGTTTTTCTCAAAATCAATCATGAAAATGTTGGCTAGTACAGGTGATAAAGGTGATCCCATTGGCGCGCCTTTGATTTGTTTATAAATGCGATCTTCGTATCGGAAATAGGTATTTTTCATGCAGTGATCGATGAGGTCCAATGTATGCGGAGAAGGTTCAATGCTTTCTTTTATAATCTTCGTGGCGTCGTCTATCGGTACTTTTGTGAATAGAGAGACGATATCGAAGCTAACTAGCATGTCTCCCTCGTTGACACGGACGTCAGCGATCAGCTCCGTTAGGTGTTCAGCATTTCGTACATACGAGTCACATTCTTCTACGTTGGGTTGTAGAATACACGCTAAGTATCTCGCTAGTGCCTGTGTGGGGCATCCGACGGCACTCACTATGGGTCGCAAGGGGACTCCTTCCTTGTGTATTTTCGGGAGGCCGTATATTTTCGGGCAGCGAGATGATTTTTCTCTTGGTATCAATTTCTTTTGTGCTTCCACTGGGATTTCGGCTGCTAATATTTTTGCTTTGGTCGTCTTTTCCAGATATGTTGTGGGATCCGTTGTACTGATTTTGTATGTGGGGTCATCTAATATGGCGTCCATCTTCGCTTTGTACTCATTGGTGTCCATGACGACAGTGGCGTTACCTTTGTCTGCGGCTAGTACGACAATATTTTTATTTTCCCGCAGGGCACGTAGCGCGTTCTTCTCCGCGTGCGATATGTTCTTCGGAGGTACTTTGGCTCTACGCAAAACTTCGCACGTTTCCTGACGAATGAGCTCTGCGTCCGGTAGACGGGCGATAGCAGACTCAACTGCCATTATTATGTCTTCGTTTGGTATGGACGGTGGTGAGATAGCAAAATTCATCCCTTTGGCGAGCACGGTTACACTGGCTTCATCCAAAGGTGTGCTGGACAGGTTGCAGACAACTTTCTGGTGATCGAGTGTTGCTACTGGTTTCCGTGTAGATGTTTGCTGTATGCGCTCGAACTTATTCATTTGACGTTCGGTGTTTAGTTTCGTGTTGGTTTCTGCACGCGTGTATGACAGGTCGTCTATTACCGTCCACAAGATAGGGTGTATCTTGTTGGATAGGTTGATGTGCCCTCCATACACAACATAGCGAGCCGCACATAGACCGTCCACAGCAAGCCGATCGACCGGCAGGGAACCTACCACACCCTACCCCCCCTCCCGAGTAACTACCCCGCGACCGCAAGTGAACAGTGTCGTAGCAGAGTGAATACACCTAGCTGTACTTCGATACACAGCGAGCCGGCCGGTACCAACGCACCGCCGCCCCCCCACCCCGCTCGGCGTATAACACGAAGCAGCGCTAAGTCGTCGTTTGAATAACATAAATAGACAACACGACAGCACGCTAGCGTCATTATCTTCGTGCACGCGCTCGAGTTAATAGCCTCGATAATGCCCGATGTCATTCGGGCGAAACGTCGGCAAGACAACCAAAAGCCACAGCGGATTATCCGGAAAAATAATGATAATTCATATATATATATATATATATATATATATATATATATATATATATATATATATATATATATATATATATATATATATATATATATATATATATATATATATATATATATATATATATATATATATATATATATATATATATATATATATATATATATATATATATATATATATATATATATATATATATATATATATATATATATATATATATATATATATATATATATATATATATATTTTTTTTTTAAATGAATATGTCCTTGTTAAACAAGTACATATACATCTTCCTACGTTCCCTAAAATAAGCAAATAAATGCTTGTGCTATAGGTGAACGAAATCGGTCGAGGCAGGATTCGAACTCGCGACTACTGGATTACTAACCCAGCGCGCTAACCGCTCTGCCACCGACCCATCTAACGTTGTTGGATGAATTAATTTGGGGCAGCTTTTTAATATGTGCAACGTCGTTGGATGCATTTATTTGGGCCAGGTTTAATGTGCAACGTTATTGGATGCATTTATAATGGATTATGATTGTAAATTTGTGTTTTTTTTTGCTTGGTTGGTATACATATACCTATAATAATGTAATATGTGCAAACCGCACCCCTCCATTTTACGAAAATACCCAAGTAATTTACCGGAAACTATGCCGACTTACTTGTATTTTTCTGATACGGAGTATTAAAAATACATATAGGTACAACACACGAGTGTAATGTAATACAATCATAGTATTAATTTCTTTGGTTGGAGATAACAACGATAATACAAACAGATAACAATATTTGATTTAGGTGGATTGATTTGGCTAAATCTTTATCTAGGTAGGTAGGTACATAGGTATATAGAGTTATTTAGATTATCCGGTGAGAGAGAACGTTGTTCTAATATCATAGCGAATATAATTATAAATTAGAAAGAAATCAGCTGATTTGTTTTATTATTATTTGTTTGGTTCAGTGATGATAAATAACATTTATTGATGTGTTTGGTGCAAGTTAATGCAGTGAATATCACGTCGCAGTATATAAAAAAATTATTTTTCTAGTTAAAATAATTTTAACAATACTGAAAATTTAATTTGTGTAGCATTGCACGCGGACTTGAATAAAATCTTTTATTAACTATTATTATTTTTGTTTACATAATATATGTACGTATTTAAATAATCGTAAAATGCATACATACACATACATCCATAATGTGATGTTTATGCAGTGTGTATAATTTTATCAAGTCGATGTGTTTATTATGTAATTATTTATTGTCAATAATATATAACAGTAAAACAAAAATAAATATTTTACTCAGTCTATTATATACAGTCAATATATACAAAAAATCAAATAACTATGTGCAAATAAATACAAATAGTCATAAAAAATAATCGGTAAAAAACGACGTTTTATACTATGTATGTAATTAAAACATATCTTCGTAAAACGACGATTTCGTAATCGAATCAATCCGAGACTCCTATTACCTTTTTAAATTTATCATTCTGTAATTTATTACCTTATTCTTAAGAAAAATGTTCTAATTTATGTATTAAAAGCGCTTTTTAAAAAATATTTTTCACTGTTGATGTGCTCAAAATATATAGGTATAATTTTCGCCGAACATCTTGAATGAGCTTCCGGTTGCGCAGAGCGCAAATTTGTGTCTTTTTGCTTCGTTGGTTTACGTGCAAATCGCCCCCCTTCTCGGCTAAAAGTTCAAGTCATTTGGCGACTTCTATTCTCATTCTATTCATTTTTAGGACATAATACATAGTTGAATTTTTTCGATGTCTAAAATTTGCATTAATGTGAAGTAGAGGTACCTACCCACAAAAAATTCCCTATTTTATCCAACTTATAAATTGTGGCTATCGTTGATGTATTGTTTACAACTTAATAAATAAATTAACATCGAAGATTGTTTAGCTATATAAAACGTTAATAATGTAGTCAACACTTCATCGTTTATTTTATTTCAGTTCACCAGCTTCAGGGTCGGATTTAGATAAAGAATGGTTCTTGTACAGGGAGAATATCGTGGTTCGTAGTCAAGAAACATTTTGTGATTTCAATATTACCGCCTTGAACTAGGAAAACAAAAACAGAAGCTATTATTGGTACTGAAATTATTTTATGCCTTGTTTTTCGAATTGCCTCAACACGTCCAGATCCGTCATATTTCATATTATGATTAGTCTTCGGCACACATATTAGGAACCACTGTATAAAGTCATGTATTATTTGATTTTGTGGATATTAATTAACACATTTTGTATATAATAAATCGCTTTTAAATTTAAAAACGCGCAATAAAAACGTTAAACGCTTGTTCTTTGTTTGTTTGCGCTAAATCTGGTTTGTGTGAGAAATAAAATACTCCGACAGTTAATTTGAATTTTTATTTATAAACTAATGTATTTTTTAACTGATTTTAACATTAAAATTTAAAATAAGATAGTGATTAGTGAAACAGTGTTGCAAGTGGTTGAGTTTAAAAGAATATACATTCCTAATATGAAATGGGATGATAAAAAATGTCGTACGAAAAATTCATCAAAACTATAAATTGATATTTAAAAAGTTATAATAATGGTGAAGACTATATTTGGTTTTGACAAGGATGGAAGCCAAAATTGTTTTGACAATCATGATACAAATTATACTGTGTTCTTCAGAAAATAGTAAGATGATTATAATTTATTTGTTTATATAATATTTTTACAACAAGATGATAATCAAGCAATATTGTCTCTTTCTTTATACTAATGACTATTACTTACTTACTCAGCCTCTTCTTGAGTCCACTATTGGACAAAGGTCTTGCGCTTGGACTTCCTCTGGTCTCTATACGAGGACTCTCAATAGTTTAATACTTAATCGCTATACCTACATAGCATACCATCAAGCTGTTTATGTATTCGGGGTAGGAAAAAAGGACTGACCTCCATACTATCCTATCTTGATATACATACCTACATGTGTTGTATAGAAAACAAAATATTTTGAAATATTCAATAATTTGGATTTATTGGTTTATACATAGTTTGGTACGTATTCTTCAACTATACATACTCATGTGTTACATGCAACTAGTATAGAAATATTCCTTTAAATATATTTAGTAGGGTTCTGTAAAAATGCGTAGTAATATTATAATTTGACAATTAAAAACCCAAGACCCTTGTTAACATATATTATATAAAATCTTAGAACCCCAAGTTCTGGATAAAATATTCAATGCCACTTTTTTTAATACAAATAGTAGTATGTCTAAAGTATGTAATATTTATTTTCAATTTTTAGATTGGCCCACGATATATGAGAACGAGACTCGTGTAGAAAGTGCTCTTGAGGGATCAGACGTAACTCTGAGATGTGCTGGTAGAGTCGAAAACATGTCGGCTTATTGGGAATACAAGGTAATATTGTTAAATTTGTGTCCACAGAAAATATTTTAGTTAAAAAGCCACAGAGTGCACTCTGAAACCCATGGATAGTTAAAATAGCTGAATGGTTTGAAAGGAATGACAATCCTCGTAGGATGAAATAGTTATCACCATGGCATATTTATGGGATCATGCTGAAAATCAGCTGCTGAAGGCTTGTCCTCTCGCAAAATTGCGATCATTCGTCAGATATTGCGATCATTCGTCAGATATTGCGATCAGTTTACTTTGCAATATGCCAATCAATCATTTCCTATGGATTGCTGGCCTGGGGAGGTACAACAAATATTGCAATAGACTAGATTAGCAAGGCACAAAAATCAATAATAAAAAGCATACTGAATGTGCCATACAGAACAAGCTTCACAGTAATTTTCAAGACTCTGGAAGTTATGACACTTCGACAATTATACGCAAGATCTGCACTTTTAAATCATTTTAAACACAACTTACCCACTATTCACAACCTCCAAGAACAACAAGATCCACTATCACCAACACAATAAATATCCCGAAGTTACAAACAACTCATGGACAAAGACACTTTAAATACTATGCCATCAAACTACATAATTGCCTACCAACCTCATTAAAACTGCTACAACATAACACATCGTCACAAAAATACAAAAAACACATAACACCATGGATATACAACACCGGTTCAGAACAAATCAATAACATAATTACACCCAATCAAATATAATTAAACTTCACATATTTTTCTCGATAATTATTTAATGTACATATAATTTAATTCACTATATACATAATGTACTATCTATGTCACACAACTGTTCAAATGAACACCTCGGCACAGGACTTCTTAGTGAGGTATTCCTCGTACCCTAGCAATTACATACTTATCAATAACACACTTATATGTACACACTCACTTAACTTCTAGCTCTAGTATGTAGGTAATTGTATTTGTAACTTCCTTATTGTATTGTAAATAATAAATAAAAAAAATAAACATAACTGAATATGGTCAGCATGAGATGTAAAGTTATTTTTGTCAATGTAGGTACATGTATCTTCTAGTTATAAATTATTCTGTGTCCATGCAGCTATGCGGCACATGGTACAACGTGTCTGAGTGCTCAAGGGCGGCCGAAAGCGGTGAGGGATGGATTGAAGTAGGAGCCCGTGGAACCCACACGGGTCTTCTGAAGCTGGGGCCGCTGACAATACAAAATCAAGGTCTCTACAGGTGCCGTCAGTCTGCCAACTCGCACATTCAGCTGCTCAGTGCTGTTAGACTTGAGGTCCTACCGAAAACTCGTAAGCAAAAAAATCCTGCACGCTCTCAAGAGAGTATAGTTTATAACGATAATTCCCGTAAACACTGACAAATCTTAGGGAATAATGAATAATGACATGATAATATATTAAATCCGTCTAATACACTATGAAGATCCATGGTATTAAGGGCAACTATCGCGTGCTCATGAAATATACCTACTCGTATTCTTATTCAAATTACGGTGCCACTATTTTTACGACCGGAATTGGCGGGAAAAGCGTTTTCCCGCCAAAAAGTGTCTATTTACACGACAAATTTTCTGACGTCGTCTATGTTTTTAGGTCATTTATAACCATAGAAAGCGCAGATAAATCAAAATACAAAAATATTTACCTTTGTCATTTTTTTCAATGGTCATAAATGCATCATGGAAACCAACTTGAAGAAAAAATGAATAATAATATCATCTTATTACATTTACTTTATTTTATAAATCATTTTTTCATCGAGATCTACAATTATAACAAAGTATAAACAAAGTTAAATATTTTTATAACTTGATTTATCTGCGTTTTCTGTGGTTATTTTTGGTTTTCGTCTATGGTTGAATCGTGTAAATAGTCGTAGCCTTCAAATTATTCACATTTCCTCTTACCGTAATCTTCTCCATTGGCCTAACGAAATATTATATACATGTTTTGTCACTTCTATAGATTACGCTGTTTAACCCAAATTCACCTATTTATCTAATCACGGCCTATCGCTTCGATCTGCTGAACGTACTACATTAACCATCCCAATTAACAACACTGAATTTTTCAGCTCTTCCTTTGAAGTACGTTGAGCAAGACTCTGGAATAATTTGAGTCA
The DNA here is from genome assembly GCA_963576475.1 of Molanna angustata. Classification (NCBI taxonomy): domain Eukaryota; kingdom Metazoa; phylum Arthropoda; class Insecta; order Trichoptera; family Molannidae; genus Molanna; species Molanna angustata. Next base: position 2,075,537 of record OY754986.1, read on the forward strand.
TGATATAACTTCATCAAACTCACATTCCATTTTCAAGAAAAGACTAAAACAGGGATATCTCTCTGAAAATACCTGATCCCTCTCCTTTTCCCTCCTTCCCTTTGCTACGTAATATTTACTAAAGAAGGAATATTTATCCCTAAACACCTAATCTCGATTTCCTCTTCTTGTTCTTTCCCAATCCTTCTTTTTTTTGCTATGATGTATATTTTCTCTGTTCTTTTTAAGCTTTCGTTTTTTTATGTACCTACCATAGAATTATAATATACGTACCTAAATACATATATAATTCTGTCACTCTATAATCTGGTTGGTTGGAAAATTACATAATGGCAATAAGCCCGCCAGTGTGCATTATATTTGTTTATATTATGTACAAAAAGTTAAATAAATAAATTCAAAATTTATTAAATTTTTTTAGATCATTGGTCTGTGATTGACTTGAAATGAAACAAGTTCTCGAACATTCATTTTGATTTTATGCACTCATTAAGCATTTTTTTCTGTAGGTACGACGCATAATAAATATTTATGGACTAATTTTAAAAATGGTATTTTTGGGGGGAATTAATAATAAATTTCAAGATTGTGTGACGACCATTCAGCGAAGAAAAGTTCAAAATACATTTTTTTTCGAAACACCCTATTTAGTTAAACAGTTAAATAGGATGTTTCGTTTGAGAAAATTTAAATATGTTATTTGAGTACCTACTTCAAATATGTTATTCAAGTACCTACTTCAAATATGTTATTTGAGTTCCTACTTCAAATATGTTATTTGAGTTCCTACTTCAAATATGTTATTTGAGTACCTACTTCAAATATGTTATTTGAGTACTAAATTTCATTTTAAAACATTCATAAAAGCGATGTTTGAGGTTAATATGCCATCTTTTAATATTCAATATCTTTTTGCGTACAACCTACAAATCAACTGATAGCTGATATCATTCTTCATTACAGATGATGAAGATAAATTGCTCCCAATATTTTTGGATCATTTACCTAAAAACTTGGTCGTCCAAAAGGGTTATCAGGTATGTACTTCATAAAAAATATTCTTTATCTCTAATTCATTCAAACCATCACGGCATACCCCATCATGTAGAGTAACCAACGACATGTGTGCGGGTGTGCGTGACCTTATAAAAAGAAGCACGATATATATACACACACACCCAATCACGTCACGGAGTGATGGTGAACCTCATAGCTGAAAATATGTGAAATATTATTTTGTCTGTTATATTTTCGATATATGCTAGAATAAAAAATGAGGACATAAGGAGAGAATGCAAGATAAAGAAGGATATCATAAGTACAATGAAAGTGAATGCCTTGAGGTGGTGACGCGACCTCTCCTGTTCGCGTTATATTTTGTTTAAATTCGGCGCCAAATCAGCTGACCACAAACAAATATTTATGATAAAATAGTATGTGAAAAATTTTGACAATAACACATAGCCTAAAATATGTGACATTACGAGTGAAAAGTTTGACAGTCGAAATTAGACACGTTAGCGTCGTGTCAGCACGGACCGTGCTCACTGGACGGCCGAGGGATGTATGGCCGCATCCCTCGTGGCCAGAGCAGCTGCAAACCGCACCAAAGGGTGTCGGTTAGGCTCGCCCTACATCGACAGCCATGGACGTGACACCTGGAGTGCCGAAATGGATCGGCGCACCACCATTCGGCGAGAGAGCCGCTTTCCTGGACCGAAGCGGGTGCTGAGTTTGGAAAGTGTTCCAAACGCTGTTGGGTCGCGCTGGACCCTGGAGCAACGGCCTGCATCTCCATGAGACTCGCCCCGCCGCGGTTCGCTCCCGCCAGTCGCCCAACCAGCATCTGCCGGTGTCTGGGACCCGAGGCTGATTTCGCCGATAGCCTTGCCCCTTCGCCCATCGACGACGGTCCATTCCGGCATTGGCGGTGCATCAGCACGCCCATGGCCGAGAAGAGAAAATTATGTGTGCCCAAAACAATACTTGTGACATTCTTTTATTTCCGTGTGTGATTTTTATTTCATTATTTTATTGAATTCATTTTAACGTGTGACGTCCAATATTGACTCTGTTTATTTTAATTTGTGACGTCCTAATTTATTACCAATTTTAATTATTAATTTTATTAGAAAATTTTATCGTTTTATCTTGTGACATGACCGTGCCGTCTGACGTTTGTGCGCTGACACTTGACATTTGTGTATCGTCAGACCACGGCTTCAATTATCGTTTAGTTTTTTATTCATCTCGTTCAGCGATTGTGTGTGGACACTCAAGTTCCATTCGAACATTATTGACATACAAAAAAGGTGAGCTCTACCTCCTAGCCTCTTGGGAGGAGGGTATCAGTGGTTTGGGGATATTGAAAGAATGAACGACTGACCAAAAATATACATGGGTGTAAGAGATGGAGTGAATAGCAGGGGCCGCCCCAAAAAGGGATGGCATGACCATGTGAATGAAGGAAAGATAAGAGGCTTGAATAGATCGGTCGATGGCAGAGCGGTTAGCGCATTGGGTTAGTAACTCCGTGCAAAAAGTGAGTCATGGTATATAGCGCGTTTGACGTTTTGGTTGGCAACATGTTTCAGTTTTCCTTACATTTCAACACATCCTAGATAGGTAACTGTTCTCTAAACCTTGATAATTAAAATGTTTTTTAGACAAATCCGAAAACAATTCACATTAGTCATTATTTTCTATAGAAAAACGATGTGGTCAGGAACCAAAACGTCAAAAATCGCCCGGAAAAATGACTCACTTCGATTTTAACAATATTTGCTAACTACGACATCTAGTATGTTGTAATAAAAAATCTATACTTACAACTATAGTCAAGTTCAGAATCAGTCATATTTTTATGGCCCGTGAGAGATTTATTTCTATATTTTATGTAGGTACATACTTGTTTGTAGTCTGATAAGATCTATAAACGGGTGCAGTAGCCATATTTACATAATATTGACAAACTAAGTACCTATGTATGTAGTGTACTTACATACATAATACCTGTATAAGGACGTCTCATTGTTAATAATTGTAGGTACAGGGGAACAAAATATATACATTTTTTTATTTATTTAAGACATCATCAGAACACTGACATATTACACATATTACGTCCAATTCCGTAACTTTTTGAACTAAAATAGGAACGTTCTAAAATTTCAGAATTAAGGTCATTTGAACTTAATTTCGAATTCTGTAAATGACGTTCTTCCTAAATCTAAAACCTACAAAATTAATTTACCGTAGATAATAATTTGAGCGCAGACTACGCATGCGTACTGCGCACTGTTCGGCCATGTTTGTTTATGTCATGTCGCCTAACCTAACATTTCAATTGATCTGCACTAATATTCTTTGGTTTTTATTTTCAACATAACCCAACACGTGTAAATTCTCCATTTTTATTTTTTTCCTTACACAACTGATGTTTTCAACTCAAAATATCGCGGACTGCTGTGAAAATAAATAGTACGCTAGTTAATAGTAGTTAGGTGCGAACTAAAATTAGGAACGTTTTGACAGTTGATTCGACTAAAATATGGTTATAGAATAGGGAATCGTACCAAATCGTGATTTACTTGAAGTACTTAAATAGGAACGTTCCTATTTCAGCGCTATTAAATATAAATTTGGACTAAATGGAATAGGAACGCACCAATTTTAGCCGGAATGTTCTAAAAAGTTATAGAATCGGCCGTATACACACGTTAAAACATAATACAAACACAGAGGCCAAGGGATATTTTTTTGTGTAAAGATACCACAACATGTATATAACAACGATTGGTGGCTTTGGCAGATAACAGATAGCAAAGGTGTAAAAAATTGCTATTTTAACACGTCAGCTGTAGTATGAAGCGCTATAATATAAGCGTGATTTTTTTTCATATTTTCTACGGGATTCTGTTACAGATCACATCTTCTATTGACAGACACTTTGGTTGGAGGAAACCCCTCGACAGACAGTATACGTAGGTACTTATGATCTGTCTATTAATGGCCGATTATAAAATGAATGCCGGCGCTGCATTCTCAGTCCCTTAAGTATCTTTAGAGCGTATAATACCCCCTATTCAGTAACTATTGTAACTAAATTAAGAACGTTCTTAAATTGTAGATTTTAGATTTACGATTATTTCAGCGTTATAAAATATCAACTTGGACTAAATGGAATAGAAACGTACCTATTTTGGCCGGAACGTTCTTAAAAAGTTACTGAATCAGACGTATTATGAATAATTATGAAAATTATGAAATTTTCATCATTTTCATAATTATTCAAAATTCGTCTAATTCAGTTACTTTTTAAGAACGTTCCGGCCAATATAGGTACTTTCCTATTCCATTGAGTCCAATTTGATATTTTATAACGCTGAAATAAGACCGTAAATATAAAATCTACAATTTAAGAACGTTCTTAATTTAGTTACAATAGTTACTGAATAGGGGGTAATATCGTACATACAACAATTCATGCAACCATACTTACAAACATTAGGTTTTTTAAATGATAGTAAGCGGACTACCGTCAAACATTTAGAAATATCACGTGGGTGCGTAGAAGACAAAATTTTGCTTGCGTGCGTGCGTAAATCGTTGTTCCCTCCACTTGGATTTTTTTAGATGTTTGGCGGTAACTATAGGTACTGTAATATTATATTAATGTTGCGCTTTACAACAGGCAATCTTTATAGAATTTTACGAGTTTGCACGAACAGGAGATCGGCATTCTTCGGGAGTAGGGAGATTGATATAAAAGAGTGTCTAGGGCAAGGATGGTGGTTGATTGATCGTGTATTGATCGATGATATAGTGCTCTCACGTTTTGGTTAAATTGTATACTATTATTGTACTTCTATCTCATAATATCTAATTACTATATTAAATAATAAACTGTTTAAATAGTCAACGCGTGTATTTATTTTACAATATATGTTATTAAAAGTACCTATGTATGTAATCGAATATTTTTATTATTGCATATGCGCAAACATTGGATTTTTTTCCCTGTCGGGAGTCAAAGATATTTTTTGACAGATTTTTAATTATCTCAATAGAGACGAAGTTGGAATATTTATTGTAGGAGAACCGGGAAATCAAGGCACCTACAGGGCTTACGACCTGTCATCGGCTGGTTTACGTGATCACTTTATGCGCTTGCGCAACGTTCACCAATCATGCCTTTTTAATGAGATCCCTATCAATTCAATTTTGAAAGTTCTATATATTGTAATACTGAAATTCTTTTCGCTTGAAAATAAGGAATTTTTACTACAGCCATCTATGGGTGAAATTATGAACAACAATCTTATTATTTTTTATTTATTTTGTTGTAACGCCATCTATTGAGAGAATTGGTTTTTTGTAAATAATGAAAGCTACAATTCTTATATCTGAGGTGACAATGCATTTTTCGCATAGAAGTCACCCCTGAATTGCGCCAGACTTATAAGGTCATTTTTGTCTTATTTACTTACTTGTACCAATGTGTAAGTACTTACACATTGGTACAAGTAAGTAAATAAGACAAAAATGACCTTATAAGTCTGGCGCAATTCAGGGGTGACTTCTATGCGAAAAATGCATTGTCACCTCAGATATAAGAATTGTAGCTTTCATTATTTACAAAAAACCAATTCTCTCAATAGATGGCGTTACAACAAAATAAATAAAAAATAATAAGATTGTTGTTCATAATTTCACCCATAGATGGCTGTAGTAAAAATTCCTTATTTTCAAGCGAAAAGAATTTCAGTATTACAATATATAGAACTTTCAAAATTGAATTGATAGGGATCTCATTAAAAAGGCATAATTGGTGAACGTTGCGCAAGCGCATAAAGTGATCACGTAAACCAGCCTATGACAGGTCGTAAGCCCTGTAGGTGCCTTGATTTCCCGGTTCTCCTACAATAAATATTCCAACTTCGTCTCTATTGAGATAATTAAAAATCTGTAAAAAAATACCTATGTATGTATATGTTTCTTTCGTAGGCGGTGTTTCAATGCAGAGTATTGAGTCACAGTCCAACTAGACTGTTGTGGGTCGCACCCGGCGTTGATGGTTCAGAGCATCTGCATTATATGAAGCAGTGGTACTCTATTCTGAAGGCTTCTGCAGCTGTTTGGCTACCAGGGGGGGTCCATCTCTCTAGGCTTGTGTTGCCCAACGTGCGGCCTTCGGACTCTGGGCGTTACTTCTGCATTGCTGTCAACACCAGGGGCTTCACTAATTCTAGTGCTTATTTAGAAGTAAACTACAGTCATATTTATTGAATCTTTTACGGCTTGATTTGCCTTATACAAAAAAAAAACATTAAAAAAAACACACATTGATAACAAAAAAAGCGAAGAAAACACAGAGAAAAGACAAAAAAAATTCAAATTAAATACAATATCAGTCAAAACAGTGTAATCTCATCAAATATAAAAATAATTAAAATAACACATATTATGTACCTATATCATACTTACTTTACTTACTTTTTGTATGGCTACGGCTTTTCGTGCGCCTTTGGCTGCGTCATTGAGTAGTTCCCTTCTACACTCTTGGCTCCCGTTCGGCCAGCCACTTCACAGCTTCTGGAGTCGCCCTATGGATGTCCATCCAGTCTCCTTCATACCTCCGTATCGGGCACTTCTCTACTAGATGCTGGATAGTTTGGCTTCTTGCTCCACAGTCACATTCAGGAGAATCCCTTTTTCCCCATTTCCACATTTGGTAGTTACATCTTCCTTGACCTGAAAATATCACAAACCATTTTTAAAAAAATAGGCATTTCGTATAGATCTAGTATTTGCAATTGACGCTAGTGACACCTAGTGATAACTAGTACCATTTGTTTCGCGCGTAAATCATTTGACACATCGTTCGTTCTTGTATTTTCTATAATTACGTTGTTGTTGCTTGTTAGAAAATGAGCCGGAAAGACAATATTAAGAAAAAAATAGCCATGTTGGAGATTATTAAAGAAAACCAAGGAGTTCTTTTTGGGGCGTATAGTGACAGTTCTATTACACCAATCTCGCTATGTGGCTTTTGGTATGCCTGGAGTCTCGATATACAGCGTAAATTTGATCAGAGTAAAGATCTTGCAGATGTTTTTTGATGCTCGACAGGCATGTGTCTGCCTCTCTTTTATAGTTTTCGAGTTATTTTTTTTTTCATATTTTTTGTCAAACCTTAACTTACAAGACGACACGAATGCTATTAAGATAGGTATCGTTATTTCAAACATCTAGGATATCACATGGGTGCGCAAACGACAAAGTTGGGTTTTTGCTTGGTTGGTTTGATCACAACATGTGCGCGCAAATTGTCATCCTCAGGAAATTTTTTGTCCAGGATAAAAATTTCAAGATGTTTGGTGATAACTATATCAGGAATCGAACCCTTGATTCAGCAAAGAGATATTTAACAGCATATACATAGACTAAAAACATATTATTTCAATTTTAAATAGATGAAATATATATGTATATTATATTATATAAATAGCGAACTCAACAGACGATGTCCTACCTGAACGTTGGTTTGTCTGCTATTAGCTTCTCCAGCAAACATAAAAATAACCACACACAATCACGGCTTATCTCACAATTAGGGGTAACCAACGACTGGTGAGCGGGTGTGCATCACCTTATGAAAGGAAGCACGATACATACATACGTGTAGGTATACCCACAAATTAGTCTCGCCTCACCTAAAAAAGTCAACATTCAGAATGGTTCGTGAACTATGTAAGACGTTATTTTGCCTGTTGAATTTTCGAAGGGAAGTTTAGGAGTTCAGTAACAAACACACGTACCGAAGAATTTATTATAATTACGGAACAACCTTACTCCATGATCATAATATTTGATTATAAAGATAATGAAACTCTTGCTATATCACTCGATATCGTGTGGAACGCCAAAAATTAATTTAAAAAAATAATAATTAATGAAACTCCTGTTTCGCATTTTATTGTATGTCTTGAAAGTTATACTTTTTGCATAATACCAGGAGTACATTTTTTACGTGTTTTTTTTATCTAAAACATCAAGGAGTTCAGTTACATAATATACACTAATAGGTATAATATATAAAAATGTAATTATATCAGCTAATAATCTCTCATTTATTAATATTTTTAGGTTATCGATAACGAAAGCGATAAGAGCATGTACCTTTTATTCTTGCTACCGTTGGTGGTAGCAGTGTGTCCCGCTATAATTTGGGGATGCTACTCATGGAGAAGGGCGAGGCGCAAAAACAGGACAGAAGAGTGCGCCTTAAGGACTTCCAGAGAGACATTGGAAATATTTTAAATCAAGTGAAAGAATGCGATGTGATATAAAACCGTTATTTTTCAGACATTGAAATTTCAACTAAACGAATATTAAAATAGATCTTATTGTGAAGATATTTGAATAGTATTAATATGATATAAAAGAAAATAAAACATTTTGCTTGTGAAATATATTTTTAATTGATCCAAATAATCAATAAAATATTATTTTAAATTGTTATACTTACAAACACATACAAAAATAATGAGGTCATTATTTTTAAATTTCATATGAAATTTTATGTTCATAATATAATATCTTAAGCATATTAAAAAAAGGTTGATCATTTGCATTTGCGATGGACAAAACTCAGATATAAATTATTTTAGTAAATTATTTTTAATTACAAAGTTACAAATTGTATCATTTGGCGCGAAATCAGTGGTATCATGACTAATATGAAAGAAATAAATTTTAAAATAATGGCAATACAACGTGAATCATAGATAAATATTTTGACATGTCACGTCGCCATTTACCATAGAAACCGGAAATCGGCCATTCCGCCCGAGTAAATCGTGCTGTGTTGTTTGCTGCGGTGAGTGTTAAGAAAGTTTTTCAAAATATTCTATTTAATCCGTCGACTTCCAATCGAAAGTGTTTTATAAAATGAAGGGCTTTTGCAGAAGTTTTGATATTGTCCTATTATTTTTTCGTTTATATGTAACATGATCAAGATAATTGATTGACCTGTCTTTTCTTTTCAGTCCTTAAATTTCCTTTCGATTTCCCTACGCTCACAAGATGGGTAGGGAGGACAAGGCGTCTTGGAAGTCAAAATACTTCACAAAGCTTATCGTAAGTGTTTCATTTAAATATTTGCCATTGATTTTTACGCGAAGAATGAAGGAACGAAAGTTATTTTCGATGCATGAATGTGTTTAAAAGCATATGTCTGATTTCAGCAATTTGTATTTTTCTTTCAGTTCTTATAATTGTACAATGCTTAAAATGCACAATATCTTAAATGATAATTATTTTCCTCACTTTTATTCCTTAGTTAGACTTGTAAGCATTCCTTTTAGGGTGTATTATATATTAATCGAGAGCTATTGTGTATCTAAATAAGGAAAAACTATTTTTATTTTCACTTATATTCATATATTTTTTGATTTTTATATTTTTAACTTAAGATGATGTGATGTATCTTTATTCTGTACTTTTTTATGTAGGTAAATGGTTTTATTTTACCGTAAATAAATAAATAAATTAAGAAAAATGTAGTACATATGCCAGCATTATTCTTGGGCCTCGCTCACATTGGATGCGTTTTCGTACGAATTTCGCTCGTGCGTAAACGTACGTAAATGCACGAACGATCCCGATACTTGATGTACTATGAGAGTGCTCACACTGGATGCGAGTTGGTCGTACGTAGTCGTACTGTGGTCGTACGTATACGCACGAATTGTTACGACGTCTGAGTTCGCTCATGGACATGCTCACATTGGATACGTTTACGTACGAAATTCAGTCGTCCGAATACGTACGAAAACGTCGAAAACGCACGAATAATCCCGTTCCTTTGAGCACTATGAGAGTGCTCACACTGGGTGCGAGTTAGTCGTACGTTGACGTGCGTATAGTTCCGACATACGAATTCGATCCAAACTTGTTTGGATATTTTGCTCCGTTCGTACTTTGATTACACATAAATGTATACAGAAAATTTTGTTTTTGGACACAAATGTTTATGAGATTTCTGATTACGTTATGCAATTTGATCCAAATTCAAATAACTAAATATTTTTTTATGACTTGGTATTTTTATCTTTGTAAACTGTTATTTTAAATTTCTCTTCATGTGTTGTTACCTGTTTTTTTATAATTTGCTTACCCCAAGGTTTTGTGCTGTTTTGTGCTATGTGAAGAGAATATGTTATTATAAAATGTTATAAACAAGATAATTTATATATATTACAATTGTCGGCCTTCGTGGCTCAGTTGGTTGGGTATCTGACTGCTGAACCAAAGGTCCCGGGTTCGATTCCCGGTGGAGGCACAGTTTTTAATTGTGTTTTCAGTCTGGATCTGTGAGACGACTAATATCGTAAGTCTCCAGAATGTGGCAACTTGTTATTGGGTGCGTGTTAAATAAATATTTGACATAGTATCTGTTAGTTGCCCGAGAAGAAATATTAAATAAATGAATAAATAAATAAATGGGAATAAAATTAGATGGGTCGATGGCAGAGCGATTAGCGCGCTGGGCTAGTAATCCAGTGGTCGCGAGTTCGAATCCTACCTCAACCGATTTCGTTCACCTATAGCACAAGCATTTATTTTCTTATTTTAGGGAACGTAGGAAGATGTATATGTACTTGTTTAACAAGGACATATTCATTTTTATCTAAAAAAAAAAAAAAATTGGCTAACCCACAGAGAGGCTGTGCCTTGTGGGATTTTTGTATGCACGGTAGCTTTGTTGTGATTGATATTATGTTTATGTGTATTGTTTGTTATCTGTGTACCAAATCTTAAATACATAAAATTGTATGACCAGCATCGTACGTCGACGTACGATCAAATTCGTATCAAAAATCGGAGATAGCCGTATCTAGTGCGCGCACTCGACCAGTATCGTACGTATACGTACGATGCGAATTCGTATCCAATGTGAGCAAGCCAGTGCGCGCACTCGATTCGTACGACCAGCATCGTACGTTTACGTACGACCAAATTCGTATCCAATGTGAGCGGGCCCTTGTGCCTTTTATTTGTGAAGTGAGCAATTTTTGTATAAACCGGCTGAGCAAAAATCGAATTTGCTCTGCGCGCCTTAATTTTGTCTTGGTCTTATTATTTGTTTTAAAAGTTTTATTTGTTTTAAGTTTTCAAAGTTTTATAAAAGGTACTAGTAGTTGATATAAAAACACTTCACTTTTACAATCATCATGTTATTTTAAAATAAAAAAGGTACAACCACCATAGATTACAAAAAAAAACAGATAAATACAATTGTATTGTTATTAATTAGATATCTAACCATATCTAACAGAATTGATTTTATTCGTATTGTTTATTGATGACAGTTAGCAGTCTTTTATTTTAACTAGAACTTAATTGAATGTATATTTTGTTTCCACAGCAACTGTTAGAAGAATATCCCAAGTGCTTCATTGTGGGCGCAGACAATGTGGGATCCAAGCAGATGCAACAGATCAGGATGTCCCTCCGAGGGCATGCCGTAGTGTTGATGGGCAAGAACACCATGATGAGGAAGGCCATCAGGGGCCACCTGGAGACCAACCCAGCCCTCGAGAGGCTCATGCCCCACATCAAGGGAAACGTCGGATTCGTCTTCACCAAGGGCGATCTCGTTGAGGTATTATTTTTTGACACACTACACAAGATGAAGGAATTTGCTTAACATCTTAAAACTGGAAAACCGAAGAGAACATGCAGATAGGAATGGGCGATTCTTTCCTTCAATTCAAAGTCTGAAAAATCGATTCCCAAAAAAAAATACCAGCACGTCAAATGGAAATGTGTATTCTAAAGTGTATTGAGTTCGGAAGTGGTTTAGATGCAAAAATCTGTTTCCGTAATTATGAAAAATAATGTTAAACAAATGGTATTTATAAAGATGAATATGTATAGAATGTATGCCGACTGCCGTGGCACAGTTGGTAAGCCGTTTCTGTGCGGGCATCCTGGATTCGATCCCCAGCAGAGAAGAAATTTGTTTAAATTCATTTCTCACGTTGATATTGCTTCTCTGGGCTGGAAGCACTCATTAGTTGGAAGAAATTTCCATATGGCAATAAACTTGCCACTTTCGCAGGATACAATGAAGTGAAATTTGATTCTATAAATATAAAATTAGCATTCATAATGTGACACTGCCTCTATAACGCAATAATGTAGTGTCCCCCACCTTGCTCGCTGTTAATGTAAAATGAGCAGTGAGCTTCGCTTTAGGGACGATAAAATATTTCTGCTTCATCAATCCTTGTGTTGTGATCATATATGTCACAATCACATGGGAAACATGTCGCTACATTTGTTTATTTTGAAACATAATATCATATTCTACATTTGATTATAAAAATTCGTTAAGATCAATGTTTGTTATGAAATTGTCATTAATTTTTTTTTTTTTATAAATTTAACAATGATTACAAAGTGTGAATCTAATCTTCTTAACTTCAAGAGAAACCCCGTTGATTTATATAATCTTTAAGATTAAGACAAGATTATAATGTATTAGATATATGTCACGATTAGCTCTGGAGATTATATACAAGACTTCAAGTAGCCATGAAAATAATTACATGATTGCTATATTATGACTACAATTATAGCTGTAATGTTAACATAGACATGTAACAAAAATGAATATTAACAAAAAACGGATGGGTTGTGACCAACACTAAACTCTCCACACCATAGAAAGCGTTCATTTTTTCTTCTTGAAATGTTGACAATCTCTAAATGCATTTTTATGAAGTACATTTCTATTAGATTCTTAAACAAATATAAGATCCCCAGAGGAAAAAAGTTTTCACAATACACTATACACACAAAAACATTGTCTACATGATATCTGTTGAGAAATTTTAAGTAAAATTACATTGCTTGATGAGCATGTATGAGACAGTGTATCAATGTTGATGAGGCGATGTATGTGTCAAGATAGAAGAATGCTGTGGTCGGTTCTCACTGCCTATCCCTTGAGGAAGATAGTAGTGAAGAGTAAAAAATATACTTGTCTACAGAGACACATACAATATCAACGCATACGTTGAGAAATTGATTTAAAAAAATATGCTTAAAAATTGTGAAATCATGACTCCACTATTCCAGTGTGGAGAGTAAAAATTGTACTTAAATATTTGTAACCATATTTTAAAAATAATCTGTAGTGCCATATTACTGGACGTGTTGGTATAGTGAAGTGCAATTATACTTTAATTCATTTAAAACATTCAAGTCACTAAAAAATATATTTATAAAGATTCAAATGGTAGGAAAACCTGGATTGAGTGAGGATAACGATTAAAAGGATTTCAATCAATGCTAAGAAAGAAGAGTTTTGTATATAGATTTTTAAAATAAATTTTAATAAATGTGTTTAAATAAATGATCACAGGTCCGAGACAAGCTGCTGGAGAACAAGGTGCGTGCCCCAGCCAGGGCTGGTGCCATCGCTCCGTTGTCTGTCATTGTTCCGGCGCAGAACACCGGTCTCGGTCCCGAGAAGACTTCCTTCTTCCAGGCCCTCTCCATTCCAACCAAGATCTCCAAGGGTAAATTTATAATTTTCGTCTATTTAAGCTATTTGCCAATCCATCCATCTAAAGCGCACTATACTCGCACGAGGATTGAATATTTTAGGCCCTTATGCGTAATTTTTCTGACCGTCTTGGTTTTTGGTATTTTGTCGAGGTTTAGTAATGCTTGTCTAGTATTGTGTGAGTTGCTGGTTGTCGTTTGAGGTTTTGATGTAGAAAAAGTCCAAATCAACATTTTCTTTGGTGGATGATTGCAAACACTACGTAATGTGCTTTCTCAGAAGAGTAAAACAGTCTGATGTCTCTTCAGTCTGATTCCACTTCACGTCACACAGATTTTTTTAATCTCGTATGATATGAAGGTTCACAATTGTGTATAGCCATGAGGGCATGTATAGATGATGCTCGTCTTAAAAAGGTTAATAATAAATGAAGCAGAAAATGTGGTTTCTATCAGCCTCACCCAATTTCTTCTTACTACAATAATGTCTCTCAATTTTATATTTTTGTGTAATTAATAGTCCCTTCTAAAACTGATTTCACTAATATGATGTGTCGTCAGCTTCGCTTTGGGACAAAATTAATATATCTCCATGTCTATCCTGTGTAGCAGTTTCTAAACAATATTTATCTGTTACACTGGAAAATGGAGATACAATATATTTATTTATTGTTCAATTGGTGTCTAAACTACTTTGGATATTATTAATAATAAAATGATGTGTTGTCTTTTAGGTACGATTGAAATCATCAACGATGTACACATCTTGAAGCCCGGAGACAAAGTGGGAGCTTCCGAAGCCACTTTACTCAACATGTTGAACATCTCTCCATTCTCATATGGACTTCTGGTTGAGCAGGTTTGTACATACATTATTATACTGTAACCATATTATTAGTCGTCCCTTCTAATCCTGACATTGTAAATTTTGTGCTATGTCAGTTTCGCTTTGGGACTATAATAAAGAGCATCATTTCTATCCTAATATGTTTATTTATTGTTTTATTTACATATTGGCAATATGATTGCAACATTCATTTAAGGCATTGTATGTCTTTAACATGCATAAATAAAATAAACACGCATTCAAAAATAACCGTCTCACTTATCTATAGTACTTGGTAATAGAGCGCGATTAATGAAAAAGTTTACTTATAAACCACCTTTATTTCATAGACGTCAAGTTAGGACAGGTCGAGAGATTGTTTAACGCTTGACTAACGCGTCATACAAAATATTTCAAAATGGCGGATCTTTCACATGTGATCCGACACATATTTGAGATTGAAAGAAAAATTTAATCCGTATAACGTTTTTCCTTGTTATTCTTCATCAAAATCGTGTTTAAATTGACTCAACACGGCACAATGCGGTGTTTGTTTTCATTTTTCGATGTCAAATATCAAAAAATTGCATGCATTTGTCTATTTTTTGAAATCTGTGAAGCCAATGCGGCCACATAAAAAAAATAAATGAGGGTGTTCGTAAACAATTCGGTGAACTAATTAGTCATATCTTAGTATACGTTTATAAGTAAGATTTTTTAATACTGATCTATTATTTTAGTCTTAACTATTAACGAAATCTATAAATCAAAAGAATGATTTTTTTTTTTAATTATGTAGTTAGCAAAAATAAATTTAACATTTTAAAAATTAGATTTATATAGCAAAACCACACTAGGTACTGTACTGTCTTTAGTCAGTAGAGTATGTGCGTTTTTACTTAGCACAGCAGAGTACACTTGAAGGTAGCATTTTTTATACTTCAGGATATGACCAGCGGCCTTATTCCGGTTCTTTTAACGCGGCAATTTACCCAAGTTTATACGCTTTATGCGATTCTTATCACACACTGTTATTCTGTTTCAGCGATACGCATCTGACACTAGCCGGCGTAAACTTTCTGCGCATTATACCGCGAAAACTACTTTACGCCCGGTCGTAACGCGGTATTCTGGATTGACGCGCAATACTATTTTGACATTTGACGGGTGAATGTATTCATAAAGATTAACGCGGCATATCGAGGCTGTTTTGAATTTTGTGAAAAGAAAAATTATAGTTTATACGTAGCTATAATGTCGTTTTTACCCTCTTTATACATTTATCATATAGAAGAAAGACGCTTAGACAATAGAAGAAGGATTAGGAGGTTGAACTTAGAAAGGCGCAATTTACGGGACGCGAGTAATCCTTTCGATTTGTCTGATAATTTTTTTTTGACAACTATATAGAATCAATAAATCGTTGGCTCTAAACCTAATAAGTACATGAACTGGGACCAATTCTGATGCGAGTCAGGTCACGTGGCTTATCAGTTCAGATTCAAGTAAGTTTTTTTTTAATATCATATTCTTTTTAGTATTTTTAAACATGTGATATATTATTAGTAGCGTGAACAACAGACGAACATGTATAAGACGATTTATGAATGTTGTTGAGGCGATGAATGTATGTCAAGATAGAAGTAAGTGGCGTTCGGTTCTCTCTGCCTACCCCGTAAGGGACATGGCGTGATGGTATGTATTTATGTATACATATTTACATTTTTTAAGGCTAAATTTTTATAATGTTTCTTAATTACCTCTATTGATAACTAGAATTTTTGTTTTTTAAATAAAATTGTTGATTTCTAGAATTATTAAATAAATCAATATAAATTAAGTAAATAAATCATTTCATGCACACAACCATTTCTTATAGGTCCTTGCAACACTCCGGTTTTATGCAGAAGGCGTTATCAAAAAGGTGTTGGGCAAGACTTCTATAATGCTCTAAGTCAATCATCCGTTAGTAGATGTGTTACCCGCACATCGAAAGCTATAATAGTAGAGAGGCTTTTCAAAAAATACATCTACTTTCCAAGTACAGTTGCTGAGAGACAAAGATCAATAATTAGCGAAGACTTAATTTTCTAGATTTACTACAAGAACTGGATTTCCAGGGATTCTGGGCTGTATCGATTGCACCCATATAGCAATAGTGACACCTTCCGATCACCCTGAGGCATATAAAAACCACCATGGATATTTTTCTCTAAATACACAGTTGGTAAATATGATAACACTGTATATTAGGTGGATTTACATAGTAGACACAAATAGACTATGTGTATTGAAAATGTATTTTTTCAGATCAGTGATGCTGACATGAACATTATCCATATGAATGTTCCCAGGGAGTGTTCATGATCAGTTCATCTTTACCAACTCGATTATCAGAGATGAGATGAAGAGGCTGGCTGACAACCGAATGGGATTTTTTTTCCTTTTAGGTATAAATGAGATTCCAATACTTTAAAAATGAACTAAATAAACAAAATAAAACTATTAGAGCGAATCACAAATGTATAATTTGTAAAAAAAAGAGTCATCTAGCGTTAAAATCCAGAAGATAAATCCCACACCAAATAGTTCTCATACATACTTGAAGAATTCTGGCCCCGATGAGGTTTGCGTCTCTGATGTCGTAACTCAACCTATACAAATCCCTCAACAGATGTCAATATTTCCTCGCTTTGTCAGATGAAAACTGAACTAGTTAATTTCATTTCTGACAAATTTACAGAAAATGATAATAAACTTCAAGATCTTTCAAACCTTTTACTAGAATACAAAAGTAAATATGAAAAAAATACAGAGCAAAATGCAGAACTTTTGAATTCGTTAAAAATCGTTACTGTATATGTGCATATTTGTTTTTAAATTATCATTTATCTTGTATTTTCTTATGAATATTTCAACTTTGTAATCAATTACTGTATAATCATTAATGTAAAATGAAGACAGCACTTTTTGCTCAACTTTTATACAATAAATGTAATGTAAAATAAATATTTTTTTGTTATTAATTATTGTTTTTTAAATAAATAAATAAATTATAGCTGTAGCTTTCTGAGAGAAAATAAATAAATATGAAAAAAACTTTTGATAAGATATTTGGTATTCTATATAAAGCATGTATGTCAGGATAGGAAAGTTTGGAGGTCTGTCTTTTTTTCTTACCCAGAATATGAAAACAAGATGTTTGGAGATAAAGTATCAAACTATTGAGCCCCATTTTCAAGAAAAACATTTTTTTATTATTATAAATTTATGTTTTTAAATGCATATATTTCTAAAGTATTAAAATAATCAAAAAAGTTGAAACACCCCAACTAGAAAAAATAATTTTCTATAAAAAAATATGTACTATGTAGTAGTAGTACATCTCAAACATATTTTTAACAATTTTTATAAAAATTTAATTTAGTGACATTGTTTCATACAATTTGTAAGGCAGTAAACACTACACAATATCTCACTCAATAGTTTTATACAGACTTAATTCACAAACATACATACATCATGCTGTTTTCATATTCTAGTAGGAAAAATAGACTGACTTCCATACTATCCTATCCTCACATACATACCTACATGTTTTATATAGAAAACAAAATATCTTAAAATATTTATTAATTTGTATACTTGCATAGGTATTATTCATAGGTACATCGACAGTTGGATCTCATGTGTTACATGCAACTAGTAATTATTGTGTATCTTATCTCTAGTTAGACAGTTGGATCTCATGTGTTACATGTGTTCATGTGTTAACTAGTAATTATTGTGGTTATTTGAAATCATATTGTCATTAAATCATAAGGAAACGACTATAGTCAATGGGTAGTAGGAATGAAAAATGTATAGACCGCAGAGCGATATATTTATTTTTTTAAAGGAAAAGGCAAACAAAATACACATAGTAACTGAGAACAGAGTGTCTACGAGTATATCACTGACTCTATTTCACCGTGTCTATATCACTGTCTGTATCACTGATTCCATTTCACTGTGTCTATATCACTGACTCTATTTCACCGTGTCTATATCACTGACTCTATTTCATCGTGTCTATATCACTCTGTAAGACTGTCTCTATCTCGTAGCTTGACATCCTTCCAAACCTATAAAAAACAAAGGGATATTTGATGAGAAATTTGAAAATAAAATAACTTCATCTGTATAACAAGGTATTTTATGAAAATTTTACAGCTCTCGCATCTTTTTAAGATGACTTTAATGATTGACTAACTTTTTCAAAAATTATTTTGCAATCAGTGTAATAAGCACAGGACAGTTATTCAAAAGTTAATAAAATAGTCCATGGGAATATTTTTTCTATAAATTTATGCTATTTACTAAGTTATATGCATCAAAAAAAGTTCACATTCATGAATGACAACTTTTCAAAGACTTCATAAAACTATTGTTTAATTATACCATAATCCAATTGTATTAATGAAACGTACAATTTTCCATTGGTCAGCTGTTTTTGATGGCCCCAGTTCATTGACCAAACTCGCCAGCTCACACCACATTCTCTTGTTTTGTCGGTTCCCCAAAGGACCCACAAATCTCCTATTGGCAAAATCATTGTGTATTGTCATAAAGTCCACTAGGGCCCTTTTATGACTTAATGTCACTCGTGGATTCCTATAAAAAAAGATAATATTGAATGTTTATATGTAAAATCAATTTAAAATGAGCAAATAATGCCAATAATAAATAGCCAAACATAACCATGACGCCATACACCGCGCAGGCATTAATTATTCATTTATTTACTAAAAATAAGGGTTTTTAATACACATACCTCCTCTGGATTACATTCTCCGATTCTCCTTGACTATTTACTGATGGATTAGACATTGTATTTGCTGGTTTTTATCTTCTTATCAACCGACGCATTTCGTTTATTGCAAAACAGTGAAGACAGAATTTGACAGTTTGATGCGGAAACATTGCGACGTTGCCAACACAAAAAAGCGGGAACTTAACGCTGGCCATAGACAAACAACGAGAATTCGACGAATTTGGAAGGGCGTTATTTATTGTGTTAATTTCTGTCGTGCGTAAAGATTATCGGAACTTAACGCCGAAATATTACACTTTAACGGGAATAAGTACGCAGGAGTGGATTCTGAATTAACCCTTGGTGTGTTTGACCTTGTGCGCAAATTGCTTAATGGTCGTCTGCTTGGGTATATCGTTATCTCGACAGCCCGTATGGAGGTGTTTACATTTATATGAAAATTAATTAATTATGCTTCGGGACGAAATAAATTTGCGGTTATTATCTAAAGCTAGATAACTAACCAACCTTTTACAATATTTTTTATTGTGAACACATGTTTTATTTATTTTATATAGGCCATTGAATATAGAATTCAACTTGTAACAGTTCCCATCTCAATAAACGAGGAATTTTCAATATATGTTTTATTTCAATTCGCGATTTTTCATGTTTTCTACTTGGAGCGATAATAAAGCAATCATATGATACAAAGAAAATAAATACTTTAGAGGAAAATGAGTTATTATTTCCGATTTGAAAACTGCAAAAAAAATACGCATTTACGCCATTTTATACTTCGTCAAACTTGACTTTCAGATACTCGCAAGACGTAATTATTTGGTCTTGGATGTTAGAAATCACTTTTTTACACAAGTTAGTTATCGTATTTCGTAAATACCACATAAAAATTCACAATCTAAAGTGAAAAATTGATTTTAGGGCAAATAAACTGAACATAACCCCATTTTAGTAGTACAATTTGATATTGCCTCTTGTAAATGACCTTGACGTAAATTCCCAACATATTGTAAATCGTTGGAAAGAAGAAAAAAATATCTATCATATGACGTAATAAATTTCTAACCAGTCAATAATAAAAAAGTGAACAAAAAAACATTTGTTTCGGTTGTCTTTGGTCTACTACTTGCGTATGTATTGGTAAAATTTGAAATTGGCGCACGTTTGGTATTGGTCAGCAATATTTCAAGATGGCGCTGGCACAATGCTCGTTCGCTATTGGACGGGCCTTACAGAAGGGACTCACAAACAATAGCGGCAGGGATTCACAACATATTTATTTTGATAAATAATTGAAATGAAACAAACAACTAGAAAAAATACTTTTGTTTATTTTGTCAATATGTAAAATTTGTCAAAAATAAAATTCAATAGCACAAAAAGAACAAAATACAGTTGACAATAAAAAAAATTATAAATAAAATTTACGGGATAGACAAAAATTGTCAAAAAAAATTTACAACCCAAAATACAATTTACATATTTTTTTTATAACCCGAGTTTACGGGATAGTAAAATGTGTAGATGACAACTATCTGTCAAAACAAAAAAAAAATTATAACCCATAAAGTTATACTTAGTTTATTGTAAAATACAAATGGTTGAATTTTTTTTTTGCAAATATTTATTTTGACAGAATTACTTTAGAACTGTCAAAATAAAATACAAAAGCTACAAAATACAATTTAGATATTTTTTATATAACCCGAGTTAACGGGATAGTATAATGTGTAGATGACAACTATCTGTCAAAAACTGACAAAAAAAATAATTTTTATAACTCATAAAGTTATACTTAGTTTATTGTATAATACAAATGGTTGCTATTTTTTTTTTGCAAATATTTATTTTGACAGAATTACTTTAGAACTGTCAAAATAAAATACAAAAGCAACAAAATACAATTTACATATTTTTTTATAACCCGAGTTTACGGGATAGTCAAATGTGTAGATGACAACCATATGTCAAAAAAACTCTGACTGGTTGGTTGGAAGAAATTGCCGCTTGGCAATAAACCCGTCAGTGTAAAACTATTTGTATAAAAAGTTGAAATAAATAAACATATTAATAATAAAAACGGTGCCAAAAACTCTGGCTGGTTGGTTGGAAGAAATTGCCGCTTGGCAATAAACCCGTCAGTGTAAAACTATTTGTATAAAAAGTTGAAATAAATAAATATATTAATAATAAAAACGGTGCCAAAAAATTTGGCTGGTTGGTTGGAAGAAATTGCCGCTTGGCAATAAACCCGTCAGTGTAAAACTATTTGTATAAAAAGTTGAAATAAATAAATAAATTAATAATAAAAACGGTGCCAAAAACTCTGGCTGGTTGGTTGGAAGAAATTGCCGCTTGGCAATAAACCCGCCAGTGTACAACTATTTGTACAAATAGTTGAAATAAATAAATTAATTAATAATAAAAACGGTGCCAAAAAAAATAATAAAAATTGTTATGTTAAAAGTGAAAATAGAACAAAGAATATTTATTTGTCATGTAACTAAAATTTTGTATACAAGCTAAATAAATGTATACAAAATCAAAAACAATAAATATAACAAATATTGTGATATCCCTGGCCGTCTTTGTATACAGATAAGGAGCCGCCATCTTTGTTTGCATTTGTGTGTGTGTTGTTTGATGATGAATTTCTCGATTGCAAAATATTTTTATCACACCATTTGAATTTATTGTAAAAAACTTATTGGAATCTGTTGGATATTTGTTCACAACAAAATTATCTTCAAAATGAAATAAGTGGTTCACTCAAAGTACTCTTCTATACGTAGAAAACACTCGAACAAATTTGTACTACGCACTTCGTTTTTACCGTTTCAAATTTTTAACAAGATTTTTTCGATAATTATGACACAAAATTACAATTTTTATTTACGCACTCACTTTATTTTAGTAAATAGTAACGAAATATAACAATAACTTATATTTTCTAGTTATTTACGTCTTTCTTTTCCACAAAAACAAAACTTCGACTCGCAGTACAAAACATTCAAACTTGGTCGAACTTCAACGGTATTGAATGACGAATTAGTCGCATATTTTGACCGGATGTTTTTTGTTTATGGTAAAATAATTCATTAGGATTAGATTCAAGCGAATCTAAAACTTATTTACTGCTTGCATAATATTTAAAATTGAAAAAAATAAACACAATACCTCTTGGTACGGATCCGTACCGTAAGCACACGACGGGGTATAATGTCCTTGGTACGGATCCCTACCGTGAGCACACGAGAGGTTAATGAATATCACTAACAGTTGTTGTTTCATTTAATTATTTATTTAACTTTATTATTAGGTGTATGACTCTGGCACCATCTTCGCTCCTGAGATCCTGGACATCAAGCCCGAGGATCTGCGTGCCAAATTCATGGCTGGCGTTGCCAACTTGGCAGCCGTGTCTCTGGAGATTGGCTACCCAACACTGGCCTCTGCTCCACACTCCATCGCCAACGGATTCAAGAACCTTCTGGCCATCGCGGCCACCACAGAAGTGGAATTCAAGGAAGCCACCACAATCAAGGAGTTCATCAAGGTACATCAATACATTGTCTATTATATAAATAAATTCAAATCTTAAATTATGAAAAATAAAACAATATTGATTTAACCCTTTCTTATTTCTAATTGCTTTTGGGGCAATTTACGATTGCTACGTCAAATATTAATTTAACATATACCTAATAACAAGGTGGCACATTCTGGAGACATGTTATTTATGGTCTCACAGATCTAGATTTAAAAAAATGATAATAGTGGTCTAGGATCACTCATTAAAAAACGAGTGGATAGCCACAAAACAACAATGGCATTGCGCATAAACTGGTGTAATCAGAGTTAAAATCAATAGTGGAATAATTATAATATTTTTGAGAATTCTTGTCAATAATTTTTTAATACAACACAAAAATCAGATATTGCTGTGTAGTTATGTATTTTATCATAAAGCAAGATGTTTATCACTGATGACCTAGAAAGGCACTGCGCAAACAAGAAATAATCATCTTGGACATGTAGGTCCAAATGCAGAGTTTGACCTAAATACTAACCATGTTTTCATTGCACAGTCGCTCACTAAAGTTCATGGCTTCTTAACTTAAAGATGCTATGAAAGTTTCGTATGAGAATAACATTTGCGAACTGTCAAAAAGTAAGGTTGTCCGCGAGGAACTTAATGAGTGTATTAATACTAAAATACAAGATGTTTTCAATGGGTTCTTCTATATTACTCACATTAGTTGTTTATTTTTATTTATTACATTATTTGTTGCAGGATCCATCCAAGTTTGCCGCTGCCGCTCCAGTTGCCGCTGCCCCTGCTGCAGCTGCCGCTGCTGCTGCCAAGCCCGCTGCAAAGGTTGAGAGTGAACCAGAGAGTGACGATGACATGGGGCTCGGCCTCTTTGATTAGACATCACACATGTCTGCATCTTCACATTATTCCCGTTGACTCACTTATTACATCTGTCTCGCTAAGTATCTGCGGGGAAAGTTGAACCAATACTTGTCGAGTTGGCTGCTCAATGGCAATAGGGGAAACTGAACCCAATGTGTCTTGTACTAAATTATTTGTCACTGGAATAAAGAAGTACTTTGGATATATCTTTTGTTTTATTTTTATACCGAGTTTATTTGCAGACTACCCACTTGAAACAAAATATTATTTAAATACTCTAAGGTACAGGCGTTGGCATGCATATTCATTTAAAAAAATTAAATGATGCATGAGCTTTGTTAACTTTCTACTTCAGTGTTGAAGTGTTTATAATTTGGTACGCTTTCTTTAACTATTCATACAATCACCATCAACAGTTGGATCTCGCGTGTTACGCGCAACAAGTGATTAGGTAATTAGTTTCTGGAAAATACTTCTGAGACTTCACTATGGAGGGAGGCAGTTTGCACATATACCAAGCAAAAAATCAAAATTTGCGCTCTGCGCAGCCCACATTTCTCAAGTTATTCACTGATACTATAAATCGGTAGTGTTATGGCAAAGGGCTATAACTGCTCTGAACCAAATTTTACAGGAGAGCCAAAATAAACTTGTGATATATAAACTTGTGATAACTTTTTCTTATGGCATAGGATATATCTTGAAAAATCTCAGTATATAGTGCAGTAGCACCTCTATCCTTTTGCCATACTATGGAATGTAGTATTAGAAACATTTTGTGGAACAAAGGTAAAAAATGAAAAAAATCGCAGTTATAACCTTTTGCCATATCATTACCGAAATTTGAAAATTAAACATGATTTGAAATGTGCGCAATAAAACATATTTTGTAAATGTATCAAATTCATTTTTACAAATCCCTATGTTAAAAATGGCATTTGGCAATAAATTTCTAAACTTATAATAAAATGGATTTTCTGAGATAAAGGTATTGCCAAACTCCGAAGCTTAAAAACGTTTCTCAAAAAGCAAGCAGAACAAGTAAAATAAAAACGAATGGATTGTGACCAGTGGTATTATCCTCCCTCCACAAAGTATTCATATTTTGTATTGAAAATATTCAGCTTCTTCTTCTGCTTTAGTTAGGACTGTGTCCTGTTATTCTCGGAGCCTGCTCTTGTGAAGTGGACGTCCAGCTATCCTTCCATCGTTTGGGTGGTCTTCTAGGGGGTCTGCCATTTGTTATCTCCCCATCCGCTGCCATCCGAACCCGCTCTCCCCACATGATCTTTCCAGAATCGTCTTCGTGTTCATCCCCATCGCGCAACATCTTTGACATCACAGATTCTTCTTATCTCCGAGTTCCTTACTCTCGAGAAGTGTTACGCTTGCGATGGGTCGTAGAGTCTTCATTCAGCGTTTTCATGAAATTAGTTTGTTAAATAATTTTTATTTTAAATATTTTATTATGAACACTTTATAATTTTTCAATGCTATTTTATGAAAGTGATGTGCTTTTTTTAGAAATTTGAAAATAAAAATATCAACTATTAAGTTTTCTGAGCTTGGCGTCAGATATGCTTCAAAATCTAAAAAAATGAGAAGCTCTGATCACTCAGATATGCTTCAAAATCTAATCGATTATTAGATATTTAAATTTGAATATAATGAATGAGTCCTTTAGTCTATAATCGATAAAGTAGAATAAACGTGCCATACATAGCACAGATACATTGTGATGAAACTTTCAGAATACAATCCCAGCATGACACTATATAGTTGGATAAACTGCAATAAATAAAATAACCTTAATAATTGCAAATTCATCATTTTGAGGATACCCATTTTAATTCCACGTAATCATTAGGATATCTGCCAGTTTGAAAGTTGGGGATATTAAATTATTTAAACCATGACGAAGAAATTTTTATATGGGGAAATATATGCAGGGAATTTATTGACAAGATGTGACATATCATGTTCGTTATGGATTGGGCATTCAAAAAACACATGGTCCATAGTTTCGACTTCCTCTGCACAAGGACACGATGGATTTATCCCTCACATGTATCTTGTGGAGGTGACTGTTAATAAATATTTATATACGTATCTTCTCGAACACATAATTTGTACACTGGCGGGTTTATTGCCATACGGCAATTTCTTCCGACCAACCAGACTTGATGTTAATATACAATACGTGTACTATGACATGGCAAAACTAAAAATATAATGAAGATAACAGAAGAAAACAAAAAAAAAAATTAATATAATAACAGTTGATATCAAAGATAGGAAAACAAAAGGATAAGGAGAGGAAGTAAAAGATTGTAATTAATTTGTAATTTTTCCTCCATGTCAATCTTTTTTGGGCTGAACGCAGAGACTAGCGTCTACAATCCGCATTTTGTTCGGTTGGCTCTCTGATTGGTTGAGATCTCGTAGTATGGAGTCAAATGAGCTGTGATATTTTATATTAAATAAAAAATGTAAATTTAACTTATAATAATTTATAAAGCTCACGCGAGTCGCTATTATTATTATAAACAAACTTAAACCTAACCTAAGAATGCAGAAAAGAAGAGCTGGGACTAGACGCTACTAACGCAGAGCACCAGTCTCCGAAGACCCCATTGTGGACTAAACCAAATCGTTACATCAGTCGGTGAGCGACCACGAGATCTCTGTCCTTCCACGCTGCCCATCACAACAATCTTCTCGAGGCAGTATGGTTCCCTTCTGGCAATGTGTCTAAAGAATTGAAGATTACGTCTGTAACATATCGTCGACAGACGATCCACGATCTTCAGGTCGTCTAGAATTGACACATTTGTTCTTCTGGCTGTCCATGGGATGCGCAACCACAGAACACATATACAAGGAAGAATGACAACTCCATACAAAATGTATGCATACATGAAGCGACGGTGGCGCTTCGACGAAATAATAACGAAACAATTTTAGCGGCAAATTCGAATGCTCCTGTGGCTAACTTCAGACTATATATTTGTTTTACGGCGCTTGTGGCTAACTTCACACTACATATTTTGTGCACTGCGCCAAATTCGATTTTATTGGGAAAGGTAAAATTAAAAAAATATGCATTTTATACATGTTTTATTATATAAAGAAAGATAGACTAAACAAAATGTCACAATGTAATTTAAAAAATATATATGAAAACATTTCATACCACAACAATTAACTCAAATTGAATTCATAACACAATATAATTGAAAATAAAATTTGAGAAGATTCATAAATCAAATTAAATTATGACAAAACATTTTACATAACAATTTAAGCAAATCAGGGACAAACTAAGCACATAGTGACAGTGCTAAAATTTAAACTCACACCAAATTTGTATTACAATAAAGAAAAATACATATCTACTGTGATAGAATATAAATGGTACACAAAATAATATTTACAAATATGTAGGTACATTAAGAACATAGTCAAAAATATTTCACATTAAACCACTAAAAGTTAACTTTTATACAGACAGTATATAAAAAACATAATAGTCTGTTGTTTTATACAACAAATAAACTATAATTCACAACAAATAAAATAAAAAAATATTTCACGTCAACCCATAGATTGTATAAATTTTACTGCCATGGTAAAACAAATAATAGTCTTAGTTGTTTTATACAACAAATGATACTAATTCAAATACACAATGAGTTACACAGAAGAAAATATAGTCACTCAGACACAACAAATAAAATCAAAAAATATTTCACGTCAACCCATAGATTGTATACATTTTACTGCCATGGTCAAACAAATAATAGTCGTAGTTGTTTTATACAACAAATGATACTAATTCAAATACACAATGAGTTATGACACTCCTTCGCTTCACGCTGTCCGGAGACTCAGATGGCAAGGCCGCTGACCAGCTCCGAACAGCACTCAGCGTAGACGTGTGCAGTTTAGGTGGAGCGCTAGGGACGACGTGAAGCGTCGTCTCAAGGTGTCACTCCCCTAGGATAATACTATTAATACTACTGGACCAAGGTAAGAGAACATTTAAAGGCCACTCACCGTGAGGACGTGGTCTCCCAGCTTGGACCCCTGTCGATGATGGTGGATCGACAGCCCACCAGGCGTAGTCTGCATTGACCTACGGGTTGGTGGACGTCCTCGGCCACTGGGAAGGTCCGTGTTCAGCCCAACGTATGCAAAGAAGATTTAAACTTATAGTTAGCTTAGAGCCGATGGAAACACCTAGGTGGCACAACCTGACCGAGGGAATCCGTCGGACGAAACCCTGGCAGGCGACTCGCCGAAACGTGCAAAGGCCTCTACGGTTCAGCCAAGGCAACAGTCTCAGGAAAAACCCAGCCAGCTGCACCAGGCTTGGCTCAAGTTAGAGTTTCTTACTTTCGTTGGGTAGAAAAAATACAATAAAAATTATTGCCGGCTCTGGGGCACCGGACTTGAGACGAGAAGTTATTTATTAATTTCTACTGCTGGCGGCTCGGCCAGACAAAAAAAAATTTCCTTTTTGAACAAAAAAATAAAATTGATGTTAAAAGAATCGTTCCTCTTTTTTTAAAATTAAAATCCTTTTTACACGCGGCAAAAAACTCAGCGCGCCTTTTTTTCTCCCAGCTGACAAGACAAAATGTTGCCATTTTATAAATAAAAATATCCCAAGTAATAAAAAAATATTTCCCCAAAAATGAATGGTGCTTCCCGCGGTATTTTGGGTAGGTACCCGAAAATACTCGCACGTCATATAGGGGCGTCGGATTTCTCTCGCTCACGTCACTCGTGACGACTGACCGGCCGGTATCAATCGCCACCTCCAATTCGAGAGAAACCCATCGTCCCGATACGTGCTCAATCCTCCCGAAAGCGGCTAGGCAAACGCGAAACCCTGCGCGGGCGGTCATGTCCGGAGGTCGAGGCCGAGTGCCGAGAAGCCTACGCAGGAATGTGGCTCGGCTCCGCCAGTGGGTCATCCGAATCCACTAGGACGTCCGGAGTGAAATAGTGGCCCTCCAATAATGGGCGTTATCTCTTTAACGCCCAGACGGCCGCTAGAGCCTCCTGCTCGTTTGAGTGGTAGTTCTGCTCAGCGGGATTGAATCGCGAGCTTGCGTAGGAGATAACGTCTCGTGTTCCATCCTCCCTTGGATGAAACAGTACGGCCGCGACTCCCAGCTTACTGACGTCCGTCTGCAGGCAAAATTTTCGGCCAAAGTCTGGACGGGTCAGCTGGAGTGGCTGACTCATGGCCTGCTTAATAGCCTTCATCGCTGCTGATGCTTGCTTTGTCCATTTGAAGGGCTTCTTCAGCCGAAGCAAGTCCGTTAAAGGCGCAACCAGTTCCGCAAAGCGTGGCACGTATTCCCGGAGCCAGTTACAAGTTCCCAGGAAACTTCGTACTCCCTTGCGGCTTGTAGGTTCGGGTGCTTCTTGAATAGCACGTTCGTGTACTTCTTGGGGACGAGTACCAGTGGCAGTAACCACGTGTCCCAAATACTGGAGGGAACTCGCTCCAACAATGCACTTCTCGGGGGCGCAGCGCAGGCCATACAGCGCCAGACGCTCCCGCACCAACTGCAGTTGACGGCAGTGCTCCTCCCACGTCCCCGAGAAAACGATAATGTCATCCAAGTAGACCATGCAGAATTCGCGAACGAATCCTGCTAGCACTTGCATCACCGTCCTCTGGAAACCGGAGGGCGCACCAGCCAAGCCAAAAGGCATCACCCGAAACCGGTAGCGGGCACCGTCCGGCGTCGCAAAAGCCGTCAGCGGTCGAGACTCAGGAGCTATATAGAATGGGAGGAAAACTTCATGAAGATCCTCCAAGACCTTCTGAATCTTGTCCCGATGAAGAGTGGGGATATCGTTGCAAGATGGCAATGATACGGAATTCGGAGTAGGACACGGTTGCTCGGGGATCAGGTGGACGCTCGTCCGCTCCCTCTTTCCGAAGTTTACGCATTTTCTACAAAAGTCCACACAGGCCTCTTCCTCGGTGAGCCATGGCTGATATAGAATGACCTCCTCGCGCAAGCCGCGTGCGGGAGCCGCTCTCGGTGGGAGATCGCGCGGCAACAAACATTTCGGAAGCAAAAGGCGGCGAGATCCCCTTACTGGCGACGGACCCGTAAGCGACCCTAAAATATCCTCCCCCCCCCGGTCCAAAAAAAAAATCCACGCGCCCTGAATCGATTCTCTCAGAACGGGGTAGTTCGAACCGGTAAGGGATAACCGCAAAACAGTTAATTACATCAAATCATTCAATTAAATATACTCTATAAAATCGGCGTTGATAAAAACACAATAAATAATCATCAATAAACACTGGAGTGTTGAAAATTAAAATAAATGTTGTTAATTCAATTAATAAACAAATGGCAATAAATAAAATCAATTCTTAAAATAATTATAAATAACAATCAACAATTAAATCAATAAATAAAAATAAATCCTTAAAATAATTAAGAACAAGCAATTATAATTTAAAACACAATTATCGATTATTTGAAATAACTATAAATATATAACAAATAATCCAAACACGAATATCAATAATAAAAAAAAATAATTATAAATAAGTAATAATTAATCCAAACTCGAATATCAATAATAAAAAAAATAATTATAAATAAGTAATAATTAATCCAAACTCGAATATCAATAATAAAAAAATAATTATGAATAAGTAATAAATTATGAATAAGGAATATCAATATAGAAATAATGGAATTTGCACTATTTATCACATATATTTTTCTTTAGTTAAATTAATTAACGATCTTGTTCAGAACGATTTAAAAATATTTTTTTGGTATGACTTTTGATAGCCATATATATTATTCATAGAAAAAATATTTTGAAGACAATATTTTCTCTATGGCTTGGCGCTGTCACTGTCAAAATCTAACTATATAAATCAGTTTGATTCAGCCTCAGCACAACATTATTCAATTTGAGCTTTTTTTTTATACAACAAACTGCAATGCAACGTTTGTCGGGTGTCTGAAGCAGCTTTTGCCAGTGACGGACAACTTCTGAATCATCTAACTACGGCCAATTACACAAAATATATCTCAAACCAACTTCAACACTGACGTGACGGCCAAATTCACTCATGACAGCAATAGCCAGCTACAAGAGATCAATATCGAACCAAAATCGACAATCACGGAGTATCACAACTGATGGGCGATTCCAATAATCATTCATGACTCGTTCAACAAAGAATTTTATATTCACAGCTCCAACATTTGCAGTGCAACTGGGCTTCAATTAAAATGAATCATTATGGTTCTTTAACCTGACATTCAACGTTGACTCGATATCAGTCTCTTAGATATGTACACAATAGCCTATGATAAGCTTTACTTTTATTATGTACATATGTTACATTCATTATATTTGTCTCTTTAAGATAACCATTTAGTATCTATATTAAACCGTTAATCTTCAAGATTACTATTTAGTATCTATATTAAACCTTTAATAATACAATATCCTATGTTAAAACACATTATTGAGACGCACTGAGCGCTAATCGTACCTTTTATTATTTATCATTCACTTTAAAATTGTTTCCTTATACTCAATTTGTAAAACACTATCAGTCTTATTCATAATATTACCTTATATTGTTGTATTAACATTATATAACTAAAACACAGTATAAGCACTTATACTCTTGACTATTCATAATAACTTTTATATACCAATATAACAATATCGTTGCTATGTTACTGTTTGAGCTGGCAACGTCGGAAATCGCGTGTTTTTTCCGGTAATTTGACAGTTGTTGCATTTGCATCATTTTGAGTTTATTGTGCGCATTTTTTATTATAAATAATAAAATGAATAATATTCCGAAAATGAATATTAAAGACAAAAAAAACCGCAGCGAAAATTGGAGCAACACTGAAAAAGTGAGTAATAAGTGTATCCATGTGTTCATTCTCATTAAATATTATCTTATAGGTTATGTATTTTTTGATTATTCAGTACATGTGATCATATTTATAATTATCCGGTTTATTTTTATTTACAGAGCCTTCTAATGGAATTAATTAGATCAAAATTAAATGTGATTGGTGACAAAAATACAGACACCAACACAAACAATAAGAAAAAAGTCGCGTGGGCTAGTATTTGCGAAAAGTAAGTATGCGAATTTAATAATATTCTTATAAATTCTCAAATTATATTCTAGTAAGTTGAATAATGAGCGTTGTACTAATCATACCATTAAATATTTCTTTAAATTCGTTTTCAGTTTTAATGCGTTGACTGGAAAATCCAGGACAATAAATCAGGCCAAGGCCCAATTCAATATAATTAAAATGAATGCTAAGAAGCAAGTAAATTCATATAGAAAGGAAATAAAAAAGACAGGAGGTGGACCAGCACCGCCACTTCCACCTGTTGATGCAGACAACATCATTGCTTGGCTGCCCCAAGAATTCGTCAGAGACGAAAATATATTTGACAGTGATGGTATGAATGAGGTAAGAAAATGCATTAACTCTGTCCAAAAAATATGTTTTTTAAAAAAGTGTCTAATTGAATTAATTAAATTTTGTTGTTTTCATAGTTCGTTTGACTCATCACAATTTTTGCTTACATATTTCTATGTTATACCTATCTAAACTTATGCTTTGTTTGCATCAATTTGTTACAGATCAACACACAGGAACCAGTCGCTGAAGAATCAGCAGAAGTTGTGGTAGATAATCTTATGGATGAAGACGTCAATGATAATGTAAATATAATTCATATATACATACCATCACGACATTTCTATTGGGATAGGCAGAGAAGACCGAATGCCACAATATTCTTTCTTGACATACCAAACGTTTTTGCTTTATTCATGTTCATGCATATCTTCTTAAATGTTTTCTTATTAATTATCACCACTTCTATTCCCATTTTCTAGATACCATTTATAATAGTCATGCAAGCCATTTCTTATTCGACCCCTGCATCTCATACCACTGATTACTTTTTATGTCTTTTTTTATGTTTATTCATATACATACTGTCCTCATGAATTTATTATTATTTGTATAAATGTTTTTGGGAATTATAAATAACAAATAGCATTTTTTTGGTATCAAAACATACATTTATTTTAAGTATAGGTATAGCATTTTTAATTCTTAGGTACTAAATTATTTGCAGTAATATGCTTCATAAGTAAATAAAATTAAAAGAAGGAATATTATAGATGTATAGTTGATTCATGAATATATAAGTAATTTAGAATAATAATATAATTACTATGATTTAATATTCTTTCAGAACATTATTGAAGATGTTTTTGAAAATTCTACAAAAATTAATGAGAATGTTATTGAAACCCCCAAAATTACCGAGGATTTTATTGAGGACATAACGCCTAAGAAGGTAACATTATTAAATAACTTGTGAAAAGATAATATCTAATGAAAAATAAATATTATCTAATGATACAATTAAGTTATACCAAAAATCACTTATGTTTTTGTCTAAAATAAATATTGTTTCTTTACAGATATCGTCTGGTTTTCATATTAAATCAAAAAAAACACCGAAGAACAGTAATATGAACATAAACAAAGAAATAACTAGACAAGTAACTTCAATTGCAGAAGTAGAAATAGAAAATAAAAAAAAAATATATTCGATTAAATTAGAAAACGCTAAGAAAAAATCAAAATACTTAGAAATAGCCAATACAATTGCAGAAAAAGATATGGAACATAAATTAGAATTACACGAAATAAGTATTGAAATTGCTAAGAAGGAGTCGCGTAACTTAGACCTAAAATACAAGATAATGTTATTAGAATATAATAAACTAATGGCAGAGGAATAAAGGTTTGTAAATTTATATTGACAGTTAATACATGAAAAAATATTTTACGAACATGTGCAAAGTGTGATTAATTTATATTTTTACATTGTTTAAAAATTCAGTTAGTATTCTGAAACAAACAAGTACACACATACTACAATGGATATAATTGTTAGCATTGTAACACACATACACCACATCATTTTCTAAAATTAATATGAAATACAAGAGTGGAATTAACACTGACACCAATAATTTATATAATATAATTTTATTTTTATTTCAGATAATGATCCAAAAAAGACAATTTTCGGAAAAAAGACATGGTTTATTTTCGTATAAAAAATATATCATCATTCCTCTAGACAAGTAACTCCTCTACCTTAGAATACGCCTCTACCGTAACGCCTCTACCTTAGAATATTTGTAATATATCATCAATTAATTTTAATAATTATTTTGTATTTGCAATTGGGTTTCTTCGACGGTATTCCCAAACCGTCTGATAATGAAAAATAAACCAATTTTATTTTACACTTTTTTATTTACTTTCTTTCCCATTCCAACATATGCATATGAGACATGTACATGGCAGAAAAAATCATCCATGTTGAATAAATGCCACAAAAATGAGCCAACACTAAACTCTCCACACCTTTTTCTTCCGATAGTATATTTTTATGTTAAGATGGATAAACTATTAATGCAGTATGGTGAAGAATGCTTATGTTGTATGAAATATTTTAATAAAAGCAGACAAATTTTGTTTTAAAGAACACGAGTGCATTTTGAAAATTTTGACACGTGATATCATATGAAGTAATTTTATGTTATTCATGGAAAGCTAATCAGTTCTATGTTCAAGCTCTTTACATTATAACATAAAATCAAATTACTGAACTTTTCCATACATAAGAAATTTATCTAATTATATACATTTTTATTCATTCTAAATGTTACTACCAGGATTATAAATAATCTAACGATAGTGTATTTTTATGTTGAGATAGACAAACTATTAATGCAGTATGGTGAAGAATGCTTATGTTGTATGAAATATTTTAATAAAAGCAGATACATTTTGTTTTAAAGAACACGATTGCATTTTGAAAATTTTGACACGTGATATCATATGAAGTAATTTTATGTTATTCATGGAAAGCTAATCAGTTCTATGTTCAAGCTCTTTACATTATAACTTGAAATCAAATTACTGAACTTTTCCATACATAAGAAATTTATCTAATTATATACATTTTTATTCATTCTAAATGTTACTACCAGGATTATAAATTTTCTGACGATAGTATATTTTTATGTTAAGATAGACAAACTATTAATGCAGTATAAAATAGCAGTTACCACATTCTGGAGACTTCCAATATTCATACATTTATTTCAAAATTGTATAATATACTGTCTGTTTCCAGAATTGTCTGTCTGTTTCCAGAATAAAATAAAATCATTGAGTAAAATCTGGTTGTGTGGCCATGATTCAATTTGTCTGGTTTCCTTTTCTATGGGTTAGGAAGGTCAGATGGCAGTCGCTTCAATGTAATAATCAGACTCGCCAATTCCATGTTCATGGTCAAAGCGTACCCCTATAGAAACGGGACAAAGCGCTAGGATGAAGAAGATCAACATGATCACATTAAAAGTCCTTAAAAATATGTTCTTATGAAGTTTGCTCTTATTATATTTCCTCTTATAGATACATTATTTTCATTCCTGATTATATCATGTTCTTCTGCTGTCTCATGTTCTACTGTGTCATTTACGGTATCTGAAATTAAATGATACATAAGATATACAAATAATGACATCACTGGTTAGTTGGAAGAAATTGCCATTTGGCAATAAACTCACCACTTGCGCAGGGTGCAAGGAAGAATTGTTTATTATTATTTATTTAACATATATGTAAGTATGAAAATTTTTCATGGTATTGACACAATTATTTATATATATTTTTTGAAAAGAATGAATATGTCTTTGTAACAAGTACATATACATCCTCATACATAAAGCTAAGCAAAAGAGCTTGTGCTATAGGTGAACGGAAATCAGTTGCAGCAGGATTTGAACTCGCGACCACTGGATTTCTAACCCAGCGCGCTAACTGATCTGCCACATATTGTTAGTAAAACTAGTTCATTATCAAATGCCTTATTACTTTTAAAATTTTCGAGTTTACCTTCAATATTGTCATTGAAATCAATTGCAATATTATGCAATACCGCAAGAGCAACAATCAAGATTTTGCTGTTGTCTAATGACACTGTCAAGCCTCGTAATAGACATCGAAACCTTTGCTTCCACACTCCAAAACATCTTTCAACGGTATTCCTAGTAGCAATTTGTGCCGCATTGTATCTCTCCTCTTGTATATTTCTAGGATTTAATATTGGTGTGAAAAGATTCCCAGTGCAGGCATAACCGGAATCTCCTAAGAGTCTTCCATAAAATTCATTATTTTCCAATTTATCTTTTATACATGATTCGTTATAAATCCTTGAATCATGTGTGCTTCCACGCCATCTGGATATAATGTCTCTGATTTTTAATTTGGCATCACACACAACCTGAAAGGAAATAAGCACACTAAATTATTTTGTTAAAATATTTGTGAATAATTTGTTAATGTACTATAAATTTCATAAAATAAAATTAAAAGTCGAAAATATTAAAATAAATACCTGCACGTTTAAAGAATAATATCCCTTTCTATTTATGAAATATTGAGCATTTTCTCCACCATTTTTTTTTATTTTGATGTGTGTGCAATCTATGGCGCCTATCACATTTGGGAAGTTTTTAATTGCTTTAAACCTATTCATTACATCTAGTTGTTCTGCAGATGAACTTGGCATTTTTATATAAGTTGAACTAAGACGTGCAATAGCTCGAGCTACTCTGCTACAAATTCGCGAAACTGTTGGCTGACTAAGTCCATGAAGATCACCTGCATCATCTTGTACCTGTAGGCAATAAAAACTAATTACAATAAATTATTCGTCAATACATTAATACAAAAAGCTCGCAAGGAAGTGACATAATAATATTATTAATAAATTATATAATGAAGTTTGGTATTACAAATTTATAGTAACCATAAGTGTATAAATATCTTGGAGGAGTTAATAATAATAATGTCAGTAAGAACTAACCTCACTTCTAGCCCAGCTACGAATTGCAACAAGTACTTGTAATTCCGCTGACACTGCACCACCTCTCGTGTTTTTAGTAATCTCAGAAGATATTAATGATATTATGAACCGTACAGTTTCTTTTTTGAAACGATATTTGTTTTTAAATTCGGCTTCATTATAAATAATGAATGGAGAACACCGTTCCTTATACACTTTTCGCGCGGGCATTTGTCTACCGGTGATAGCGAATTCATTTATTTGTGCAATTGAATTGAAAGCAGAAACAATATTCACAAAATTGTCCATTTTAATTAGGTATATTGGTAAATTTTGATACAAGAAACACAAAATTCACGCCGCTTCGCAATTTCACAAGACACAAACCCACAAACGTCAAAAATTGTTTAACATAATAACATTAATAACATCGACAATCGGCACTATTCGGGAATCATCGGAAATGTTCGGTCCCTATTTGGCTTTATATTGCTGTTAAAACAGCCTGGGACCGTGTATATCTTATATTGGCGTAATGTAGCCGTTATATAGCAGTATTGCCTTATATATGATATTATGAATAGTAATTTTCAGTATTGTTGTTATACACTGTTTTAAACCTAACATAAGTTATTATGAATAAGACTGTATATTTATAACAATAAAACAAGAATAAAACATTATTTACCTATAAATTGTTTCCCATTTGTATTTCAAATAGAATGAATTTAAAATAACATTCTCTACTATGAATGTCCAGCATACAATGGGTTTTCCATTGCTACTTGTAACAATACTTAATATAAAAAATATTTATAATTTGCCCATTCTGAGAGTTCCACTCAGGGTCGCTGGTTCGTCCAAACTCTCTCGTTTGGATGGAAGGCCCCTCTGTTGGGAGACAATCTGACACTCCTTCGCTTCACGCTGTCCGGAGACTCAGATGGCAAGGCCGCTGACCAGCTCCGAACAGCACTCAGCGTAGACGTGTGCAGTTTAGGTGGAGCGCTAGGGACGACGTGAAGCGTCGTCTCAAGGTGTCACTCCCCTAGGATAATACTATTAATACTACTGGACCAAGGTAAGAGAACATTTAAAGGCCACTCACCGTGAGGACGTGGTCTCCCAGCTTGGACCCCTGTCGATGATGGTGGATCGACAGCCCACCAGGCGTAGTCTGCATTGACCTACGGGTTGGTGGACGTCCTCGGCCACTGGGAAGGTCCGTGTTCAGCCCAACGTATGCAAAGAAGATTTAAACTTATAGTTAGCTTAGAGCCGATGGAAACACCTAGGTGGCACAACCTGACCGAGGGAATCCGTCGGACGAAACCCTGGCAGGCGACTCGCCGAAACGCGCAAAGGCCTCTACGGTTCAGCCAAGGCAACAGTCTCAGGAAAAACCCAGCCAGCTGCACCAGGCTTGGCTCAAGTTAGAGTTTCTTACTTTCGTTGGGTAGAAAAAATACAATAAAAATTATTGCCGGCTCTGGGGCACCGGACTTGAGACGAGAAGTTATTTATTAATTTCTACTGCTGGCGGCTCGGCCAGACAAAAAAAAATTTCCTTTTTGAACAAAAAAATAAAATTGATGTTAAAAGAATCGTTCCTCTTTTTTTAAAATTAAAATCCTTTTTACACGCGGCAAAAAACTCAGCGCGCCTTTTTTTCTCCCAGCTGACAAGACAAAATGTTGCCATTTTATAAATAAAAATATCCCAAGTAATAAAAAAATATTTCCCCAAAAATGAATGGTGCTTCCCGCGGTATTTTGGGTAGGTACCCGAAAATACTCGCACGTCATATAGGGGCGTCGGATTTCTCTCGCTCACGTCACTCGTGACGACTGACCGGCCGGTATCAGTTACACAGAAGAAAATATAGTCACTCAGACACAACAAATAAAATCAAAAAATATTTCACGTCAACCCATAGATTGTATACATTTTTCTGCCATGGTCAAACAAATAATAGTCGTAGTTGTTTTATAAAACAAATGATACTAATTCAAATACACAATGAGTTACACAGAAGAAAATATAGTCACTCAGACACAACAAATAAAATCAAAAAATATTTCACGTCAACCCATAGATTGTGTCGGCCTTCGTGGCTCAGTTGGTTGAGTATCTGACTGCTGATCCAAGGGTCCCGGGTTCGATTCCCGGTGGAGACACAGTTATTAATTGTGTTTTCAGTCTGGATCTGTGAGACGATCAATATTGTAAGTCTCCAGAATGTGGCAACTTGTTATTGGGTGCGTGTTAAATTAATATTTGACATAGTACCTGTTAGTTGCCCGAGAAGCAACTAAATAAATAAATTGTATACATTTTACTGCCATGGTCAAACAAATAATAGTCGTAGTTGTTTTATACAACAAATGATACTAATTCAAATACACAATGAGTTACACAGAAGAAAATATAGTCACTCAGACACAACAAATAAAATCAAAAAATATTTCACGTCAACCCATAGATTGTATACATTTTACTGCCATGGTCAAACAAATAATAGTCGTAGTTGTTTTATACAACAAATGATACTAATTCAAATACACAATGAGTTACACAGAAGAAAATATAGTCACTCAGACACAACAAATAAAATCAAAAAATATTTCACGTCAACCCATAGATTGTATACATTTTACTGCCATGGTCAAACAAATAATGCGCAACATACGCCTCCAGCACCACATTTCGAAAGCATCGATCCTCTATCGCCTAACATAAGAAATATGTTCGAAATTCTGATAAAGAACCTGATGAGACCTCTCGTCTACCACGAGGAAACATCAAGCCAAGGTGTGGGGAAGAAAAGGAGACAAATGATGGTGACACCATGAAATTGTAGTAGTACGGCGCATTTATTCAAAAAATCATTATAGTAGGTCCATGGCAATAAAATAATAAAAAAAAAAACAAAACAACAGACAACAAATAAAAACACGTGGCATCTACCGAAACGAACTGTCAAACACACGAAAAGACGCCGACCAGAATATACCGCCCCAGGGTACAGCGACATCCTTACTCCAGGCATGTCACTGTCTTCCACGTGGTGACGGTAGATCGGTGGGGCCCAGCCTCTGCGTCAGGCTAGCAGGTCTTCCTCGTGTCCGGCGTGGTTTCTTCTTCTCCTCCTGATCTCCTCCTCCAGACCGTCACCCATGGCTGGCTCTGTGCCCCACGACACGCTATGACGGCGCATCTCGACAGAGGTGGCATACCAGTCGGGACCTCACCGGAAGGCGAACCGACGCCCCAGACGACACGGATTGCCCTTCGTGGTCCAATCTGCGAGCCGCCGCGTTCCCTACGCGGTGGCCCCACACTGCGCTCTGCCTCCAACCTCCTGTCCTGTTGATGCCCTCATCTTGGTTCTGGGGCACCATCAGCGTCCATGCGCGTGACGGGTCCTGTCACACAGACCTCCTCGTGCTCTTGAAATATGGCCGCCATCGGGACGCGCGTGTCGACCGATGACGGCGTCACACCAAACCGTCCGTCCTCCACCAGCGTCGAATGCCAAGAGCGCGCGTCACAACAAGCCGTCCGTCTTCCACCAGAGTTGAATGCCAAGAGAGCGCGTGCTAGCTGCAAGCTTCCCTGTCGTTCTCTCATGCCGTCAGGGGCGCTAGTAGTCTTCCGCCAAAATGTTGCCGCGGAAAAAATTAAAAATTATTGTTTTTCGACAACACTGTTTTTCGGCTATAACAAACCGAAGTCAAAGGAACGCGGTACCTACTTTGTGATTTTTTTTACAACTGGCAATGAATAATTAATTTTTTTAACAGTAAACATTTCAATAACCTAGTTGTTATACTGACAGTTTGAAGTTGATTACAAAAATATAACCTATAAATAAATGTTTTTTGTGCTTAGAATATAAATATTTGATATGTCGACTACGAAATCTGCAAAAAGAACGGTGTATGTGGGAGGTTTGGCAGAAGAAGTCGACGAGAAAGTATTGAATGCTGCATTTATACCTTTTGGTGATTTAATTGACATTCAAATTCCTTTGGATTACGAATCTGAAAAACATCGCGGTTTTGCCTTTATTGAGTTTGAAAATGCCGAAGATGCAGCTGCTGCTATTGACAATATGGTAATTATTTAAGTTTTGAACTTATTTATATCAACTTTGAGTTTGTTTGTTCGTAAAAATACTGTCACTAATAAATCATCTTAGTAATAAGTTGAGCCCCTAAAATAAACAATATTATTTTGTGTCAAAAATAAACTTACTGTACATATCTATAAAATCTCTGAACAATATTTAACATGTAATACTTAACATAGGATCTGGTTATTGCTGAGAGTGTTAACTCGTTTAAGAACGGACTAGATGGATTGCAGTGACACTGTGGACTCATTCAAGCACATCAGCTTGTCATCTCAATAATAATAATAATAAAATAGACTGTTCGTATACACCCCTCAAACTTCAAGACAGAACCATACAACCACAAACATCAATTGAAAGTAATATAGACAAAATTGATAAGTGGAAAAACAAAGCATTGCACGGCACATTCCCATATCAAATTGATCAACGACATATAGATAAAACACTCACTAACGATTGGCTTAAAAGATCCCAAATTTATGCTGAAACAGAAGGATTTATGATAGCGATACAAGATAGAATCATAAAAACTAAAAATTACTCCAAGCACGTTATTAAAGATACCTCAGTAATTGATGACTCCTGTAGACGGTGTAATAAAAACAAGGAGACAATAGAACATATTACTGGCGGATGTTCTGTTCTTGCACCAACAGAGTATACACATAGACATGATAATGTTCGCAAGCAGATACACATAGCTAGCAAAAAAATATAATTTAATAGATTACCCACCACCTTGGTTTCAATATTCCCCATTGGCAGTTATTGAAAACAACACACATTAACTTTATTGGAACAGAGATATAATTACAGATAGAACCAACCTACACAATAGACCCGATATAACATTGATAGAGAAAAATACAAAACAAACCCATTTAATTGAAATATCTATTCCTAATACAATAAATTTAGAACTAAAATATACAGAAAAAATTCAAAAATACCCCCT
Source organism: Molanna angustata (assembly GCA_963576475.1). Classification (NCBI taxonomy): domain Eukaryota; kingdom Metazoa; phylum Arthropoda; class Insecta; order Trichoptera; family Molannidae; genus Molanna; species Molanna angustata. The sequence goes on from OY754986.1 coordinate 2,117,248, forward strand.
CTAGCGGAACAGATCAAAACCCAATGGGGACAAAATAAAGTTACAATAATACCGTTTATTATATCATCTACAGGAGTTGTACCAAAAAATATAAATGATTCTATTAAGAAACTTGATCTGCCAAATTTTATAATCACACAGATTCAAAAGAGTGTGATTATAAACACATGCTCGATAGTTCGAAAATTTTTGCTATCACCACTATAAATATTTTGCATAATAACTAAGCAACTTGAGAACTCCTCCGTTGTTTAGTTTTTTTTTCACCGGTTAACCCGTGCAAAGATTGAATAATAATAATGTTTATAGAGATACAGTACCTACATAGTTCACATATGTATGGGATACGGGACGGTGTTCTGTCAAAATTAGCATTTGGGAACTGTTATTCGGAAGTACCCTACCAATAACAACATGAATTTGACAAATTAAAGAATGGCATACCTCGCCAAGCGAAAGAATGCCGATGATATAACCTGTGTACAAACCAATTTTAGTGCAGAAAAATACTCTTAATTTGTATTCTTCTTCTTCTTCTTCTTCAGCCCTCTGTCTTCCACTGCTGGATATAGGCCTCTTCCATATTCTTCCACTTCCTTCTATCGTTTGCTGCTTGCAGCCAATTTCTACCCCCCACAGCGGCTATGTCGTCAGACCATCTTTTTTGCGGTCTTCCGACGCCTCTCTTACTTTCCCAAGGTCTCCATCTCAATATTTTAGGGGTCCATCTTGCGGGTTCCTGTCTAGCAATATGTCCCGCCCATTGCCATTTCAATGTAGCTACGCGATCCATGACGTCCGTATTAACCAATATTAATTGGCTTTCGACGTTGTGCAGCGAATTACGTATCACTTTTTCCTTGACCTTTGCATCCATAGATTTTCAACAACGCTTTATAAAACTGTCACCCGCATTCTTTTGTTTGTCGAACTCTAACCTTTAAAATGAGCCGGTAGCTGAGCGGCTAGCGCGCTGGATTAGTTATACAGAAAAGGTGGGTTTGAATCCCAACTAGACCATTTTCATTCTGCTACGGCTTAAGTATTTATGATTAGTTTAGGAACTGTATGAGGATGTCTATGTACTTGTTTTTAACATGAATTTGACAAATTACAGAATGACTCCGAGTTGTTTGGTCGAACGATACGAGTGAACATAGCGACACCACAACGTATCAAGGAGGGCTCCTTAAGGCCCGTGTGGAGTGAAGACAATTGGTTACAGAAACATGCTGGAACTACATTACCTGGAGCCACTGCAACGGACATCACCGAGGAAACTAACGAAGAACCGCAAGAGGTAACATTTTTGATATTTATTGCGCTACCTCCACCACCACTCGCTCCCCAAATGGGGACTGTTAGCGACCCCCTTCGTAGAATGCCAAAATGAACAGTTAAAAATTATGTATTTATAAAATGATAATAGAATCACACATTTCCTACTGTCCCACGATATTATGTTTAAGTAATGAAACTGAAATAAAATCCAAATAATACAAAACTGAGCTATGGGAATTGTTTTAAATTGTAATCAATCAATCAGTGGCGCTACAACCCATTGTGGGTCCTGGCCTCCTCCAGAAGCTCCCTCCACCCCTCCCTGACCATCACTTCCTGCCGCCAACAACGCCCATCGTCCGCAAGTCCCTCTCTGCTCCATCTAATCATCTCAGTTTTGGCTTACCAACATTTCTTCTGCCCATTGTGCTTGTAGCGAATATCCTCTTTAGTGGACAGGTTTCGTCCATTCTCGTGACCCAGCCATCGGAGCCGGTTTATTTACAACTGGTACAGTTGGTGGTTGTACCTGATACGCCAGGCTCCATTTTCGCATACGGGGCCATAAATGCGTCTCAATATTTTCCTTTCAAAGGTGTTTAACCTTATTTCATTGGCCTTTGTTTAGGGTCCATGTTTCAGCAGCATATGTTAAAACTGGTCGTATGAGAGTCTTGTACAGTTGAACTTTTGTCCTCTTTGATACTATGCCAGACTTTAATTGGTTTTGCAACCCAAAATAACATTTGTTTGCTGCTGTTATTTCATCCCCAACTTCATTGTTGTTGGTTATGAGTGAGCCAAGATAGGTTAACCTGTCCACCGCTTCGAAACTATAGTTTCCAATAAATTGTAATAGAAGAACGAAAATACATAAAATGTTAAATGTCCTAAAATTGTCAAAATATATGTATACTTTATGTTTTAATTTTGATACATAAAATGCTTCGTGGCATGATATAAAACCAAAATTAGATATAATAAAGAATAACACTCTCTATGACTCAAGAAACAGAGAAGATATTAGATTAGACAAACGAAATAAAGTCTCAACGCAAAATTCTCTAATGCAGGACTCCACAACCGGTGTGCCGTGAGCCGGATACAGGTGTGCCACGGTCAAATTCAATGTATTTGATATTTTTCATATATGTATGTATACTTTTCAAACAAAAAAAAAATATTGTAATTTTTGTGTATCAGTTTTATACCCATATATTTTAGCTTTTGGTGTGCTGCGGAATTCTAGGAAGAAATTTGGTGTGTCATAGGTGAGAAAAGGACTTCAATTATATTAAAGTATGCTGAGGGACATAAAAGAGGAAAAAAGGTTTAGTCTTTTCAAGAAAACATTAGTATACTATATTATGAAAAATTGAAATAATTGTTTATTTGTTACTATATATTAATTAGGCTATATATTGTGATATTAATGTTTATTTGTTACTATATATTAATTAGGCTATATATTGTGATATTAATGTTTATTTGTTACTATATATTAATTAGGCTATATATTGTGATATTAATGTTTATTTGTTACTATATATTAATTAGGCTATATATTGTGATATTAATGTATTATTCAATTTTCTGTATTGGCTTATTATATGTATGTATAATTTATATTACAAAACTGTTAACAATTTCAAATAAATAAAGCATTGAGTATAAAGATTACTGGTTGTCGTTGGTGGTGTTGAAGGTAGAAGATAAAAGAAGTATTTCTCACAAGATGGACGGACCAGATTGGAAGACTACAATACACAACGTCATGATGATGTGGAGAAAGACTGGTCTCTATCCTTAGCAACGAGGAAGACGATACTAATGATGATGATACAGATTAATTAAAATTATAATTTTGATCATATTAATTAGATAAATAAAATAATTTATATTGATCCTACAAATTTTTTAAACGTTGTCAATTGACAAATTGTTTAAGTTTACTCTTTTAAGTTTACCGTTGGCACATAGCACTCTTTACAGGGTGAATTGCCTTAAACAAAAAAAAAAAAAAAAAAGTTTACCGTTATTAATTTTTTAGGACACAGAGAATAAAATGCTCCCGGCCGTGAGTGGCAAACGTAACCCTCAAGTGTACCTGGACATAAGTGCTGGGAAGAAGGAGTTGGGGAGAATCACAATACTGCTGAGAGCTGACGTCGTCCCTCGAACCGCTGAGAACTTCAGGGCACTCTGCACGCACGAGAGGGGTTTCGGATATCAGGGCAGTTCGTTTCACAGAATCATTCCAGACTTTGTATGATTTATTATTTGTTTTATTTTATTTATTTATTTGTAACATATAAGTGTGTATTATTATTAACAAGTGGGGGAGTGCCCTGTAAATGAAATCTGGTGCTCTGAGGTATGAGTTTATTTTTAACATACAACTTGACATCACAAAAAAGGATGATAAAGTCATGTATTATTTTCAAATTATTACTGCTACGTCGATAATTGCAAAAAATGTGTTATCTCCGTATAACTTTTAAGAATACTGTCAATTGATGACTCTGCTTTGCATATTTTGAAGTTATTTCCTAAAGTGTCTATAATACACCATGACGTTGAGAAACGTCCACAAGCCTTCAATGAAAAGTTACTATGGACGTTGAGGAACGTCCATAATCCTCCACTTGTTAAAGTTCACTCGGGTTTTGAATCTCGTATATTCATATATTGACACTCGCAGATTTTAACGTATTCAAAAAGACATGAATCAAATTCATTCAATTATTGAATTGATCAAGATACTTTCAGATACTTTAAATGAAAGGAACTAGGTTCATAATATTATAGAGTATAGAGGAATAAAAGATTACTCGTGATATTAAATACTATATTTTTGTTACAACTTTTCAGATATACAATACAAATTCACTAAATAATAAACATAAGAAATTACAATAAAGAGGAGAGATTGGCATTTCAGTGAGTTGCTTATGCGTTCATTTAAATACCCCCCTAGTGCCAAATTCCAGATAGATCGATGCTCGCTGATTACACGCTGGGAGGAGTATGCATCCATTTGATTTGATTTTCCATATCCCAAAAGCTTCTAACCTATTCATGGTATTAACCTTCAGCGTTCAAATCTCACAACCATATATCAACACAGACCACACATAACATTTTATCATCCTCTGTCTTAGGTCCATATTGCGATAAATTTTCTCAAGTTATTTACAGGAAACTGTACAAATATACAAATCTCACTAAGTGAAATGCCTGTTTTGAGGTATTTTTTTTTAATTATTTATTACAAATCAATACAATTTTACATATTAATTACAAATTAAAAAGGTTTACAGATTCCATTATATGATTCATAATAACCCACTTTAATTGAGATAAAATCTCGTGTTAAAAGAGGGGAGTATCTATTTTGTATTGTTACATTCGCCAAAACATTGTACGTCTACTAAAAAATATGAAGCTACACAAAAACAAGAATAATATAAACAAAAAAAAAATTAATCAGTACAATTGGTTGATTTTATTCTTAAATATATTATAAGAGTCTAAGACTCAAAGGGAGCTCATTAAACCACTTAGTACCTTTATACTTATAGAAATGTTGTGAGTCAGTTACATTTTGACAACTAAGGTTATATAACACAGTGATTACTTTTGTATTGCATTTTTATGTATTTATTTTCGAAGGTTGCCCTTATTCTGTAAAATTAAATGACTTGAATTGAAATAATTTCTTTTTGCAGATGTGTCAAGGTGGTGACTTTACAAACCACAACGGCACGGGCGGTAAATCCATCTACGGCAGAAAGTTTGACGATGAAAATTTTGAACTTAAACACACAGGACCTGGTACTCTCAGTATGGCCAACTCCGGGCCCAACTCCAATGGATCACAATTCTTCCTTTGTACTGTTAGGTATGTATGCTGTTTATTCATTGAGATTAATTTGGACGTAGCATCTTGTGGTATACGGCTTTACCGTATACACATAGATATAGTTATGTATATTCCCGAAGAGACAGTATCTCTTCACGAAATGAACGGTCTGACGTCAGTCCAATATTGGTACCCATAGAATAAACACGCTGTCAGTGCTCGCATTACTATATAGATATTTACTTGTGCATTATTTGAAATATATATTAGAAATACGGACATATACTTATTTATACTTAAATTATAATTACATTTAATTGTGTTACAATAAACTGCAATTAAAGAACATTGTGCCTTATTTGAAAACACCACAATTTGATGACAAGGTTGGGATATTGCAATTTTATCTATTATTTTTTTTTTCTATGAAATTGTACTAGCATCACTTTTATTGTTCAGTTTTAAAATTGCTGTGTAAAGGTTATGTGCATCAAAATTAAAAATAATGGAAGGTTCTGTTTCAATATATAAACTGTGAGTTCAAAATAGTTGATTTTTCTCTGCTCTTTGGATTATTGTTTTGTTAAGTCAGTTGGTTGTAGAAGGTATTTATTTCAAATTTTAAAAAAATACTGTTCATGTTTTTAAATTACTATTTCTTCCAATAGTATAGAAAAATGATCTTAACAATATTTTTTTTTTAAGAATGAATATGTCCTTTAACAAGTTTTTTTGAGTAAATTAGCTTTGCATGTACCAGGCTAGGGTTACAAGAACTGTCCATACCTTCAGTCAGACCTCCCAGCTGCGATACAAACTACGCTCAGAATAGTATCATACCTTCATTGCTTAGAAATTGATCATTTACAGTGCACGAAATATAATTAATGGGTTCTATGACATTTTATCTTGTTATTTTATTTAATGTAGCTTCTCAGGCAATAACAGGTACTATGTCAAATAATTATTTAACACGCACCCAATAACAAGTTGCCACATTCTGGAAACTTATTATTTTTAATTGTTTCAGAACCGACTGGTTGGATGGTAAACACGTCGTGTTTGGACATGTGATATCGGGATTGCATGTCGTAAAGAAAATGGAAAGCTTTGGAAGTAAAGCAGGAGCCACTTCTGAAAAGATTGTCATCACCAACTGCGGTGAAATGCAGTAGCATCTAATTATAGTATAGTATAGTTACGTGACCTCAAAGACAGACATTCATTTGTTATGTTTAAATAAGCTTATTTTTTATATTCAATAAATATTTATTAATAATGTATTTGTATTATTTTATAATAAGTATTAAAATACAGGCATAGAATAATAATATTATAGAATATTCTTTAGCCTGCAGTAAACGCAACTGCGTTATGTTTGCTACGAGCATACAGTAATCATTCAGTAATCGTCTGCGTGATACATTCTCCAAATAGGTAATTTTTTAACTGCTTGCAAAATTATGTATTTACGCAGTCATAACGAGTAGTACTATACGAACAATGTCTACCAGCAGAGTCATACATACATATATTGAGACGAGCCGGCCAATAAAACGGCTTCACTTTTTCAGCGGGAATGAGTATTCTATAGTTTTATTATTATTCTATGAATACAGGTTGAAGCTGTTAAAATATAGAATATTGTACTGTCATTCTTAAAAATAACATGAAATATTTAAAGGAAGAAATACTCTTTTGAGTAGGTATATATTAATATAATCCAACTGTCGATACGTTCATGAGAATTCAATTCTCTGAATGAATCGACATTATTACGAAGGTGTACGAAGGAAAATTTTGTATGGCGTAGTGGACTTTTTGCATGCTAATAACACCAACTAGAGACCTCGCAGCATATATGTTCCCATTCATGGATTTACTCATAATTCAGAGTAGAACATTTTATGTAAGTTTTGAGTTTTTAGTCCCATTATCCATTTTATGTAAGTTTTAAGTTTTTAGTCCCCCCCTTATAACTTTTAATCCGTTCAATTTACAGAGCCCAAATTTTCAGAATATATAGACAGTTATAGGCCTACAAAACTTTTACACTCAAAATTGTGAATTTTTTTTTCAGTCAGGGGTTATCAACTTTTGAAATTTTGATTTATTTTTCCATATATCTCAGAAACCGTAAAAGCTAGAACGCTTAAAATTGGTATAAATATAGACAAATACAAAATCTCAAAATGATTTTTTTTTAAATTCCAGGGTTTCTCAAACATTTTTTATTAAGAAAAATATTTTTTTTATGATAAATTTATGAGTTTAACTGCCTATATTTCCAATTTTTTTTAAAATATCGAAAAAAGCCGAAACACCCCAACTAGATAATTTAATTTTCTATAAAAAATATTAACATTGTATTAGCACATCTCAAATTTTTTTTAACAATTTTTATAAAAATTGAATTTAGTGACGACATTGCTTCATACAATTTGTATGGCAGTAGCCTACACACAATATCAATATAAGAAGACTTAATAGTTTGTTACTAATCTCCAAACATACATACATACCATTCTATTCATATTCTGGGTAGGATCAAAGGACTGACCTCCATACTATCCTATCTTGACATACATACCTAGGTACATGTGTTGTATAGAAAACCAAATATCTTAAAATATTAAATAATTTGTATTTATGGGTTTATAGTTTGGTAATTATTCTTCAACTATACATACTATCGCTATCGACAGTTGGATCTCATGTGTAACATGCAACTAGTTTATTTGTCTATACACCTCTTACGTGTAGTAGTAGTAGCACAGTATTTTATAAATATAAATTAATTATATAAAACAAAGATCAACAAAATAATAATAATAAATTCAGAAATATAATGAGACCCATTACAGTACAAGAAATAAATATTATGTGGATTATAAAACAAAATTATGCAAATGTGAACCTATTTCACAAAATAAAATGTAGTGGGATCAGTTAAATAGAAAAAAATAAATTTAAAATAATTTTACCTCATTAATTATTATTATTTATTTATTTATTTATTCATTGATTAACAATTAAGTCACATAACACATTAACATTATATTGTCCCTCGTTAGGTAGGCGAGTTGGGGACAATACCTACCCGTGTTGGGGGCCTATATTACATTATAATTTACAATATTTTATATATTATATTACATCATATTATATTACATTACTTCACATACACATATATATTCATTTTTCTCTCTTTTCAACATCATATATTACTGTAGGACTCCTATAAAAATCATCAATGCAAAATCAAAATCAAAGAGACAAATCTGAATAAAAATAAATAAATTCAAGAATATAGAAGCAAAAAACTACATACATAAAATAAATCGATGTACCTAAGTATTGTGTGCTTATCGTACCATTCAGTGATGTTCCTGTATGTATGTACAAATGCATATATTTTTCTCTTGCATGTACCTATAACTAAAACAAAATTACATTTGAATTGTCAGTAAGGTAAGGCGCGCATGGAAGCTGAAATTAGCTTCCATGCGCGCCTACCTTAACTGTTCTAATTAATTTATCTCTTTTCTATATAATTTGTATGAAACATAATATAGATAAAATAAATCTAGCGGCGAAAAGATAAACTAACTTTTCGATTTAGCGATATAGTTTTGAATTAGTTTTCGCTATTCGTTCATAGATATCACTAATTAATTTTAAACATTTTACGTTTTTATTAAAGAAACCATTACTTCTATACATTATAGATTAAAAATATTTTATACAACAAAATTATAATCGTTTTTATTAAAAAAAATATTTTTATTATTTTCTTTTATGTCCTCTCAACAGCTATTTCATATATTAAATATACAATTTCCTAATACTTTAACTAAATATACAATTATTAATTAGTTCTTCAAACTTTGCGTGAGCAACTATGTAGAAGTTCATTATAAAAATATATACAACAAACTTTGTAATACTGTAATAAGTAATAAGTTTTTAAGTTAGAAATAAAATGTTACCGATGATGAGCGCAAGCTTGAAAGCGCTATAACTTATTCGCAAGTTGTAAAGTAGAAGTATTACAAAGTTTGTTATGTATAGTTTTTTGAAATTATTAATTGTCATTACTACACAATATTCTTTTTAATCCAAATTTACCTCAGTATCTCAAAGATAAATTCACTTATCTTTCAAGCCACGGGCGTCCACTTCGATCTGCTGAATGTCCTTTATCTATTCCTATTCGTAGTTCTGAATTTTTTAGCTCTTCATTTGAAGTACATTCAGCTAGACTATGGAATAGTCTAAGTCCTGATATTACGTCGTCTATCTCACTAAACATCTTCAAGAAAAGGCTAAAGCAAAAATATTTATCTGAAAATACCTGATTACATTTTCCTCTCCTCTTCCTTTCCTTACCCTTTAGTTTTCCAATCATTGCTATGAATTATTGTTCTTATATGCTTTGTTTTTTTTTACTTATCTTCTGCTAACTTTGTTTATTTTTGTTAAGTGATTAACTTATTGCCATAGTACACACTGTTTTGTATATTTAACATTAACTCTGATTGTAAAGATGTAAAATTGAATATTATTAATTATTTACGACTTTTATCTGCAACTAACGGATACATACAAGAATCCATCCATAAATCTATAGTTACCTACCCTATATCAGTTAGGTAGGTAAGCTACAATTGATATGATCACAATATGATATTTCGATTACCAAATGTAGGTGAAGCTTTTAAATTTCACAGTAAATGGAAAATTATTGAAAGCGATATATTTTTTTATTAAATACAGTCGCGTGCGCTGTCATCGATTCAATCATAAACTTACTAGGTACCATTGGTTCAAAACTTACGGCACGTGTGCCAATATTTCAAATAGAATGATAGCAAATGCATTATATATTCAAAACAATTATGTAATTACGCCCTTAAAATAAGCAAATCCTAATTGATTTTGTAAAAAGGATGATAACGGATAAAAATTCAGTGTTATTTCTAAACGTGGATTAAAATAGAACTATGGATAAACTCCAATTTGATCCATTTTATTATTTATAAACGTGATTCAACTCAAATGTCAAATTGAACCGGAGACGGGGGGTAGTTTGGTCTGATATGATCCTTTTAAATAATTTTAATAGGCTTTTTTGTACTACAAGATATGTGAAAACATAAAAAAAACTATTATATTTATTGATTTACGTTGATTTCAAATAAAAATACAGAATTTCTTTATAAAAAACTTTTGGTACAAATTAATTTTGTTTTAACCACTTTGAGTAACTTATAGTCTAACTAGTTTTCAGAGCTGACCGCTCCCTCTTCAGGACAGACTTGTACTCAGACTTGTACAGTCTGTCCTGAAGAGGGAGCAGTCAGCTCTGAAAACTAGTTAGACTATAAGTTACTCAAAGTGGTTAAAACAAAATTAATTTGTACCAAAAGTTTTTATAAAGAAATCTTTTAAAATGTGCCACAAAGTCATAGCTACGTATGAAGATAAAAATACAGAATGTCAAAAAGTGTAATACAAAACGTGTACAAAATACAAACGTGTACAAAACGTGTACAAAAATAAACATGTAATACAAACGTGTACAGCGTTTACAAAAAGTGTAAACGCTGTCAGTGTAAACAAAATTAAAAGTGTAATAGCTAGAGTTTGACAGAACTATCTATCATGTGGCGCGTACGTTTTCGGATCCGCACATACTCTTCTGTGGTCATGACAACCAACTTTAAAAAACATTTGGTGCTGTTGTATGAAATAGAGCTCAAATTCGAGTATTTTTTTATAAATAACACTGGTAACGTTACAATGAATTAATGTAGATATATGTAAATTTCGATGACAGCAAGATCCGCAGAGATGCTGAATACATTTGAGAGGAGAGTGCTGGACAACCTTGGAGAATAAGGTATAATGATGAAATATACAGCATCTATAAGACTCCTAGGCTCTCTGTACATGCTAGACTGAGCAGGCTGAGATGGTCTGGGCATGTACAGAGAATGCCGTCATAACAGGCACCCAAGAGGATCCTTGAGGGACATCTAGGTGGAAGAAGGAAGGTCGGCGACCCAGGCTGCAATGGGAGGATGAGGTGAAAAAGGATGCAGAACAATTACTGCAAGTAGCAGACTGGAGGACAGCAGCAGGAGACAGGAGGAGTTGGAGGCGAGGATTGACGGAGGCCAAGGCTCGATATGGGCTGTAGAGCCATCGGAAGAAGAAGAAGAAGATATGTAAATTTCGCTTTCAATTTTTGGATCATCTTGAATATATTTTTCGCAAGTGTGAACGCATTGTAAAAAGATTTGCAACTTCTGCCGCCGCTCATAGAGACGATGTGTTTATTTATGAATAAGAAATGTCAAAATGATTCGAGTCAATCAAATGTCAGAAGTGTATTGTTACGTCATAAACATAGGTATTATTGCAGACCTTTATGGATGGTGGTGGTGATACTTCGCGTGTTGATAGGTTAGGTTAGGTTAAGTCTGAAAAATTTGTTTACCACAGATCAATAATCTATAGACATGACATAAGCAAAATTTCTTGGAACACACCTCGGGAATGTGCCACTAAAATTTGTTGGCAATCGATATAAAGTATTTTAATATTTTCTGAATGAAAATTGAAACAGTAGGTACCTACTCAACACATATCAAAAAGTACACATTGTAAACAAAAGTATTTAAATTTCGAAAAGCAAATATTTTTACTGCTATATAAATTCTTACCAATATTAAATTTAACACATCTATACCTACTCGCCGGACAAGACATGCGTCACTTTACTTCTCCACAAATTGAAAAATAAATGCTTCCAAAAACGCCCCGATTAACAAAATAATAAACTTATTCAACTCTTATGAAACAAATGCCGACTTAGACATATTTTTTGATTCACATATTATTGTGACATTCAAAAACAAACTTATATCTGACATCGTGACATTATAACAATAAACAACTAGGTACTTGTTAATTTTATTTTTCACAACCAACCTCAGCAATATATTTTCTTTTTCATCTCAACTTATGTCAATATATTATGTTCGTCTATCATGTACACACACACATGCACACCCACCCTCTCTCTCACACACACACACACACCTCACAATCTTTCTAGATATCTCTTTCACACACACATATGAAGATGGAGGGTTTCAAATAAAATATTGTTTACATGATCAACATTAGTATATTCTTAATTAACATTAATATAACTAGACAATAATTCAGCAGTTGGTGATGTCAAGAGTCGGAATAATTAAAACTACGATAAACGCGACACTGTATTCAATTAGACGGCTGACGCATGAATGAAAGTTTGGGGGTACCTATCTATATATTAATTATTTATTTAGTTTTATCAGAAGGATTGTGCATATTACAAATGTGCGTGTTCAAAAGGATTCTATTTTATTTAAAACATTACCTCCCAATATGATATTGCTTATGTCAGTTCATTAAATAATTGATAATATATAATTTATAGTGATGAAGGGTTTCAATCAAAGAACTACTTACATGATCAACACTGGTTTATTCGAAATAAATGAAAATACAATATACATATGTAATAATTTGTGATGTCGTGGGTCGGAACTAATAAATGAAGATATCTGTAGGTATATTGGATCGAATAAAAATGCAGCAGGCTGTGGTTCGTTGATCTTCGTTAGTCATCGGGAGTATTCGAGAATCATGAGGCTATACATATTGCAGCTGACAAGGCGCAGCTACAAAAGTAATCGATTGGTTTGTACAAACGACGATGACAAGGATAATTCTTAAATCTTCGAGAACTATCGAGGATATGCAAATTGCCGCTATTGAGGAGTGCAGCTACAGATGGAAGACTAATAGAAAAGAGTGGAAACACTGTTCCAAGACGGTGCCTCAGAGTATTTTTACCTTCCACGGAGCAAAGAATATAACCTTGTTACAAAATATATAAATAGTCAATAATCAATACTCAATATGGCCTACCTACCTACGTATATAACTTATATCGAAAAAAAGGATCTTTCGATTTGGTAAAAAAAAAATGGCAAAAAATATTCAGTCCCTATTCAAATATTTATTTTTTCCCATCGAATTTCTCCTCAACTTATTGTTATTCCTGCCTTTCTCCGAACCCTTTGTCCCATCACATACCCCACATTGGTCCCTGGGACAACGTACCCAAGGTCTATATTCGCCTTTCTTTAGTTTCAGCAGTGGCCCCCATGTGATTCAAACTCGATACAAAAATTGTTTTTTTTTTCACCCCACAATATGGGAGAAAGGTTTTTTCGGTACACTCATTTATTTTGTACAGGGTGGTCTGTGAGTAAATACAAAAAAATATACCTACATACATACCATCACGCCATGTCCCTCACGGGGTAGGCAGAGAGAACCGAACGCCACATTTTTCTATCTTGACACACATTCATCGCCTCATCATCGTCTTATACACGTTCGTCTGTTGTTCACGCTTCTTACATTTCCATCTTTCAGAATATCGTTTACATGGTCGTGCCATCCTTTTCTTGGGCGCCCCCGACCTCTTATTCCATTCCTGCAGTCAGCTTTGTATATTTTCTTCGTCAGGCGTTCTTCATTCATTCTCTCCAAGTGGCCAAACCATCTCAATGTGTTAACTTTCATCCTGTTAATTACATCTTTCTTTATCTTACATTCTTTCCTTGTATCTTCATTTCGAACTCTGTCATACATCGTTCTATTACAAATTCTTCTAAGCGATCTCAAAAAAATATTGAACATAAATTAATTCGTTCATTCATACACTCGAGGCATATCCCCAAATGTGGAATAACCAGCGACTGGGGAGCGGGTGTGCATTACCTTTTGAAAGGAAGTACGACACATGCTAAATTAATAAAATTATTTAATTAAAAAATAGTAACTAAATAATAATTCAGCTGTCCGTAATGTCAAGTGTCGGTATAATTAAAAATACGATAAACGCGACACTATATTCAGTTAAACGGTTGACGCATGAATCAATGTAATTGATTGGTTTGTACGAACGACGATAAAACTCAATAAGATAATTGTAGCCATGATATGGGTTATCATGAGGGTTTTGATTCCACTGTTTGGCGGGACTTGCCCCCCCAGAAGTAAGAAATGATATATTATTTTTATGATGTAGGTATTTTGTGAACAATCTGTAGTTGTTATAGCTAAGCCAACATTGTTGATATAAAGCGATATTTTTGAAAATGTGATTTTATTATGAATGTGAAATTACAAAAAAATGTTGCCTCAATAATGGCTGATAATAATAATAATTGTTATTATTGAAGTAGCAACACAAAGGAACCGAAAGAGTTTCCGTTTGGTATCGAATAACATTCACAACTGGCAACCCCACCACATGTAGACGCCATTTTGTTGGGCTATACAAAAAAGGAACATGGACTTGATATTTTTTTAAAATCAATAAGGCGGGAAAATCGATTGGCATATTGTTATAGAAAATGTCAGGGGATCATACAACATTTATTATTTCGTTCATATCCCACAACGTGGGGTTATCAGCGACGACAGCGACAGGTGTTCGGGTGTGTCTTTCTTATAAAAGAAACCATGAAACATGCGTGTCTCCATCCCGACACACCAGTCTCGTCTCACATATGAAGACAATATTCAGAATGTGTGGTGAATCTCATTACCCGGCTCTTACGGGACACCCGATGATAATAGAAAATAGTGGAATCACTATTTTAAGGCGGTGCCTCACAGCAATTGATATTCAAGGTGCTGGATAATATTGCTAATATCCAGCACCTACATCTGGTAGGTAGATGTCTTTGTCTTCCTCCTTGGACTTATGACTGAGGATTGCGACTACACTTAATTACTCTAAGAATGGACTGACTCTATGAAGGATGGACTTCAAACCGCCTAATACACGAATTTACCTGTTAGTAAAGGTAACTATCGCGTGCGTTAAAAAGTATTTATCATCATCATCATAATCATTGGCGCTACAGCCCTGTGTGGTCCCTGGCATCCTCCAGAATCCTTCTCCAGCCGTCCCTGTCCTCCACTGCTCCTCCTCCAGTTTTCTATTCTGATCGCCTTTATGTCGTCTTCTGTATCATCCAGCCATCTTAGCTTGGGCCTGCCTCTGCTTCTTCTGTCCTCTGCATTGGTATTAAGAACCTTTTAAAAAGTATTTTACGTTATTAAAACTATCGGAAACCCAAAATTTACTGTTTTTTTCCATTTTAAGAACAAACTTGCCTTGAAATAAATAAACATCACAAACATTCATTTTGATTTTAAAAACTCTTAAAGCACATTAATGATATTATATTTCTTTAAGACAAAGTTTTGGCGTAATTAACAAATGATATTAAATTGATATTTTCAATATTTTTTTAGGAGTTATTATATTGAATTTTAAAATTGTGTGAAGAACATTCACTGGAGAAATGTTGAAAAAGAACACATTGTTTAAGATATTTAAAAAATTTGATTTTGAATTGGGGTATTGAGGTTTATATTCTCACTATACTCTTAATATTATAAATCCAAAAAGCTTCAATATCATTTCGTCCATTTTGTTCAACCTATATACTGGCAGAAAAAAAGGGTAAGTATAAAAGTGAGTAAAAGTATTTGCATTGATTGTGATGTATAATATATAACTACCTAATATTATTCTGGGAATTGAATATATGCAACAATAATCTTCCATTGACAATGTGTAACAATCCTTTTTCAAGGTGCTCGTATTTTTTTGCAAATAATGATTCGCATTTTAGTGAAACATCTTGGACATGCTCAAATGGACGCAGATTGCACATGTCAATATGGAAAACAAACAACAATCATTGGGGTACAGGAATTGACAACATTTTTTAGTGCATTTGTAATATATCTAGGTACATTTTAGTTTTAGTTTATCCCCTTTTTAAATCTAAAAGTAGGTAATTCAAAAAACTGGTAATTGACTGGCTGAAAAGAAATAACAGAATACAATCTGCTCATGTCCTGTTAAATATCCTAACATAATTCACTGCTCTGTGCCTTCATAACCTGAGAATCAGTACCATAGCTTGGTGCCATCCACCATTTCCACTACAGTTATATGGTAGAAAATAACTGAGAGATCACTTTATATTATTCTGATTATTTTTTTTCTGTTTATGTTTATTTATTTTGCATATATTATCCAAAACATGTAACCTTAGGCCAAATTGAAAAAGTACTGCCTCAGAACAGACTTGTCTAGTGAGGCAGTAAATTTCCAAATACTTACAATTTTACATAGTTGTAGGTACATAATAGGTACAATTGTACAATTTATAATAAGTCTTTTTAAAATATCGTTTTTTTTGTTATTGTTATATATAGGTATGTGTAAATAATGGAAATAAATATTTTCATTTATTCATTTCATTCAATTAACAAACACGATATAAGTGACTCCTATTGGGCATGTCCAATTGGAGACGGTGCCGCTGACAGATCGGAATGGCGAAGACTTTTTTTGGAGAGCAGGACCCTGCCAGTGTTCGTTCCAGAACCTTCTTCTCTGTCGACCCCATCTTACGATATCCTTGACTTGGCACATCCTTCGGATTTCTGTATTTCGTAATCTATCACAAAGTTTTCTGCCAGCGATGTTTCTGAGTAGGTACCTACCTACCTTCATTTCCCTGGTTCGAAGGATGTTTTTGGTACGGACAGTGTCTGCTCTGGATTCTATTCCGCAAGTCTTGTATATTTGAACCATGTTTGAGTTGTTGTTTTTGTTCTTAAAGGTGAAATCTCTCCAACAATCGGATAATGCCGGGGCTTTTTGTGCAAATAACTATGTTGGAAAAAAGGTTGTGTGTTACTGAATATAGGCAAAGGCTTGATTTGTCTACCTGGTTAAGGTAAGATGTATAGTAAAGGTATTATTATGTATCTCGGTATGCAAAAAAGGATCAGGATGAAATAATAAGACATATTGAATGTTGCAATGTGCAACTTTCGATGTTTAATATTTACCACCTTTCTAACGCAATACTATCCCCTATTGTTCAATATTTTCGGGGAAGATCAATCATGGATATCAATCGTGATTACCAACTAGATATTTTCGACAAACTGATACAAAAATAGTTTTGAAGCTAAATTACAATATCAATAGGTAGACGGCATACATTCATTGCGCTGACTAGGCATCTGTATCAATAGTGGGCTGCGTGCAGATAGAACACTCGAGGTGAAGTGTCGGATGTACCTGATGTTGCAGATTATGGTGTGTTTCACACCAATCTCACTGAACGCTTTCGAGCGGCGTCTGATTCTGATCGCAGTCTGGGTCGTTTCAAATGTTAAATGTCAATTATCATACAAGTGTCGCTTTAGGTT
Organism: Molanna angustata; assembly: GCA_963576475.1. Lineage (NCBI taxonomy): Eukaryota > Metazoa > Arthropoda > Insecta > Trichoptera > Molannidae > Molanna > Molanna angustata. Next base: position 2,134,769 of record OY754986.1, read on the forward strand.
ACATTTTCATCGAAAGACAACAATTGGGCAGTGGAATAAATAATGCTCTCTGACCTTTTATTGGAACTTTTTGAATTATGTTTTTCTTAAATTAACCTTTTGTGAATGCATATCAGATATACCGTCAACTGACAGACACCACAGCTAAAATAGAAATTATCTTACTACAGATTAAATATATACAATATGTATATCTGTCAGAGCGTTTTTCATCCAACGATTTTTCAGAGCGTTTGGAGCTTATATTCGAGTTTCAATCTGAACGCGACAGAATGTCTTATAAGAGCGTCTGTTTCCGGTCATTCTGAACGGCTTAAAGCGTCGCCAAGTGCACTCGGCGGCTGAACGTAGCCCTGAAAATAAAAAGAATGTCACTAATAATAATTCAAGTAATCAAGAAAGTTGGTTGGTGTTACGATTTTATTTTAGAAATTTCATTTGGCCTATCGAATATTATGTATATCATATCTTACCTAATTCATTATTCAAACAGGATATTACGTAAAATATTAGGCCCAGGACCAGGAATTGCGGCAGGTACCTGAAGACCACGAAGCAATGAGGAAATTCGTGCATTGACAGGACAACCTTTAATCACCAGCGAAATCAGGTCCAGAAGATTAGCTTGGATTGGACATGTTGTCAGATCAGGGGAAGAAAGAGCCACAAAACGTATCCTGCAAAATAACCCTGTGGGCAAGAGACCCCTGGGAAGACCAAAGCAGTTGATGGGCAATATGGGCAATGTTACCCGAGATCTGAACGTGCTGAATGCTTGTGATGACTGGGAGTCCACTGCAGCTGACAGGAAGGCTTGGAAAGCTATTGTTCAGGAGGCTAAAGCTCTACCGGAGTTGTATGGCCATCGGAAGTAAGTAAGTACCTAATTCATTAGCTAAGCCGGGAACGCATTTTGACGCAAGTCTCGACATTTTTATTTTATTTGCTATCGGAAAATTAAAAGTATAAACAACTAGAACCAATTAAAAATTACAACGATTAAAATTACACTGGTGGGCTTACATACTAAATATGAGAATAAAAAATATTTATAAGAATAGTGACGAACATTCACTAGAGAAATGTAAATGTTTTTAGAAACACGCCGCGCTGTTTATCATATTTGAGAAATTTTATTTCAATTTAATGCCTTCTCAATTATGTATATTTTGAGGAAATAATAAAAATAAAAAAATATATATCATAAATGAGATGAGACGAGACAAGACTAGACGAGACCAAACAAAATAAAACAAAACAAAACAAAAATAAAATCCGATCCCTAGGTACACACATAGATTTTTATTATAATAATATATACTAGATGTAGTAAGTACTCCGTGCAAAAAGTGAGTCATGGAATATCGCGCGTTTGACGTTTTGGTTGGCAACATATTGCAGTTTTCCTTACATTTCAACACTTCATAGATAACTGTTCTCTAAACCTTAATAATTGAAATGTTTTTTAGACAAATAAATCCGAAAACAATTCACATTAGTCGTTATCTATAGAAAAAACGATGTGGTCTGGAATCAAAACGTCAAAAATCCCCCGGAAAAATGACTCACTTCGATTTATATAAAATTTGCTAACTACGACATCTAGTATATTATAATAAAAATCTATGGGTAGGTACACATTGTCATTATCTGTGAAATGACAATATTCCATTCTTAATTTACTATTTTCTTTTTTTTATTTATGTATGTTATTTTTCTCCCCATAGGTAGGTGCTGTGGTGACCTGGTGCTAGTTTCAAGGTGTTACTTGAGAGACAGCCAGCGAGGACAGATAACCACGTGTGAACATGTTTGCCCATTAGTGGAGCAATGTCAAAGTGTGAGGGTATGGCGGAGATGACAGGACATTGCACATCATTGCTGGAGGAAGTTGATAGGTACCTACCTACCCACCGTTACTGCCTCCCTGGCCTAGTCATGAGATGCAGGTTCATTAGAGTCAAATTGGACCTAGAGGAATTCATCCACCCATTCTCAAAATGTTCAACAATATAATATGATCAAATATACACAATATTTTTGTGGGCTGTGGCCAACGCTATACTCCTCATTACCAAACCACTTCAAAAAGTATTCAAATTTTATATGGAAAATATTCAGAATTTTCATGATTTTAATATTTTATTATGAATACTTGATAATTCTTCAAAGCCATTTTATGAACGTGATGTGCCATTTTACCAATTTGAAAATAAAAATAATAAATTTGATGTTTCCCAAGCTTGGAGTCACTTTGAAATATTTGACAGTTGAAAATATGGAGAAGTACTATTCAGATATCCTTCAAAATCTAATGGGGTCTAAGCGAAATCTAATGGGGTCTATATGCAAGTATGCAAAATTTGAAAAGAAACAAATGCGTACTTTAGTCTATAATCGATAAAGTAGAATAAACACGCCGTACATTGCACATAGTACATTGGTCATTGGTCATCACTGACAAATGAAGTGCCGGGTCTTGTGACCCCTGACTTCTTCATCTGAAGTTGGGTAACTGGGACAGTACACAGCACACACAAACATATACATATTATACATGGTGATGAAACTTTTAGAATACAGTCTCAGAATGATACTCGTTGAAAATCTGCAATAAAAAAAAACACCCTTAAAAATTGCGAATTCGTAACTCCCCACTATATCTCTGTGTAGTAGTGAGGAGGAAAAATTAGGTATGTGTAGACACCTCCATGTTCGTGTTTAATTCCCAGGTTATATCGCAATTTTATGTTTTTTTTAATGTTTATACATATACTCAAACATTCCATAAACTAAGCATAAATGCTTGCACTATAGGTTATTTGTTAATTAGATCATATTTTACGAATATTTGTATTATTGCATATGCGCAAACATTGTTTTTTTTTCCCTGTCGGGAGTCAAAGATATTTTTAACAGATTTTTAATTATCTCAATAGAGACGAAGTTGGAATATTTATTGTAGAAGAACCGGGAAATCAAGGCACCTACAGGGCTTACGACCTGTCATCGGCTGGTTTACGTGATCACTTTATGCGCTTGCGCAACGTTCACCAATTATGCCTTTTTAATGAGATCCCTATCAATTCAATTTTGAAGGTTCTATATATTGTAATACTGAAATGCGAAAAATGCATTTGTCACCTCAGGTATAAGAATTGTTGCTCTCATTTTTTACAAAAAACCAATTCTCTCAATAGATGGCGTTACAACAAAAATAAATAAAAATAATAAGAATGTTGTTCATAATTTCACACATAGATGGCTGTAGTAAAAATTCCTTCATTCCCCATTCAAGCGAAAAGAATTTCAGTATTACAATATATAGAACTTTCAAAATTGAATTGATATGGATCTCATTAAAAAGGCATAATTGGTGAACGTTGCGCAAGCGCATAAAGTGATCACGTAAACCAGCCGATGACAGGTCGTAAGCGCTGTAGGTGCCTTGATTTACCGGTTCTCCTATATAGGAGGAATATTTATTCAATTTACTGTATACAGTAAATATTCCAACTTCTATTGAGATAATTAAAAATCTGTTAAAAAATATCATATTTTACTATCATCATTAGGCTACAGTCCTGTGTAGGTCCTAACCTCCTCCTGAATCCTTCTCCAACCGTCCCTGTCCTCCGCCGCTCTCCTCCACTTCGTTATTCTGATCGCCCTTATGTCGCATTCTATGTCATCCAGCCATCTTAGCTTGGACCTGCCTCTACTTCTTCTGTCCTCTAGATTGATGTTGAGAACCTTTTTGGGGATACGATCATCATTCATCCGGCTGACGTGTCCCAACCAGTAAAGTCTACGTACTTTTATGACTTGTACAATGTTGGGTTCGTCATATAATGCCTGTAGTTCATGATTATACTATCGCATCCTTCAAAGTTCATTATCATTTACTGGGACAAAAATATTTCTCAGGATTTTTTTTCATACCATATTTTCGTCATCCCCTAGTAACAATGTCGGATCTGATATTTTTATATGTATATTTTCTATACAAAATAAAAACTTACAATTTCATAATATTTCGTCTATTTTACAAAATTATAATGTCGGATCTGTACTATGTGGAGTCCATATAGTAATGATGTATATTAAAATCCGACATTGTTAGATGCGAAATAACCCTTGTGCTGTGTGCGTATCTACCACTTCCATCGATGTTATAGGGATTGCACCTTAGCTTACAGGCATTCGTTATAATAATTTTATATCAAAACACACAATATGAGCTATGCAGTTTTAATGTAGTGAATCAACTTTTTCGTCGACTCTCGTAGTTACAACAATGTTATTCGAACCTTCAATTGAATATTTAAAATGGATTTATTAATGACATTTTTAAATATTTCAGTTAATTAAGTGAACTAAAAATAATTTAAACAATTTCCAATCGACAATGTTATTTGAAAGAATAATATTTAAAAAAAACGCTTTAAGTAACAGATTCTCTGTTTCAGCATGGGATGTTAAAGGCAGAAGGTTTCAGATATGATACATCCGACCTTCCAGTTTGATGAAAGTCCAATTGACAACGGCGGATGTGCAATATCTTAAAACCGAGTTAACTTTCATAAAATTCTCAAATAGGTACCATTTTAACAATAACAATTAGGATACAAAATGTGCAAAATTTCAGAAAATTTCCTTTAAAAGAGTAAATTTTAAGGAAAATACAGATATTTTTTTCATCATTTCGCTCTCCTGTAAAATTACATTTTTGCAGATCCGACATTGTTACTAGGACGTGGCGTTTTATGGAAAAAGATAATTAACCATGAAAATGTTTCAATAATCTACTTGGCAAAAGTTAGTGTAAGTATATTGAGAATCTTTGAAATCTTTAAATGAAAAAAAAAGTATCTGTGGGTCATAAAGTGACATAATTCTAATACAATTAACTTAAATGGGTCGAACTCGGGCATAAATGTACTGAAATTTAAATTTAATTTATATAAGCTCCATTATTTTGCATTTATTCATGAAAAGTAAGTCTTGAAAGAAAGATTTAAGGCAGCTTTGAATAATGTTGGTTTTTCTTTCGTGTCAAAACTATTCTTTACTCTCTCCTTTAATAGTTTACTACTTATTACGTGATCTACTTCATTATTATGTAACTTGTTATAAGGAAACTGTTAATAAGGAAAACATAATCCTGACATACAAAACTATTCTTTACTCTCTCCTTTAATAGTTTACTACTTATTACGTGATCTACTTCATTATTATGTAACTTGTTATAAGGAAACTGTTAATAAGGAAAACATAATCCTGACATACAAAACTATTCTTTACTCTCTCCTTTAATAGTTTACTACTTATTACGTGATCTACTTCATTATTATGTAACTTGTTATAAGGAAACTGTTAATAAGGAAAACATAATCCTGACATACAAAACTATTCTTTACTCTCTCCTTTAATAGTTTACTACTTATTACGTGATCTACTTCATTATTATGTAACTTGTTATAAGGAAACTGTTAATAAGGAAAACATAATCCTGACATACAAAACTATTCTTTACTCTCTCCTTTAATAGTTTACTACTTATTACGTGATCTACTTCATTATTATGTAACTTGTTATAAGGAAACTGTTAATAAGGAAAACATAATCCTGACATACAAAACTATTCTTTACTCTCTCCTTTAATAGTTTACTACTTATTACGTGATCTACTTCATTATTATGTAACTTGTTATAAGGAAACTGTTAATAAGGAAAACATAATCCTGACATACAAAACTATTCTTTACTCTCTCCTTTAATAGTTTACTACTTATTACGTGATCTACTTCATTATTATGTAACTTGTTATAAGGAAACTGTTAATAAGGAAAACATAATCCTGACATACAAAACTATTCTTTACTCTCTCCTTTAATAGTTTACTACTTATTACGTGATCTACTTCATTATTATGTAACTTGTTATAAGGAAACTGTTAATAAGGAAAACATAATCCTGACATACAAAACTATTCTTTACTCTCTCCTTTAATAGTTTACTACTTATTACGTGATCTACTTCATTATTATGTAACTTGTTATAAGGAAACTGTTAATAAGGAAAACATAATCCTGACATACAAAACTATTCTTTACTCTCTCCTTTAATAGTTTACTACTTATTACGTGATCTACTTCATTATTATGTAACTTGTTATAAGGAAACTGTTAATAAGGAAAACATAATCCTGACATACAAAACTATTCTTTACTCTCTCCTTTAATAGTTTACTACTTATTACGTGATCTACTTCATTATTATGTAACTTGTTATAAGGAAACTGTTAATAAGGAAAACATAATCCTGACATACAAAACTATTCTTTACTCTCTCCTTTAATAGTTTACTACTTATTACGTGATCTACTTCATTATTATGTAACTTGTTATAAGGAAACTGTTAATAAGGAAAACATAATCCTGACATACAAAACTATTCTTTACTCTCTCCTTTAATAGTTTACTACTTATTACGTGATCTACTTCATTATTATGTAACTTGTTATAAGGAAACTGTTAATAAGGAAAACATAATCCTGACATACAAAACTATTCTTTACTCTCTCCTTTAATAGTTTACTACTTATTACGTGATCTACTTCATTATTATGTAACTTGTTATAAGGAAACTGTTAATAAGGAAAACATAATCCTGACATACAAAACTATTCTTTACTCTCTCCTTTAATAGTTTACTACTTATTACGTGATCTACTTCATTATTATGTAACTTGTTATAAGGAAACTGTTAATAAGGAAAACATAATCCTGACATACAAAACTATTCTTTACTCTCTCCTTTAATAGTTTACTACTTATTACGTGATCTACTTCATTATTATGTAACTTGTTATAAGGAAACTGTTAATAAGGAAAACATAATCCTGACATACAAAACTATTCTTTACTCTCTCCTTTAATAGTTTACTACTTATTACGTGATCTACTTCATTATTATGTAACTTGTTATAAGGAAACTGTTAATAAGGAAAACATAATCCTGACATACAAAACTATTCTTTACTCTCTCCTTTAATAGTTTACTACTTATTACGTGATCTACTTCATTATTATGTAACTTGTTATAAGGAAACTGTTAATAAGGAAAACATAATCCTGACATACAAAACTATTCTTTACTCTCTCCTTTAATAGTTTACTACTTATTACGTGATCTACTTCATTATTATGTAACTTGTTATAAGGAAACTGTTAATAAGGAAAACATAATCCTGACATACAAAACTATTCTTTACTCTCTCCTTTAATAGTTTACTACTTATAACGTGATCTACTTCACTATTATGTAACTTGTTAACTGTTAACAAGGAAAACAAAATCCTGACATACAAAACTCTTCTCAGACCTGTCGTTTTGTATGGAGCAGTAGGGCTACTCGTGAAGTTACGGTAAAATTAAGATCAGCTTCAGACTTTAGCAATCTTTGAGATTAAATTAATTGAAAAGTAATATTAATCTACACAACAATTAATGATAATTTCTTACTAAATGTTGATATTAACGTATTTTCGTAATTAAATGTAGAGAAATATTAAGATTGTGATATATTCGAGTACTGATTTATAAATTTTTAAGATTAAGGTAAGCTATGAGGCATCGGCTTAGAATAGTGCTTCCACTCTTTTCTATTATTGTTTTCGAGTGTCCCGTAAGAGCCGGGTAATTGAAAATACAACAGGCAACAATTAAAACATCTCACATAGTTCAGCAATGAGGTTCACCACCCATTCTGAATATAGTGCCTTTTGAGGTGAAACGAGACTGGTGTGTGGGTATACACAGATATGTTGTGCTCCCTTTTATAAGGCAATGCACACCCGCACACCTTTCGCTGGTTACCCCACATTGTGGGATATGCCGTGATGGTATGAATGAATGAAGTATGAAGGTAAGCTAAGAAAGTATTAAGATCATGTGATGAGTAGCCCCCTGATGATGTGTCTTAACAAAAAAGACCTCTTGAATTTTGAAAGGAAAATACTAAGAAAGTTATTTAGCCCATTAAACGATAATGGACTATGGAGGATGCTATATATTCATGAACTACAGGCATTATAATATCAAATTGTACAAGTCATAAACGTATGCAGACTGAAGTGGTTGCAACATGTCAGCCGTATGAATGATGATCGTATCTCCAAAAAGATTCTCAACACCAATCCAGAGGGCAGAAGAAGTAGAGGCAGGCACCAGCTAAGATGGCTGGATGACACAGAAGACGACATAAGTGCGATCGGAAGGTCTGTGAAGGTCTGCGCTAATGGTGATGATGAATTCATTATTATGATTTCGAATTTTAAGGGGACCTTTAACAACAACAACAAAACAAAAGTCACGGAGAGTGAGTGTCAAACTTTGAAGAAGAATAAATAGTACCAAGATAATTATTGAAAGATATTTACTATTTATCTTGGCTCCAACCTACTCCTTTTGAATGCATTTACATCTTCTTACGTTTAGTAAAATGAAATAAATCAAGGTAGGGTTCAAACTCATATCCACATGTTTTCTAGTTCATCGCACGAACAGCTTTTAAGTTCATGAGTAATTTTATATAATTACCAGCCAAAAATTGATTTAAGAACTAGAATTCCGTTTAAAATATCTTTATATCTTGATTTTTAAATGGAATTTTGGTTTAATCAGTAGTTTTTTTATTGTTTGTTTTTCTCTCAGTGTAGCATAAAAGTGAAAATGTAATAAATATAATATACAATTCGGTTCTGGATTAAGTCTTCTCATTTGGGTTCAAATTTTTGGGATACCGCAGGGATTCCATCTTTGCCCTTACTATTAATTATATACATTCATATTTTTTATTTTTCCTCTTGAGGTTTAGACAATTTGGCCTTTTGTAACATCCTCTACTTTTTGTTAGCGGACATTAATACAACTAGGTAGAAAATTATTGCAAAACATATAAAAAGAAATTTCATAGTTGGATAGCCATTACATTTTATAATATGTACGTCGTAGTGATAAGCCGTTTGGTTTCAGTGCCTACGTCCTGGGCTCGGTTCCCTGTGTCTTTCAATTTCTCACACATATAAATGCATGTCTTGCTTCTCTGAACGGACTTATTGGTTTATTAGAAGAACTAAATTCGCAACTTACGCACAATTCAAGGAAGTGTTACAGAAAAAATATTCGATTTATAAACCTACCCGCTATACCAAAAAAATGTAAAATAAAATAAAAAAATATGCAAACATTGATACTATCATGATATGTCCTGTATGGGGTAGGCAGAGAGGACCGAACGCTATATTTTTTTATCCTGATACACATCCATAGCCTCATCAACATTCATACTTATTCATACTATTCCTTTGCGATTTGTACCTATATTTTCTTATACGTTCTATACTTATTCGTACAGTCTATGTGGCCAAACCATCTCAATATATTCACTTTCATATGTAAAAATTTGCAACAGTGAAAATACAAGAAACTGCAAAGGTATACCTACTACATACAAAAGTGAACCGAGGAAGTAGAACTCGGATGAATTTAAAAATGTGATTTTCTGTTTTGGAAATATTTCTCACAAGATTAATGTATTTTGTGTGCGGTAGCAGATTATGCACTACTTTGTTAGACAAGACTGCGAAAAATAATTGACTCAAACAGGGACGTGCCAAGGACGTGTGCCGTGTTGTCTGATTGCCGAGAGTCAATTTATTTATACGTGCATCGTGCCGCTATTATTTATTTACTACCGACAACTTCGAAAATATAACTTAACGCAAAAAAACGAATTTTTGATACACTCAGCGCAAAATTTCATTACTATGTACATTCATAATTTTATCTCCGCTTAGTGACAGCTCATCAACTCTGAAATGGCAGTTTCCAATAAAAATATAATAATTCTTGCGCCATGCGCAAGTGGCGAGTTTATTGCTATAAGGCATTTTTTCCCAACTTACATGTGTTTCTAGCCTAGAGAAGCAATATTATCGTGAAAAATTAATTTAAAAATAATTTCTCCTCTGCTGGGGATTGAACCCAGGACGCCCGCACAGAAACCAAACGGATTGCCAACTGTGCCACGCCGTTGGCATATTTAGTATAAATTGATTTATGTGTCGGTTACAGCAAATGTATATTTCGTGTATTGAAAGTCAGGGTATATTGTGGTATATATTTTGCTGGGTTTTTATGTAGTTGTATGATTATTGTTCTAATATAGAGTTGTCTAACACCAAGGACCTTGAATTCCGAAAAAAGCTGACTTGATGGATATCTGAAAGGTTTTCGACAAATGACCCGGAGTAGTGATTTTTGCGCGGTTGAGATGGGAAATAGGTTTGTCTTAGCTAAACCACCCCAACCTATAATCCCATAAGAGACTGACGTTTGTCCAAGAACATAATACAACACTTTTAACGTATTTAAGTCGAAAATTTCTCTTATATTTCTAAAAACATATATGAGTTGGCGAATTTTTTTTGCAGTTATCTCCACATCTGTTCTCCATCGAAGATTTCTGACAATTGTTATGCCAAGATATTTATAACTACTAACTCTAAGTAGTTTGGGGCAGGAGCAGATTAAAGGCAATATATATGATGACTTTGTAATGTGTCTGACACTTGTGAAAAATTGCAACTGACTCGAAAAAAATGAATGTTTCTTTTATATGAATCATAGGTTTTCATATTATAATACACTAGATGTCGTAGTTAGCAAATTTTGTATGAATCAAATGTGAGTCATTTTTCAGGGGGGATTTTTGACGTTTTGGTTCCAGACCACATCGTTTTTCTATAGAAAATAACGACTAATGTGAATTGTTTTCGGATTTATTTGTCTAAAAAACATTTTAATTATTAATAATTTAGAGAACATTTATCTAGGATGTGTTGAAATGTAAGGAAAACTGAAATATGTTGCCAACCAAAACGTCAAACGCGCGATATTCCATGACTCACTTTTTGCACAGAGTACTTCATCTAGGTATATTATAATAAAAATCTATGATATGAATGTGTTCCGAATTATTTGAATTATTGTAAATGTAGGTTCTGAGTGGTAGATAGGTACTTGAATATTTTCTTCTCTGGGCGGCATCTTGTCTCAGCGTGGTGATAATAATCCAAGGATGGAATATAGATAGGCTGGATCTTAAACGCCAGAAAATAACAGTTTATTGCACCTGACATGTTAATTTTGTATTTAACCACTTGTTTCAGTCTTTTAGAGTATTACTCTGACGATGTGTCTTGCACAAAACGCGTCGATAATCAATTAAATTTAATAGAACGAAAACTAAGTATTTTTTTATTTTATATCGATTTAAACCAGTTGGTAAGCCGTTTGGTTTCTGTGCGGGCGTTCTGGGTTCGATTCCCAGCAGAGGAGAAATTTATTTAAATTCATTTTTCACGCAAATATTGCTTCTCTGGGCTGAAAACACTAGTTAGTTGGAAGAAATTGCCATACGGCAATAAACTCACCACTTGCGCAGGGTGCAGGGTGTTTATTATTATTATTATTATTTTTAATTTTTTATTTATTTGGCAAAGAGAATGTTATGCCTTTACAGGGAAACCTAAACTGGCATGGCATTAAAAAGAACAACAAACATAATTACAAAGTAATACATAATCAACAAAATAATACACAATTTAAGAAATAATACACAATTTAAATACAAAATAATACGCAATTAACAAAACAAAATAAAAAATACAAAATAATACACAATTTAAGAAATAATACACAATTTAAATACAAAATAATACGCAATTAACAAAACAAAATAAAAAATACAAAATATAACACAATTTAAGAAATAATACACAATTTAAATACAAAATAATACGCAATTAACAAAACAAAATAAAAAATACAAAATAATACACAATTTAAGAAATAATACACAATTTAAATACAAAATAATACGCAATTAACAAAACAAAATAAAAAATACAAAATAATACACAATTTAAGAAATAATACATAATTTAAATACAAAATAATACGCAATTAACAAAACAAAATAAAAAATACAAAATAATACACAATTTAAGAAATAATACACAATTTAAATACAAAATAATACGCAATTAACAAAACAAAATAAAAAATACAAAATAATACACAATTTAAGAAATAATACACAATTTAAATACAAAATAATACGCAATTAACAAAACAAAATAAAAAATACAAAATAATACACAATTTAAGAAATAATACACAATTTAAATACAAAATAATACGCAATTAACAAAACAAAATAAAAAATACAAAATAATACACAATTTAAGAAATAATACATAATTTAAATACAAAATAATACGCAATTAACAAAACAAAATAAAAAATACAAAATAATACACAATTTAAGAAATAATACACAATTTAAATACAAAATAATACGCAATTAACAAAACAAAATAAAAAATACAAAATAATACACAATTTAAGAAATAATACACAATTTAAATACAAAATAATACGCAATTAACAAAACAAAATAAAAAATACAAAATAATACACAATTTAAGAAATAATACACAATTTAAATACAAAATAATACGCAATTAACAAAACAAAATAAAAAATACAAAATAATACACAATTTAAGAAATAATACATAATTTAAATACAAAATAATACGCAATTAACAAAACAAAATAAAAAATACAAAATAATACACAATTTAAGAAATAATACACAATTTAAATACAAAATAATACGCAATTAACAAAACAAAATAAAAAATACAAAATAATACACAATTTAAGAAATAATACACAATTTAAATACAAAATAATACGCAATTAACAAAACAAAATAAAAAATACAAAATAATACACAATTTAAGAAATAATACACAATTTAAATACAAAATAATACGCAATTAACAAAACAAAATAAAAAATACAAAATAATACACAATTTAAGAAATAATACACAATTTAAATACAAAATAATACGCAATTAACAAAACAAAATAAAAAATACAAAATAATACACAATTTAAGAAATAATACACAATTTAAATACAAAATAATACGCAATTAACAAAACAAAATAAAAAATACAAAATAATACACAATTTAAGAAATAATACACAATTTAAATACAAAATAATACGCAATTAACAAAACAAAATAAAAAATACAAAATAATACACAATTTAAGAAATAATACACAATTTAAATACAAAATAATACGCAATTAACAAAACAAAATAAAAAATACAAAATAATACACAATTTAAGAAATAATACACAATTTAAATACAAAATAATACGCAATTAACAAAACAAAATAAAAAATACAAAATAATACACAATTTAAGAAATAATACATAATTTAAATACAAAATAATACGCAATTAACAAAACAAAATAAAAAATACAAAATAATACACAATTTAAATACAAAATAATACGCAATTAACAAAACAAAATAAAAAATACAAAATAATACACAATTTAAGAAATAATACACAATTTAAATACAAAATAATACGCAATTAACAAAACAAAATAAAAAATACAAAATAATACACAATTTAAGAAATAATACACAATTTAAATACAAAATAATACGCAATTAACAAAACAAAATAAAAAATACAAAATAATACACAATTTAAGAAATAATACACAATTTAAATACAAAATAATACGCAATTAACAAAACAAAATAAAAAATACAAAATAATACACAATTTAAGAAATAATACATAATTTAAATACAAAATAATACGCAATTAACAAAACAAAATAAAAAATACAAAATAATACACAATTTAAGAAATAATACACAATTTAAATACAAAATAATACGCAATTAACAAAACAAAATAAAAAATACAAAATAATACACAATTTAAGAAATAATACACAATTTAAATACAAAATAATACGCAATTAACAAAACAAAATAAAAAATACAAAATAATACACAATTTAAGAAATAATACATAATTTAAATACAAAATAATACGCAATTAACAAAACAAAATAAAAAATACAAAATAATACACAATTTAAGAAATAATACACAATTTAAATACAAAATAATACGCAATTAACAAAACAAAATAAAAAATACAAAATAATACACAATTTAAGAAATAATACACAATTTAAATACAAAATAATACGCAATTAACAAAACAAAATAAAAAATACAAAATAATACACAATTTAAGAAATAATACACAATTTAAATACAAAATAATACGCAATTAACAAAACAAAATAAAAAATACAAAATAATACACAATTTAAAAGATACAGTTTATGCAATATATAATACAATTTAAAAATAAAACATTATAAAATTCAGAAAATTGTTTTCACTGATATTGAAGACATTGGTCAACTTCGCTCGACAAAATGTTGAACATTGAGACGGCTTTGTGTATTGGAGACTTTGCTAGTAAATTAGTCCGACTGTATGGCTGCAGAAACAACGCGTGATTTCTTCCTCTGATGTAATTAATAGGAGCATGTCTGCCTATTTCACAATGTAAACTAGGATTATATACTAACCCATTATTCATATTATATCTACATACAATGGAGTTCTATCAAGAATTGTCGATCGACAAACTAAATTTAAAATATCAATTGCCTTCAACTAAATGTTAAGATTGGAAAGTGTGGATTTTATGTTACTCGAGACATAACGTTCGTATAAGAAGTTCGACGTTTGGCCTGACGACGGCCCAGTCAGGTCAGGGTTTGGTGGTTTGGGCATGTAGAGAGGATGGGCGGTATCAATTACCCATCAGGTGGTTTTCAAGGGATGATTTACGATCACCAGGAGACTTCAGTTCTGAGGAATGCGACATTTCCTGAACTTAAAATTTTTATGTCAATCTATGTGACTCGTAAGTACCTACCTATAGGTACACAAATAATTCTTGTTCTGTATATTTTTATGCGAGGATGTGATTTAAATTAGGCTAAGACTATTTACACGACTCAACCATAGACGAAAACCAAAAATAACCACAGAAAACGCAGATAAATCAAGTTATAAAAATATTTACCTTTGTTTATACTTTGTTATAATTGTAGATCTCGATGAAAAAATGATTTATAAAATTAAGTAAATGTAATAAGATGCCAATATTATTTATTTTTTCTTCAAGTTGGTTTCCATGATGCATTTATGACCATTGAAAAAATGACAAAGGTAAATATTTTTGTATTTTGATTTATCTGCGCTTTCTATGGTTATAAATGACCTAAAAACATAGACGACGTCAGAAAATTTGTCGTGTAAATAGACACTTTTTGGCGGGAAAACGCTTTTCCTGCCAATTCCGGTCGTAAAAATAGTGGCACCGTTTAATTTATCTTCATCTAAATAATTGCATTAAATTTACACAAAATAAATATAATGATTCAAATTTAAAATAAGCATTTATGTTTATTTTAGGGAATGTAGGAAGATGTACTTATTTAATTAACATTTCAAGGACATAATAATTTTTGTAAACATTTTTACTCCTCACTACCCCAAGGGGATATATTAATAAATTCGCAACTATAAAGGTTATTTTTTAATGCAGATTATCAACTAGCATCATGCAGAGATTGAATTGTGAAAGTTCCATAACAATGTTTCATGAAATGAGATCGCTAAGAAGAATCTGTAATAGAACGTTGAAATGAGGACATAAGGAAAAAATGTAAGATAAAGAAAGATGTTATTAATAGAATGAAAGTGAACACATTGAGATAGTTTGGCCACATGGGGAGAATGAATGAGGAACGCCTGACGAAGAAAATATACATTGCGGACCGGAATGGAATGAGAGGTCGGGGCCGCCCAAGGAAGGGATGGCACGTCCATGTGAACGGTATTTTGAAAGACGGAAATGTTAGAAGCGTGAACAACAGACGAACATGTATGAGACGATGCATGAATGTGGACGAGGCGAGGGATGCGTGCCAGGATAAAAAAATGTGGCGTTCGGTTCTCTCTGCCTACCCCGCAAGAGACATGGTTTGATGGTATGTATGTATGTAGGAAGATGTATGTATTGTTTAACAATGACATATTCATTTTCGTAAAATCAAAAATTGCTCTCAACATTTTTACTCCTCACTAACCCGAGGGGATAAGCGGGGACTAATCAATTCGCAGTTCTTTTATTTTATCGATTAAAGACTAAAGTTCTAATTCGATTCTTTTCAATTTTTGCATATCTAATTCTCATTTAGAACCCTCTAGATCACTTTAGATTTTGAAGGATATCTGATTAGTGCAATACAATTTTTTTAACCGCCAAGCTCAAGAAAGTTAAAAATTGTTATTTTTATTTTCAAAGTACAAAAGGCACATCACTTTCATAAAATGGCATTGAAGAATTATCAAGTTTTCATAATCAAATATTTAAATCAAAAATAATTTAACAATTTCATTTTATGAAGATTAACCATACAAAATTTGAATTTTTATTTGTAAAATTTGAAAAGAATCAAACAAGTATTTTAGTCTATAATTGATAAAGTAAAATAAACACGCCGTACATAGCACACAGCACGCAGCACATAGCACACACACACACACACACACACACACACACACACACACACACACACACACACACACACACACACACACACACACACACACACAGATACATTGTGATAAAACTTTCAGAATAAAATCTCAGCATGATACTAGTTGATAATCTGCAATAAAAAAATAACCTTAAAAATGGCGAAATCATAACTCCCCACTATATCCCCTTGGGTTAGTGAGGAGTAAAAAAGTACTTTAGTATGGATCAAAAAGAGCTGTGCACTATTTTTCAGGCTATAACAATGTATTGTTGGTAAGTGTGATTCATTCCAAGTCATAAATATTATCATTGACAGATATTAAGGATATTGCCATTGTAAAAAATACAACTAATGATTAAGGTATGTACCTACCTAATGCTACCCGCGCATACGCATGCGTCGTTCAATAGAAACAGCTGTCGATACAACATATTATTTAATCTTATACTGACTGACCACTGAGGGGAAACTATATAGTCTATTTAATTTTTTTTTACCCTCCATTTCTAATGAATGGTTAATTTCATTATTTTTAAGCGTATCGTGTAGAGAGTGCGTTTATTTATTTATTTATTATCTGGTGTTCCACGGACTTTACAACAATCATAGATTAGAACATTCTAGAATGACCAATTGAAGTAGGTATATAAACCTATGTTTTCATTCGCCCGCCATTGTTCCCTCTAATGTCATAACGTACGCGTTAGTCATTATTAATCAGTCGTAAATTCAGAAACTCAATTCATTGTAAATGCATTATTTATTGTTCTAAATCAAAGTTAATTTATGAGAATAAATCGTGAAGTATGTAAAAAGTAAGTAATTTCTTTCATTCATATGACCAAAAGCATTCATTTGCATAATAAATATTTAGAGCAATTTATTTACCAAGATTTATAAATTCATTATTGAACACTCTCAAATAAACCTTCCGATTAGTAAGTATAATTTGAAACCAAGTAAAAACCCACCTCTAAATAATTGGTGACCCCGACGTTATAGATATGATTTTATGTCATCATAATTACTTCTCGGGCAACTAACAGGTACTATGTAAAATATTAATTTTTATACGTACATGGATTGAGAGTTGAACCGTGAATATAAACATGGATCAAGAGTTGAATCGTGATTCAATTCAAATGTAAAATAGAACCGGCGACGGGGGTAGTTTAACACTAGTTCAACTTGTTATTTCACATATTTGAAGTATCTACCTATGACCATAAGATATGGAGAATAAACATATAAAAAGCGATTTAATCCATTAGAATTTGCACTTGACGTTGAATTAAAAAAAACGAATGTCAAAAAGTGGGGGGACTGCTGCCAACGTACCTATTTTTCAATTTGATATATCATCATTATTTCTGATCAAATCATTTTGAAGAAAATAATTTAGATAGTTTGGGTATTAATAAAGAAAAATATACCTTTACTTTTTGATAATGTTCTGTATAAATTACTGTAGAAAAATAATGGCATACCACGATTTTCAACGTTTATGTTATATTTTTAATAAACTATAGGGCGTAGTTCAATATATAGATATTTTTTTAAATTAAAGAAGATAAAAATATCTAGAAAAATATGATGTGATGTTGCATTAATGCTTCAGGTTTATTAAATAAACCTAAAAAACTTTTATTTTCCATTCAGCGCCATTTCAAAATAAAAGTTTTTTTGGTTTATTTACTTAACCTGATGCATTACGTAATGCAACATCACATAATATTTTTCCAGATATTTTGTTCTTCTTTATTTTATACAAAAATATATTGCTCTATACCTAATAGTTTTATAGAAATTTAAGATAAATGTCAAAAATCGGGGTATAATTATTATTTTTCTACAAGATCATACACAGAATATAATTAAAAAGTTAAGGTATATTTTTCTTTATTAATATCCAAACTAACTAGGTTATTTTTTTCAAAATGATTCGTTTTGTAGTAATGGTGCAATTTCAAATTGAAAAAATAGGTACGTTGGCAGCAATCGCCCTCTTAACTCCCCACAATATCTCATTGGGTTAGTAAGGAGTAAAAATTAAATAATTGAAGTAGTTGAGAGAAAAAAATATAAAACTATTTGGTCGATCCTCAGACAGTATAGAGTTACGGGCAATATCGGTAAAGATCCATAGATTATGAAAAAATGTCCGGCAAACCGAAATCTTACCGACCGCTTTTTATACTTTTTCTCAGAATACAGACAACTGCTTGTGTTTTTTTTTCATAGCTATTATCCCACTCGATCTGGCAGAAAAGGTCCTAAACTCGATATATAAAAAAAACGGAAAAAATGTGCAAGCCATCCAGTTTAAAGAAAGGCAACATAAAATTGCTAATAATCTATGGTCGTTATGCTTTGTGTATTGGTACCGATTATACGGACTTCAGTTTTTTATCTATGGCTATTAAATCAGCGCTTCTAAACTTATTCTAAAACTATATAATTTTTATATTGTGACGTATTTACACACCATTAATTTTAATCGCTCGTCATACTCTTTTTTTCTTTTCGTTGTGTTGTTTTTTGGTTAAAGTATTTATATTTGTATGTAAACCCCGTTAACACACACAATTTTACACAACACTTCTACACGTACAATGGGGTGGTTTGGTTCAATCAACTCGAAACAGATTTGAGACTGACAACTGAATTTAACTTTAAAAAAAAACGGCTTATTTATTATAATAATATTGATTGATTTATAAACAGTACTCACTTAATTTTGTATAATTAATAATTATGTATGTATATAAATGTTTGTTTATTTTGTGTTTTAATGTTTTTTACATACTGTGTATCTTTTTCTGCATTTTTAAAATAAAAATTTAATAAAAAAAATAATAAAATTTATAAGTTTTTTTTATATTGTCGTATATTATGCCACAAATTAATTTGATTATGTAACTTTTTTCTCAGATGTTTGACAGGAAGAAATTGCCTACACGCAATAAGTCCGCCATTGGTACAATTCAATTGAATATGTTTGTACAAAAGTGTAAAATAAATACATATTTTTATACCACAGTCAAGTGTAAATCTATGAATATACATTTTTAAATAAATTGGTTTTTAATTGTTACAGTATATAAAAATGTTTTTTCAATAAACACACTGTTTAACATATTTGAGGAAATAGATTTGAAATTGGGGTGTTTAGGTTTATATGCCCCCTTAAGTAAATATTTAATAAATTATATTTACATTGAAATATTGGCCACAGTTTGTCCAACACTGATTTGAGTGGTCATTTTTTTGCTGTAGATTACGTTCATTGATCTGAAGCAGATGTTTCTATTAATTTGACATATACCACTGTGTCGGCGGACACATTAATTGATTTATTGACTGTAGGTACACCAGGGAAAAATATCCAAAATAGTCGTAAGACCTGCAATGCTGTACCGAATGATCGGAGTGCATGAAATATGCTTGATGGTCACAGAAGAGGAGATCTACTTCTCGCTTGTTTGCGAGAACAACGACATTAGTCAAAAAATACGATTTTCGAGTTAATAATGCAGAAATGTTGTGTACATACGTCGAGAGATAATCAAAGTGAATGTTCGAGATAGTTTTTTTCATTTCCAGTAGTTTCCAGTCATATTTGTTCTAAAAATGCAAATACTCAACAAATTAACGATTTCCGATAATTTGAATCAGGTATAGACGCATGGCTTAAGTTCACTGGTCAGAACACATCAGCAACGACGAGGTACTAAGTAGGGTTGGACAGACAAGGCAAATTATGAAAAGAATTGCCCAACAGAAAACAACTTGGATAGGCCACAACATTCGGCACCCAGGCCTGCTTTTTACCATCGTCGAAGGAATGATTATGGGGGTAACTGTAGAGGTCGCCCCAGAAACAACTATATAGACTAGATAATCGGTGACGTGCGCTGTAGCAGTTACAAAGAGATGAAGAGACTGGCGGACGATAGAGTTAAGTGGAAAGATCGAGTGTTTGGTGCAGACCAATCTTAGGATTGTGACCCAGAAGAGAAGAGAGATAAATACCTAAATGATCACGAGATAGCCATCCTTACAAACACAAACTTCATAGGCCCGAGATTTCAGTTGGCCCTTAAATCGTTGGATTTGGTAATCCAAGTTAAAAGTTTAGGGAAGATTAAATTTCATTCGCGTATTTCAGTGCAAAATGAAACGTCAGTTACGTAATCTTCAACTATAGATATATTTTACGTTTTTCTATGGTTATTGTCTATAACGCATCTGTCGAAATTGTAATAACCTTAAATGATACGTGACGCGAAGCTGTGACTAAATATTATTTTATTATTATAACAACACATTATTTTATTTGTTTCATTACACAGCATGTTACTTTTTCAATTTTTTATACCGATCGATGTTTTTTTTAATTAAAATCAAACATTGTAGTGAAAAAATGTCATTGAATATGTACTACGTACGTACGTAGTTGTAGTACTTCAATGCAAAATGTATGTACATTTTACAGATGGATATGGAACTAAGTGATAATGGTAAAATAGTGTTTTATGTAGAAAATTTAAGAATACACATTATATTTATAGAAACAGGATGGATCAATTTAAAAGTGGGATGAAAAAACATCGCAAAAATAAAGTTGCGTGCCTGACGTTTCATTATGGCTGACAGTTTATTTCGTTTGTTGTCAGGCAATACCATAGAATTATAATATACAATACATTATAATTATGTAAAAAAGAAAACATTAAATACATGAACCACTTCTATATCAAGTCTTTTATTTTAACAACAAAAATAAATCATGATTATAATTATTATGCATAGTTATTTGTAGTATAAAATGAAATAAAACATTAAATCGTGCGGCGATTAGTACGCCACCTGGCGAAAAAGACTAGAAACAATACTTAACTCAAGATTAAGACACGCGATCCGCCAGAAACGTTGAGTTAAATATTTGTCGTTTAGTGACGTATTTAAGGGAAGATTAGGTACTGAAATACGCAATATTTTTGTTAAACTTGAGTTAAACTCCTAAGGGCCGACTGAAATACTGGGCCATAGTGTATTTGGCGGTTTTAATACACCATGTTCAGATTTGTATTTAACGCTATTTGCCATCTTTATTGTTGAAATAAAATTTACTCTCCTAATTTTGTGAGAATAGCCCCATAAAAAGATTTATTTTGACAAATTGTTTTTAAATAAAGACTTATTTGAAAATCAATAGATAAAATGAACAAAATGTATTGACGGACGAGTCTATGCGGGTTGGTTGTGTTTACTATATAGAAACATTTTTTTATTGCGAAATACATGACAATCTTTGTAATCCAACTGTCGATTCGTTCATGAGAATTCAATTCTCTTAATGAATCGACATTATTAAGCCAAGATGCGTGTACGAAGGAAAATTTTGTATGGTGTAGTGGACTTTTTGCATGCTAATAACACCAACTAGAGGCCTCGCAGCATATATGTTACCATACATGGATTTACTCAGAATTCGGAGTAGAACATTTTATGTGAGTTTTGTGTGTCTGTGTGTGTGTGTGTGGTGTATGTGTCCCCCCCCCCTTTATAACTTTTGATTCGCTCAATTTACAGAGCCCAAAATTTCAGAATATATAAACAGTTATAGGCTTACAAAACTTTTATACTCAGAATTGTGAATTTTTGTTTCAGTCAGGGGTTATCAACTTTTGAAATTTTGGTTAATTTTTCCATATATCTCAGAAACCATAAAAGCTAGAACGCTGAATGGTATCAACATAGAAAAATACAAAATCTCAAATCAGTTTTTTCAAAAAATTTCCAGGGTCTCTCAAACATTTTTTATTAAGACAAATATTTTTTTAATGATAAATTTATGTGTTTAACTGCCTATATTTCCAAATATTTTAAAAATATCGAAAAAAGCCGAAACACCCCAACTAGATAATTTAATTTTCTATAAAAAAATATGAACATTGTATTAGCACATCTAAAAAATTTTTTAACATTTTTTTAATAATTTTTATAAAAATTGAATTTAGTGACGACATTGCTTCATACAATTTGTATGGTAGTAGCCTACACACATTATCTAAGAAGACTTAATTGTTTGATACTAATCTCCAAACATACATTCATACCATCATTCTGTTTTCATATTCTGGGTAGGATCAAAGGACTGACCTCCATACTATCCTATCTTGACATACATACATATGTAGGTACATGTGTTGTATAGAAAATCAAATATTTTAAAATATTAAATAATTTGTATTTATGGGATTATAGTTTGGTACTTATTCTTCAACTTTACATACTATCGCTATCGGCAGTTGGATCTCATGTGTTACATGCAACTAGTAATTTAATGATAGCTTTAAACATGGATGATTGACATTTTAAAACCACATTAATAATTTACCTACATTTAAGCATTAAATTAAACTCTATTTCCGTGTAAAAACAATGATGTGATTATTGGAGTGAATAGACAGCTATAACATAACATTATTATATTGGTACCTACATACAAAAGTATATTTTACGTCATTTGAATTTTGAAAATTATTATTCGTGCGTTTTAGATATAAAATTGAATATGTGAATAAATGGTGTTTGTTTAGGAAAAAATATTATGACATTAATAAACGTGGCTTTTAGCTATACGAGTTTTTTTTACATTTTATACAATTTCATACTATACAGCACCGAATTTAATCTTGTTAAGTTGGTTGTCATGACAACTGAACAGTTGCATATGATAGACCTGTCAAAATCTAGCTACTTCACTTTTTGACATTTAATATTTTTGTTTGAATTCAACCTTAATTAATAATTCTAATATTTGTCGCATTTCTAAAGCCTATCGATAACGGATCATAACTAACTACTTTAAATATGTGAAATGTTAAGTTGAACTAGTGTTAAACTGTATTTGAACAACGTTTGTAAATAACACTGTATGTGTACATTCGGCCTGCTGATAAGTTGATGTAAAAAGTAAATATCTACGCTTAAAAATTGACAAATAATAACTCTTCACTTCTCCATAGAAGTGGGGAATAATCTGTAGATAAGTAATATGTTATGATTGGTTAAAAAAATCTATTGTCAAGATTATAAAAAATACAACACATGTTACAACAAAACACGATTGGCTGCTGTCCCTTCGCGTTTATTTAAAAATGGAATAAAAAATTGATACCGCGTCGAACAAAAAATACCGCGAAGAGCCGCGATTGGTCCTCGGCTTTTATCTCGTTTTAAAAAAGGAATCTTGATTCTATTTTCAAACCCGCGGCGGCCCCTCATTGGCTGGCGCGTCCCCCTTTTATTCGAAAGTGGAATAAAAAACGTTCTATTTATAAAAAGTCGCGGCCGACGCTATTGGCTGGCGGCTCGTTCCCCTTTTCAGTTTAAATTTGGAATAAAAAACGTTCTATTTATAAACAAAGGCGGGAGACGTCTGAACGACTCAATAAAACCCGTTAATTAGAATAGGGACCCCTATGTTACATTCTTCTGAGAGTTGTTACAATTTATTTTTAGACATGTTACCAACTTTAAATGGAAAAAAATAGTATTTTATACTGGCATAGTATGTTGGAACGACTGTCAGTCAGTTAAATAAACTGAATTATGCTGTCATACATTGCCAAATTATGTTCCTCTGATCTCATATTTAAAACCGAATAACAATATATTGTAAGAGAAAACTTTTAAACATGTCTTTTTACATCTCTTTGTTATCACGAATGAGCTTATTTTATACGATCAAGGGGGCTACTCATGAGTCATGACACGTTCTTAACAAGTTCTTAGATTGCCTTACCTAATCTTAAAAATGTATAAATTAGAACTCAATTATAATCAACATTTAATACTAAAAATTTGTCAATATCAACGTTTAGTATGAAATTGTCATTAATTGTCGGCCTTCGTGGCTCAGTTGGTTGGGTATCTGACTGCTCATCCAAAGGTCCCGGGTGGAGACACAGTTTTTAATTGCGTTTTCAGTCTGGATCTGTGAGACTATTAACATCGTAAGTCTCCAGAACGTGGCAACTTGTTATTGGGTGCGTGTTTAATTAATATTCGACATAGTATCTGTTAATTGCCCGAGGAGTAATATAAAAATATATTAATACATATTGTTATTCAATTAATTCAACCTCAAAGATTGCAAAAGACTGATCTTGCTGGTTTATACCTACAGATTTTGGACGGATGGCACCTTGTGAATAAAATTCCTAAAGAAACTATTTGAAATGAATTTCATGAACATATTTAAAAATAATGGATATAGGTAATAATTCCATAGAAGTCTTAATTAGACAATTATAATGAAAATATATGTATAAAAATATGTCTATGGCAACTATTTTTTTCAACCATCTCGAAAGGCGCGCTTTTACTTTATGGCGCCAAAGAAAATCGGATACGCTTTTTGTCTATGGTTTACGCCGCATTTCTATTCTACGCGATGTTGTCTATGTATTATTATCTATGGTAAATATTGGCTATGCCTCCCGAACGGGATATAATGGAACCAATACTTTATCTTATATTAATTTATATCAATAACAAGCGCAAGGATGTCGGTGTATGTGTAACGCTGGATATTTTTTTATCAATTTATAGTTTTATGTAAACAATATACAATTAAGCCTTCTTCGCTTGGAAGACATTGCCTTGTGGCAATAAATATACGACCTTTGTGGCTCAATTTGTAAGATATCTGACTTCTGAGCGAAATGTCCTGGGTTCGATTCCCGATGGAGAAATAGTTTATATTTGAGTTTTTCGCTCTGGATCTGTGAAACGATAAGTTCAAAATGTGGCAGCATGTGATTGGTTGCGTGTTTAATTAATATTTCAACCCGTTTGTTGCCCGAGAAGCAATAAGAAATTAGAAATATACCTACTATACAAAATATCGAAAGATATTGCCATCCGCCTTTGCGTATTTATTTGTACCTACATAATTTTGATAAATTGATATTGATATAAATGGCTAGGCATATTAGCAAAAAATATGGTCTCAGAAGCAAATTTCGCTATAGTTTTAATTTTCTCACCCTTTATGTTTTTTGGGTCGCTGAACACGAACTTGAAGTTTGCGGGCAAAATTTTTGTATAAATTTAAATTTTAAATTTTTTTAGGCTATCAGTGAGTTTCCCATACAAAAAGGTCAAGTACATATTATGTACATTCCTTAAGTTACAGTAATAAAATTATAATATGGGATATCTACACGTTTATGATTTAATTACTACTTCGAATGTTTTAATTGCAAACGTTTTTATTACAATATGTTTTAATTACAAATGTTTTAATTAGTTTCTACAATATTTTTATTAAATATAGTTTTAACTGAGGATATTTTATCAATATTATCCATACCACTTGGAATGGTGTTAAATATTTTCGGTATGCTTACTTTCAGTGTCCTTTCACCGTAATAGTTTGTAATAATCTTAGTAGGTACCTAATAATGGACGGTTGTTTGTAATAAAAACTGGTTGATTGGAAGAAATTACCATTCAGCAATGAGCTCTCTGCTTGAAAAAGGTGAAAGGAAGTCTCAATATTATAAAAAAATGAGAACCTACCTAACTGTTTGAAATCAAAATAATTTTGGATTCCAAAACGTCAATGTTTTATAGACATGTCATAAGCAAAATTTCTTGGTAAAAAAAAAAAAAACAAAAAAAAAAAAAAATTTTAAAAATTAAAATTTCTTTTTTTTTTATTTTTTTCAAATCACACACCGCGTGATTGTGCCACCAAATTTTGGTGGCAATCTATATAACGTATTTGAATATTTCCGGAATGGTTCGGAATAATAATTGAAACAGTACTCAATACTAATATAAAAGTACATGTTGTTAACTCTTTCTGCTATAAGAACGATGTCATCTATAAACTGAATATCAATACCTACTTTGAGATGGTTTGACCAAAATGATGGTTTGAAAAGCATGTATTTATTTATTTATAACATACATGGATATTTTTTACGTAAAAGAGTAGGATGAAAGATAAACAGTTGTAAACCGTTTGGTTTCTGTACGGGCGTCCTGGGTTTGATCCCCAGCAAAGGAAAATTATTTAAATTAATTTCTCACGTTAAAATTGCTACTCTGGACTGGAAAAATTGGTTGGTTGGAAGAAATTGCCAAATGGCAACAAACCTGCAACTTGCGCAGGGTGCAAGAAAATGTTAAATATTATTATTATTTTAAAGGTTTGATAACAAAAATAAAGATAAGACATTCAAAACATAATGAAGAAGATTATAGGTACCTATGTATGTATGATGAGCACTCTTTCTCTCTGCCTATCCCTTTAGGGATATTGCATGAATGTTTGTTAGTTTCTTTTGTTGTTTAAACCTATGTCAACAGTTTTCTTTAGATTTATATCATCATATTTTTTTTCAAGAATCATAAGCGTACCTAGGTATATTCGTATGCAAGACTTTATATTGACGGATATATTTTATATGTAATTTTAATATTTAATGTATTATTTATTCATACAA
Organism: Molanna angustata; assembly: GCA_963576475.1. Classification (NCBI taxonomy): domain Eukaryota; kingdom Metazoa; phylum Arthropoda; class Insecta; order Trichoptera; family Molannidae; genus Molanna; species Molanna angustata. Next base: position 2,161,883 of record OY754986.1, read on the forward strand.
ACACAAGTGGGTTCATTTAATTTTTCGACTGTTCGAAAAATTTAAATCGTTCGTAATTCGATAATTCTATAGTAAAAATAATAAAATTAATTAAAAGACGAGCCTCTTGGTCGCACGGGTAATTGATATGAAACAATATCGCAGTTTTTCTTTGTAGGGAAGATATTTTATATTTCAGGAAATAATTCATCTTTTTCAACATCCACCGATAGATGTCTCTCTGTATACCTACTATATCAACATATTTTATTATAAAAACATATTATAACATTATCAAATTACCTACCGACATTTTCAATATTTACTATTCATTGAGAACCTGAACCCCTTTACATAAAAGCTACCTTTGTTGATATCGGGCAAATATTGCGTAATTATGTAGATAAATAATGCCTTATAATCAAGGCAATAATTACGTAGACGTGGTAAATATTGCGTAATTATGTAGATAAATAATGCCTTATAATCAAGGCAATAATTACGTAGACGTGGTAAATATTGCGTAATTATGTAGATAAATAATGCCTTATAATCAAGGCAATAATTACGTAGACGTGGTAAATATTGCGTAATTATGTAGATAAATAATGCCTTATAATCAAGGCAATAATTACGTAGACGTGGTAAATATTGCGTAATTATGTAGATAAATAATGCCTTATAATCAAGGCAATAATTACGTAGACGTGGTAAATATTGCGTAATTATGTAGATAAATAATGCCTTATAATCAAGGCAATAATTACGTAGACGTGGTAAATATTGCGTAATTATGTAGATAAATAATGCCTTATAATCAAGGCAATAATTACGTAGACGTGGTAAATATTGCGTAATTAAGACAATAATTATGTAGGTAAACATGGTAAATATTGCATAATTAAGACAATAGTTGCGTAAACATGGAAATTTTTGCATAATGAAGCCAATAATTGCGTAAACATGGTAAATATTGCATAATTAAGACCATAATTGCGTAAAAACTTGGTAAATATTGTGTAATCAAATCAAATATTGAGTAATTAAGAGCAAAGGGAAGATGTTTCAAACAATAGTAGGTACCTATTTTTGAGAGCGATTGTAGGTACCTACTTAAATATTAACAACAAACTATATAAGTAATACCTATGTGAAAAAAAAATTAACTACGCATCCTACAACAAGTTGCCACATTTTACGGACTAATTTATGATAGAAATTGTCTTAAACAATAAAACAAAAATAAATTGTGTCTCCTCCGAGCATCGATTCCGGGATATTTTGCTCAGTAGTCAGATATCTAACTAACTAAGGCATGAAGGCCGATACAACAGTAACTCAGAGACCCTATAATTAACAAGATTGTCGGCTTTCGTGGCTCAGTTGGTTGGGTATTTGACTGCTGATCCAAAGGTCCCGGGTTCGATTACCGGTGGAGACAAAATTTTTAATTGTGTTTTCAGTGTTGATATGTGAGACGATTAATATCGTAAGTCTCCATAATGTGGCAACTTGTTATTGGGTGCATGTTAAATTAATATTTGGTAGGTACTTACCTATATAAAAAATAAACATTTTTTTATTCTCTCTGTAGGTATAACAATACCTACATGGTATAATATAGTTATACCTACATGTAGGTATAACTATATTATACCTGAGTATGGAATCAGAGTTATATTATTTAAAATATTTATATGTTTCATAGTTGTAACTTTTAGTATGAAAATACAATCAGGTCATGTCCCTTTAAAATATAAATGTAAGTATTAAATACTTAGATACGTAAAATAAAATACCTTACATACGTAGGTACATATCCAAAAGCGCCTCCGTATGTACATATGTATGTTAGAACATTTGTAACGATTTCTAATAAATATGACATAAAAAATCTGAAACATTCTTACGACCTTTAGTTCCCCGCCCCCTCCTCCCGCACTCCTCTCCACTCCTACATTTATTCCCCGCCACCCCCCTAGAACGGTCATTTCTCCTTTTTATTTTTTCCCATAAAGCGTAACTCCCCCCCTCCCACATAAAATAGCCCGACTGCCCCCACCCCCTATAAAATAGCCCCATACCCCTATAGGATAGCCCCCCAAGACCCGTACCTTAAACCAAACCCCGCTATACCACCAGCGGCGTAGCCAGAAAGATTAGGCCCTCATGCTGAAATTACAAAAGGGCACTCCAACGCTTTTTTAAGAATGAGACCTTGAACATTTTCAAAAATATGAAATGAACTAACTAAAACTACGCAATAGAGCAAATAATTATATAAATTATAAATGTATTTATATATTTATTTATTATTAACAATACGAGGATGAAGTTACAAATTATACAATTACATACTAGAGCTAGAAGTTAAGTGAGTGTGTACATAATTATATGTGTGTTATTTATTGATAAGTATGTAATTGCTAGAGTACGATGAACACCTCACTAGGAAGTCTTGTGACGAGGTGTTCATTTGAACAGTTGTGTGACATAGATAGTACATTATTTATTTATTTATTTTATTAACGGCGTTTGCCATTTACATGAAGAATTCAAAAGATACAAAATATAGTACATAAACATATCCAATCAATAAACTATGAAAATCAAGCAAGAAAAATACAAAGAAAGACTTAAAAAATACATATAAAAATACATACAAAGAAAATTTTACCAAAATATGTAATAAACAGAATAACAAATGAAAGTAGGTATAAATGAACAAATAAACATAATAGGTAAAGTAGGTAATAAATGAATAAAGAAAAATAAAATTAATCGCGATTAGTGGAATTATGTATAGAGTTCTTGAATTAAATTATACATTAAATAATTATTGATACAAAAATGTGAAAGTTAATTATATTTGGTTGAGTGTAATTATGTAGGTGTATTGATATATGATCTGAACCGATGTTATTTATCCATGGTGTTATGTGTTTTTTTTTTGTATTTTTGTGACAATGTATTTTGTGGTGGCAGTTTTAGTGAGGTAAAATGAACTCAATTTTTAAATGATTTTATAATTTATAGAATAGTTAGGCACTTAATAATTGAATAGGTATATATTTGCAAAATCATATCTGAAAGTGTGTAGGTACGTTCTGGAACTCGGAAATATTTTCAGATTGATAAAAATGATATTTTTTCATATAATGGATAGAATATTTAGAAAGTTAAGCCCCTTGTCAAGGTGGGCTCTAATAATTTGCGTTGCCTTGCTGTTAGGAAGCTACGCAACTGTATACCACGTTAGCATATGAGAAGAATATACCGCGCACAGCGACTAGTTCGACGTTCGAATCAAGAATAGGTATGGGGCATGAAACGAAATAAAGCTATACCGCCCACAAATTACCGTGTTCGACAAATTTGTATATATATATATATATATATATATATATATATATATATATATATATATATATATATATATATATATATATATATATATATATATATATATATATATATATGTATGTATATATATATATATGTATATATATATATATATGTATATATATATATATATATATATATATATATATATATATATATATATATATATATATATATATATATATATATATATATATATATATATATATATATATATATATATATATATATATATATATATATATATATATATATATATATATATATATATATATATATATATATATATATATATATATATATATATATATATATATATATATATATATATATATATATATATATATATATATATATATATATATATATATATATATATATATATATATATATATATATATATATATATATATATATATATATATATATATATATATATATATATATATATGTTAAATCTAAGGTTTTCGCGAGTACAAAATATGTTATTATTAAGTATTTTGGGGATAACTCGCGTCAAATTATGATTCCCGAGAGAATCAGTCGTCTGCCGACGTTTCGTCTGAATCACATCTATATATACGGCCTGTTTATTCTATTTTATCGATTAAGGACTAAAGTAGGTACCTACTTAAACGATTATTTTCATTTTTGCAAATTTGTATATCTAATACTCGCTTAGACCCCATTAGATTTTGAAGCATATCTGATCGGTCCATTTTTAACTGTCAAATATTTCAAAGTGACCCCAAGCTTAGGAAACTTAAAATTTACTATTTTCGTATTAAAATTTCTAAAAAGGCACATCAGTTTCATGAAATGGCATTGAAGAACTATATCAAGTTTTCTTAATAAAATATTATTTAAACCCAAAATATTTCAACAAAACTCATTTAATAAAAATGCTGATAATATTCCATCCAAAATCTGAATACCTACTTTGTGGAGCTACTTGGCAGTGAAGAGTATAGCGTTGGCCACAACCCACTCGTTATTTTTACTCGAATACCGTGACATAGACGTACCTACGTTGTTTGTTTTGTGGCGGCATACTGGATTAGATCCCTAGACGAGGAGAAATTTACTTATTAAAGATTCATTATTTTTGTCGATTCCCGATGGAGACACAGTTATTAATTATGTTTTCAGTCTGGATCTGTGAGACGATAAATATCGTAAGTCTCCAGAATGTGGCAACTTGTTATTGGGTGCGTGTTAGGTAAATTAATATTTGACATAGTACCTATTAGTTGCCCGAGAAATCATGTAAAATAAAAAAAATAAATATTAATATAATAATAATAGATAAATTATGTAGGTACCTACGTAGGTATAAATGTATAAATGCGTGGTTTTTATTTTTAACAAATTTCAAAATATAGTTGGTAGAATTTGTTAATATGTTTCTTGTCCCCCTTTCGGTACTGTTCCTATAAAGTCGGCCTACCGCATGTAATTTTTTTTATTTTTAGGAGTGTATGTGGCAACACCACCCATTTTTTCATCCCGAAAACGAATCTAATAAAATTATGTAATCTGTTCGGAGAAAAGGTTTTTTTTTGTTTTGCCACATATCTACAACTAATAATTGTAAAGGTCAAAAGCATATATTATGTATAATGTAGGTACATTGTATTTTAATTTGGAATTTGTTAGGTTTTATTATGTGATTCAATTTAATTGGTCCAATTTTAATTAGTGAAGAGAGTAGCTATCTACCTGATAATTAATATTGGTTAAAAAAGTCGATCTTCGATTTCATTGTTCGAATTTCAAAATATTTTATTCGGCGTCGAAAGTAGGCATGTGAATTTAGAATTGATCCAACTGTCGATTCGTTCATGAGAATTCAATTCTCTTAATGAATCGACATTATTAAGCCAAGATGCGTGTACGAAGGAAAATTTTGTATGGTGTAGTGGACTTTTTGCAAGCTAATAACACCAACTAGAGGCCTCGCAGCATATATGTTCCCATACATGGATTTACTCAGAATTCGGAGTAGAACATTTTATGTAAGTTTTGTGTGTGTGTGTGTGTGTGTGTGTGTGTGTGTGTGTGTGTGTGTGTGTGTGTGTGTGTGTGTGTGTGTGTGTGTCTGTCCCCCCCTTATAACTTTTGATCCGCTCAATTTACAGAGCCCAAATTTTTAGAATATATAACAGTTATAGGCCTACAAAAATTTTATACTCAGAAGTGTGAATTTTTGTTTCAGTCAGGGATTATCAACTTTTGAAATTTTGGTTTATTTTTCCATATATCTCAGAAACCATAAAAGCTAGAACGCTGAAATTTGGTATAAACATAGACAAATACAAAATCTCAAATTACGCGTTACAAAATAGTTTCATCATATCTTCATAGATGGCGATTGTGTTGTCAGCTTATCAATCGAACATATTTTCATGGATAAAATAGGTATATAGAAATTTTTATTGACAAACTTTTTGACATCTCAATAGAGACGTAGTTGGGATATTATAGAAGAACCAGGAACTCAAGGCACCTACAGGGCTTACAATCTGTTATCGGCTGGTTTACGTAATTGAGTTTCTGGTCTCCTATAAAATCCCAACTTCTTCTCTATTGAGATCTTAAAAAGTTTGTCAATATAAATATCCTTTGACTCCCAAATTTCAATGTCTTCGTATACCTACATACACATTGATACAAGTAGGTCAACATGCCAAAAATGAAATAATATTTCTGGCGCAGTTCAGGGGTGACACCTGTGCAAGACACCATCACCTCATTTACAGGGACTGTTGCTTTCATTGTTTACAAATAGACCAATCTCTCAATAGAAGGCGTTACAAAAAGATTTCTTCGTTACTTCATAGATGGCAATAGTAATAATGTCTTATTTTCAGGTGAATTGTTACTCATTACTCAAATATATAGAACTTTCAAAAATGATATTAATAAGGAAACTTAATAACAACGTTGGAACGTTGCGCAAGCGCATAAAGAGACTACGTAAATCAGCTGATAGGTGCCTCGAGTTCCTGGTTCTCCTATAATATTCCAACTTCGTCTCTATTGAGATGTAAATAATTGTCAAAAAAAATATTACTTAGTTGTAATTTTATAATTCCAGGGGGGCAAGTTTGGTCCAACCGGCGAAATCAAAACCCTCGTGATTACCCATATCATGGACATAATTATATGGAGTT
>OY754986.1:2820965-2972201 GCA_963576475.1 Molanna angustata
GACATATTTTCAACCTACATTATTACTTACTTTAAATATATTTCTCATCAATATACATAGATTAAATAAAATATGCATATTATGTACACTTACTTACATGCATATAAATAAAAACATGTTATTTATTAGAACCTTTTTATACATATCTACACCATATGTATTGCATCAGACAAAACATAGTAATGATTTGTTGAATTTGTCATTTTCTATTTACACTTGTCACATTCACGAATATCACATTCACTCACTATATGGCCTCCAATATTTTTTTTTTGTATTAATTATATTCTACGTATTATCTATTATTATAAGTGACACCCTGTTGAATCGAATGCATACCCTTGACTTGTTATTTAATAATATAATTTTATCTTATCAATAATGTTTAACATTTTGTACCAAAACTGTAGGGGTTTACGCACAAAAACTGATTCATTTTACCAAAATATACTATCGAATGATGGATGTAACATTTTCGGTGTGTCTGAGTCTTGGCTTGTGAGCACAATTCATGATGCTGAACTTGCACCAGTGAATCTTTATGACATATTCAGACGCGATAGAGCTGACCGGACACAACGTAGAGGGGGCGGGGTCATGATTATAGCACAAAAAAACTTACAAGCATACTCTCGTGACGATATTGTATGCTCTGCCGAATGCCTTTGGGTTACTGTGCCTGCTTCTAGCTTCACTAATGGGAAAAATGTTCACGTTGCCTGTGTTTATCTTCCTCAAGGAACAGGATATGAATTGGCCGTTGACTCTTTCTTGAATTCTTTATGCTTTGTGCGAGATAAATATCCTAATGACTTTATTTTCGTAATGGGTGATTTTAATATGCCGGACATAAGATGGACATTACACTCAAACACAAATTATTTAGAACCAGAAAATCTTTGCAACACACCCAATACTCAACTGGCTGATACATTGGCCTACACTTGTTTATATCAATACAATCATATAATTAATACAAATAATCGACTTTTAGACTTGATTATCACGAACATTGATTGTATTGTTACCCGCGGATGTACTCCATTAGTAGACGAAGACGATCATCATCCTACTTTAAATACAGAATTACATTTAGGTAATATAGTCCCGTTAAAAGAAACCACAACAGATATTTTGTTATTTAAAAAAGCTAATTACAGCGATATAAATGTCCATCTATCCGATACCGATTGGACATTTATTCAGATATGTGATTCTTTAGATGCAGCTGTAGATTGTTTTTATGATACGTTAAAACAAATAATTACGAAACATGTACAAAAAAAGACCATTAAGAAAAACAAATTTCCATGTTGGTATTCATCAGCTTTAATCAAAATTATCAAAGAAAAACGTAAAACTCATAAAAGGTGGAAATTACACAACAATCAACTTGATTATTTGGAATTCACGTTACTCCGTTCCCGTCAAAAATCTGTTCAGAGTGAATGTTACTCACGTTATATTGATGACACAGAGAATAGTATACAAAGTAATTGCAAAAAACTGTGGTCCTACGAAAAAAGTAGACGGAACAATACAAACATACCTAAAACAATATTTCTAGGAACTGAATCAGCGACTGGTGGCGAGGAAGTTTGTGACTTATTTTCTAATTATTTTAATTCTACTTTTGTTACAACCTCATCCGCTGGGTTTACGACTGCTGGTGATGAATTGGAGTCCAGATGTGCCTATGACGGTATTGGTGTAATAACCATTGATCAAAGCAAAATGTTGAAATACTTACAAGCTTTAGATATCAAGAAGGGTCCGGGCAATGATGGTATCCCTCCGTATTTCATACTTCAATGCGCCGAAACGCTAGCACTTCCACTAACCATTCTCTTTAACAGATCTATGAACGAAGGTAAATTTCCTAGTAGATTCAAAGAGGCTCTCATAGTTCCCATATATAAGAAGGGGTCGAGGAACAATGCAGAAAATTATAGACCAATATCAATACTATCAGTTTTTAGTAAATTATTTGAACGTATTACATATGATCAAGTATATCCTGTAATAATCAAATATATTCAAGACCAACAACATGGTTTTCTAAGAAACCGTTCCGTGTTATCAAATATGCTCATTTTTACTGAATATTTATCATCTAATATGGAGGATAAATATCAAATTGACGCAATATATACAGATTACTCAAAGGCTTTCGACAGAGTCGATCATGTTATATTAGCTAAGAAATTAAAATTAGTCGGGATACACGGTAACTTACACAGGTGGTTTGTGTCGTATATTGAAAACAGGTCTCAGTCAGTAAAAATTGATAATTACAGGTCCAATTTTAAGTTTATTCCATCTGGCGTTCCACAAGGCTCACACTTGGGACCGTTATTGTTTAATATTTACACTCACGATATCTACATGTGCTTTACAAACTCCTTATATGTCTCATATGCTGATGACATGAAGGTTTATTTAAAAATTCGTTCAATTGCAGACTGCCATAAACTTCAGAGTGACCTGGATAGATTATCACAATATTGCAAACAAAACAAACTTGACTTGAATATCTCAAAATGTAACAAAATTTCATTCACTCGTGCAAAAAACATTATTAAATATAATTATACGCTTCACAATAACACGCTCGAAGAAGTGGATCATATAAGAGATTTGGGGATTACGCTTGACTCAAAATTAATGTTCGACAAACATCTGGATATAATAGTTAATAAAGCTTATAAATCTTTGGGGTATATTATCCGCCTGTGTAAACCATTTAAAAATGTCAGTACACTTCATAGGTTATACACCACGTTCATACGTCCACATTTAGAATACTGCACTCCAATATGGTCTCCTTACTACCTAAAACATATAAATAGAATCGAAAAAGTACAAAAGAAGTATTTGAAACATATCAACTTTCGTTTACGCATATATTTTCCTTTATATTCCGAATCAGTTCAATTTCACAAATTTGACACACTAGTTAATCGACGAATTATGGCCGATCAATCTCTCTTATATAAGGTAATAAACAATTTTTTTGACTCTTCTGAACTAATAAACTTTATACCACTCAGAGTTTCTGGAAGAACTACCAGACGGCCCGAATTGTTTCACGTTCCTGTTTGTAGAACGAACTATCGGAAGTTTTCAACTATCCCTCGAATTTGTCGACAATATAATGAAAGTTTTAATGATATAGATATATTTTTCCATTCTTATAATCAATTCCGGGAGAGGGTTAGGTGCGAGTGCGGACGTATATCATAATGACGAAAGGTGTTGTGACATACCATAGTTTCTCTACCTCTCACATTCCTCCACTTTTCTTTTTCTATTCCTACAGTTCCTCCCCCATCTCCGTCATTATCCTTGTTGCTTTTGTTATGTATATATTTTTTTTAGTTTTTTTTTAATTTTTATTTTAGTTTTTAATAGGTATAAAATATTAATATTTTTTCAGAATCAACTGTAAATATGTACTTTGTGGACAGTTTTTTGGCCTTGATTTATTATTCATTGTTTTATATTCATATTAGTTAATGATGCTGTTATTGTCCCAAATAAACCAAATAAAAATAAATAAATTAATATATATATATATATATATATATATATATATATATATATATATATATATATATATATATATATATATATATATATATATATACATACTTAATTTTAAATATAAATTCAACTCGCGGACTTTGAACGATGACTAGGCGATCGAGCAGCGTAAGGACGTAGCAGGAGGTCTGGATGAAACCGAATGGCCCCGGTCATTGGTCATTGGTCATTACTGTTGGACGAAGTGCCGGGTCTAACGACCCCTGACTTCTTCATCTGAAGTAGGGCGTGTTGTGAGGGAAGTTAATTTGACGAAGTCATGGGGGAGGGCTTAGCTCTGTTTGATACTTTTAGGGCTTGGAGAGAGAGGGAGTTCATCTGTTTCATGAGCGAATGCCCCTGAACCAGGAACTCTCGAAGTGCAGTTGTTTGAGTCTCTATCATAAGATATAGACTGCGAGGATCGGGAGTAGTTTCCTCGGAAGGTGAAGCCATCGGAGTGTGGGGGGCCGGTTTTGGTTCGGGTCTGTGTGTGTGACTCGTGGGTCTGTCGGTTGTGTATGGCTTTCCGTGCCTTTTTATGGTGGATGGCTGAGCCGGGCAGCCTTTGTAGTTGGCGGGGTGGGGTCCGCCGCATAGGATGCAAGAGGCGGGAGTATCTTTGCTTTTCAAGCACGTCGAGGTATGGTGGTCCCCGGCGCACTTGACGCATCTGGGCGAGGCGTGACACCCCGACGCTGAGTGGCCATGCCTCTGACAGCGGAAACATTGTCCCGCTGTCGCACGTGTTTTGAGGCTCTCTACACTTACTTGTAAGTGTAGGACGTGCATTAAGGTATTATAGATGGCCTTGGCTTCCTCGGATCTTGTGAGGTTCACCAGCATCAGGGGTATCGCCTTTCGTGTCGGTCCCTGTTTCATCCTATGCACCGATATGACTGGGTATGTTTTGGAGAGTTCCTCCATCACTTCCGACTCGGAAATGCCCACGGGTATGCCCCTGAGAACCACCTTCAGAGGCTTATCCTCGGGCATGCGGAAGGAGTGAAAGGGAAGAATGGCCCCGGAGCTCGGTGTGCGGCCTTATATAGGGGAACTGTCGTAGCTGGGTGAGCGTGATAGACAAGTCGTAGCTATGTGCAGCGCAGGACATAACGACGTCGGCGTTGCGCTGCATAGCCATATGGCGCAAGCGAATGTTGCGCCACAACTTCATTGCGTCCCACCCTACAAAATAATGTTACCCAGCCTATACTCCACCGATTATGTTTACTTTAAATCTATTTTGTACATTTATTTTAGTATACTCTACACATATCCTCCTGAGTTCCCGTAACACGTAGAGGAATTTTGATTCAATCGAATAAAATTTATAATTTTAATGGTGTTACACAAACTAGTGCTTTATTTAATTTAATTAATTGTAAAATGACACTGAAAAGCAAAAAAAACTTCGTAAAATGTGTTTGAAAAACCGCTCCATTGGGAATTAAAGCGATTTATTTTCAGTAAAAATATCTTGGAATTGAAGAATGTACATATGCCTATATGTAATGTTGAGGCATTGTTTGAACTAAACCTTTTCATCTTCCACCATATACTATATTATAATATAAGACAAAACAAATAAGTTAAAGAGATGTGTATTTGCTAAACTTACTTCTTAAATACATATACACAAAACCTTTTTAAACTTGCAACACGCTTGGATTGACACACAATATTCAATATTCAGTTAGGATAGAATGCTCGGGGATATTGTACAAAAAAATATATGTTACATACATCAAAGTTATCACGGTTGAAATTCATAAAGTTGTATGTGCCAATACAAAACGAGTGGGTTGTGGCCAACAATATACTCCTCCCTTCCAAGTCACTCCGCAAACTATTCAAATTTTGTATGGAAAATTTTCAACATTTTGTTATGAAATGAGTTTGTTCAATTATTTTTTATTCAAATATTTTATTATGAAAACTTGATAAATAAAATAAACTCTTCAATGCCATTTTATGAAAGTGATGTGCTTTTTAGCAAGTTTAAAATAAAAATATCAAATTTTAATTTTCCCAAGCTTGGGATCACTTTAAAATATTTGAAGTGCGTGCGTGCGTGCGCGCGTTGTGTATGTATGTGTGTGCTATTTACGACGTGTTTATTCTACTTTATCGATTATGGACTAAGACTAAAGTAATCATTTGATTCTTTTCAAATTTTACAAAATTGTATATCTAATACTTGCTTAGACCCCATTGGATTTTGAAGGATATCTGATCAGTGCCTATTAAAGTCCTGCGTCAGCTTCCCTCCAGTGAAGTGAATTGCCAGCTGTTTTCCCATATTCTGGGATAACGTCCTGGAGTCCTAATTTATTTGGAAAAATAACCTTGGACACTTTGACGATTCTTGATTCTGTCATTCTTTAGGGGCTAGGTTGTGGCCATAGGGGCCTAGCCAGTAAAGTTGGGGGTGGCCGCAGCCCCACCCTAGGATTCTGGGCAACAGGTCGGTGCCCCCTTCAATTCTTACCTATGGAAGAGCAGGGCAGACGCCTTAATGAGTACTAAGGGGTGGAGGAGCCCCCCGTGATGATTGGTGGGCACGACCCACTTGGCGGTGCCCGAGCTGATGATGAGACAGGTGCAGCCGACGCTGCGCCTGGTGTGGAAATCGAAGAACTGAAAGTACTACGGGCGTGGCGAAGGCTCCCTGTGGCAGTGTGTTGTTTGTGGAGCTGTCGGGAGGGTGACCCTCGCCATGATTGACGGGCCTTCACGAGTGTGGTTGGACTCCTAGTGGTAATGGTATGACATATGCATGATAGTAGTTCTTGTTTCGTCCGACTAGCAGCCGCTCCGGGGATGAACAGAACAATTAGTTCTATAACGTTCCCTATGGAGTGGGGTAGGTGACTGCGACTTTCCTAAAAATGTTTGGTATATTTCGAATCGAATTATTGGATTTATGTCCAGTCAATTATGTTCAATCAATCGGAACATAATATAAGTCATTGTTAGATTTAGTAATTTTCCCGATCAAGTTATGTAGTTGAATGGGTGCCTGCCTATACAATTGTACATTCATTGTTCGCTTCGTGCAGTGGCTCGTGCATGTCTGTGTGTGAGCAATATCACAGATCTATCGTGATATCGTGCGTTCGTGTATAGCATTGCGATATATATATGTACATTAAGTACATGAGTACATTAGTGTTGGGAATAATCCAGTGCGGTCTGTATTTATGTACTTATTCAGATAAACAATTTAATAAAACATAATTGTTAGTGGATACGAGTCGTATGTACATATGTTATGAACAAATAATTTAAAACCAATAAAATAAAATAATTATTTCACAATACCTAATTAAATAATACGAAGCGTATGTACATACCTACCTAAACCAGTTAACTGGGACAAATTATATACTTTTATATACCTAAATATACAGGCGATTAATTGAATATTAACAGAGACAAATTATATACTTTATGTACCTGAATATACAGTCGATTAATTAAATATTAACTGGGACAAATTATATACTTTTATATACCTAAATACAGGCGGTTAATTGAATATTAACTGTGAACAATTAATATAATTGAATATTACTTTTATACCTATACCTATACCTAAATATACGGTCGATTGATTAAATTTTAACTGGTACAAATTAAATATTTACATAAATACAAATAATACCTAGATACTTTATACCTAAATTAAATATTTACATAAATACAAATAATACCTAGATACTTTATACCTAAATTAAAATATTTACTTAAATACCTAATATCTAGATAGGTATTTTTTGTATACCTAAACACAAATAATACCTAAATACCTTCTCAATATGCCTAACACTACCGGATCTTCGTCAAGTGCAGAACCGAACAGAACGTTCATTATTTTAACTGCAAAAAAGGAACGTCTCTTTACGCGGATGAACGATCTTTACCGTATGATGAATAACATTTCTAGCTTCGAGTCAAGGAGTCTAGAAAGGTTTCTGGCGCAATCAGAAATGCTGGACGACATGCGTAGTCAATTTGAAGGTATAATATATGACATCAATGATCATCAACTCAAATCGAATCCAGAATACGTTCCAGATCTCCAACCTTTAGACGCATTTGACGACATGTTTCTGGAGGTTAAACGCGCTCGTAATAAAATCGTGCAAGCACCTCGACCAGACACCTATTCGCGCAATGAAAAACGCGTCATTAATCTGCCCGCAATAGAGCTGGCTAGTTTCGACGGTAAGACCGAAAACTGGAATAAATTCTATGAGACCTTCAAAGCAAATGTTCACGAAAATGAACAACTTACGGATTCACAGAGAGTTCAATATTTAATGGGCAAACTTACCCATGGGGCTCTGAGAATTACCGCGGGCATTGTGCCCTCCGGCGAATCTTATAAAATAATCTGGAGTAACTTAGTTAAAAAATATCAAGATAAACGTGCATTAGCCACGCATTACCTAAATAATATTCTCGATGCCAAAAATTGCACAAATACGTCCGCAAGCCTTGATCAATTTATTGAGAATTATTCTGCATCCGTCGCAGCTTTGAAACAATTAAAAATCGACGACCTTATTGATTTTGTGTTATTACACGTCGCATTGAGGAAAATTGATCCTCAAAATATTCAAACTTTTGAACTGTCATTTCGCGATAAAGAAATTCCTTCGTATGATGATTTTGTTTCATTCATACACGACCAAGTGAAAATATTAGAACGTTCTAATGGCAATAGCGTGGCAAATAAGCCACATGCCCCCAAATCACCTCGGTCGACTTATAAATCTTTCGTCGCCAGTGACCAGAAAATACCGAATACTAATTCAGAGAAAATTTGTATTTTTTGTAACGCCACTCAACATCAAGTTAATAATTGCCACAAATTTAAAGGCCTGAAGTCGTCACAGGCTCGATTCGAATTTATAAAATCGAAACGTGGGTGCGTGAATTGTCTTAGTGGTACGCATACGGTAGCAAACTGCAAATCGTCGTTCGCTTGTAAGTTATGCAAGAAAAGACATCATACGACTTTGCATTTTAACGGAGAAGATAATGTCAGACCGCTACCTACTTCAACGCCATCTCACACTGAAGTAGTGTGCAATTGCAATGCGCAGCATACTTCGAGCGGAAACGCTTCAATGTCCCTATGTGCCGAGGTGAAACCAAGCTCAGCGATTTTGTTGGCAACCACGCAGGTTTATGCGAAACAGAATAATGGAAATAAAAAAATAATACGATGCCTCATTGACAATGGCTCACAAAATAATTTGATCACTGTCGATCGTTGTAAGGCACTGAATCTTACGATAATTCCTTTGAGTAACTCTATCGTCAAAGGGATAGGTTCAGCATCTCGTCCTATTATAGGATATGTGTATATAGACATTGAGTCACGCTTATACTCCTGTAAGAAATACAAGATACATGCGCTTGTCGTAGACTGCATCACAGATCAGTTGCCTACTCATTATATAGCCAAGGGTGATATGGGCTACTTAGAGGGATTACCCCTCGCGGATTTGACGTGGAATATTCCTGGAAATATAGATGTCGTTTTGGGCGCACAACTCTTCCCATATATTTATTTAGGAAACAAGGTAGAATCAGGAAGTAGGGTACCTCCCGCTTTATTAACCGCGTTTGGCTATGTCCTAATGGGTGATTACGATAATAATGTTTCCGATACGAGTACTTCGTTCTCAGCACTTGCAATTAATGATTTAGTGCAAAAGTTTCCGCAGGTAGATAAAATACTTAACATACAAAATTTGAGCCCAGAGGAGACAGAGTGTGAAGATCTCTTTACTGCATCTTCTGTCACTCACGCTGACGAAGATAGATATTCTGCTGCTTTGCCTCTCTGTAAAGACTCGAATAATCTAGTTAATTCTCGTACTGCCACCCAAAGCCGTTCTATGGTTTTGGAGCGAAGATTTGAACAACCATCTAATTTACAAGAGAGTTTTAATTTTAGTGCTAAAATATATTCAAGGTTGTTATTAAATGACGTCCTTCATTTTGATCCTAATTTGCAGGCCAATTTATTTTTACGTTTTCTTGAATTTCGTCTTTTTCCCGTCACTAAGACAGTGGATATAAAACAAATGTGTTTAGAGACTGAAAATTCTAGTAAGCATCGTAAATATGTGAGGATATTTCGATTTGTAAACAATGATCTCACATGGACCTTTTAATTTAATCTGGTCCACTTCATAATTAATACTAGTTCATTCTTGGCGATAAAGATTTTACGCCAATTGGCTCATTATATGAGACCACATTCCCCAGATGTTGCCAATGTGGCAGAGTCCAAACTGTATATGGGCGACCTGGTCTATTATATTAAAGATGAATCCAGAGTCGTACGCTCTTTCAGAGAACTAATCTCACTATTCATGACCCGCACGTTTGATTTGATAAAATTGCCTAATAATTCTCAAGTTGTACTCAAAACCCCTTCAGAATCTCATTTAAGTGTAGTAAATTTATCTACTTATTCTGACAATGCCTCTTAAGATTTTGGGTCCATTATGGGAACCAGTGGACGACAGCTTCTCCTTTACAACATCTTATATTTGGGAGAAGTGTATAAAGCGGAATATACTCCCCATAGTCGCCCGCTTATTTGATGTCCTCGGTTTGGTCACCCACATTATTCTATACGCTAAATTTCTCATTAAGAAGAATCTTTATAACATTCATTGGGATGATACGCCTTCTGAGAATTTTATTAAAAAATTCTCGGTCCTCACACGCATTGGAGGTAGACTTTCCAATTCGGACTTGCTATTTGAGGCGAAACATCCACTTCTACTTCCCAAACATGACCATGTAGTGGATCTTCTTATTGATCACTTGCATGTTAGGAATTGTCACACTGGCCCAGGACTTCTTGTTTCCATATTGCGACAACGGTATTGGATATTAGATGCCAGAACCGTCGTTAGGAGAAGAGTTCGGAAATGCAATTGCTGCTTCCGGCTAAATCCTTCGCACCCTACGCCTCCTGATCGTCCTGTTGAGGTCGGGACTGTTGTGTTGGTGGGACAGGAGGACTCGCCTCCGTTAAGTTGGCCGTTGGGCGTAATCACCGAAATTCACCCGGGGTCAGACGGAATTGTGCGAGTCGCGACCGTCAAAAATAGATTTGGACATTTTAAGCGTCCGGTAATCAAATTATATCCGATCCCGACGCAATAATTAATATATCTTTAAATATTTATATAACTTAAGATTAACTTTATACTTTATGTGATTAGTTATAATTTTGTTAACTTAGACATAAGATTTTTCATACTCTCCTAAAGCGAAAGTTACTCGCGTTTATTCTATTTTATTTTATTTCTTTATTTTTCGTTGAAAATTCTCCGAATTTCCAAGGCGGGGAGTATGGTTGAGCAATATTCATTTGTCACAGTAATTGCATAATTTATTTGAAGCATTTATTTCAAAACAGGTCAACTGTAGGACCAGTCTGCCATCTGTGAATTAGATAGTCACTTATTTGTTGTGCTTTCTCGACGTCTGAGCAACACAGGTGAGCGGATATGGTTTGAGCCATCGATATGAAAAAATTTCAGTTCGCACGTTGTCGCCCGTTAGCGGTACACTGTATTGTCACATTCGTCGACAGATCAAGTTACGTCTTGTCGAGGAAAAAATAGCCATAATTTATTTGCGTTTTAATAATTACGCCACGGGAGGTTTGTTGTGTGTGAAACTTGTGAAGTGGACGAACCATCATCTCCATCATACCAGGACCGGAGATACGAATCCTGTGCTTGCGAAGGCTGGAGACCCCTCACAAGGTAAGTGACTGTCTCATATTCGCAGAAGGATTTACAGGCTTTCTTCGGTTGACTTGTTGACACATAACATAATTCCTACCCCATCATACTGAGCGGGAATTTACGCCCCCGCTCACGCATTTGGTCCTTTCGAGTCGAATATTGCCCAGCAATATTGCACATAATTATTACAATATAAATGCTTGGAAATTCGTAGAATTTTTACGTAATTTTTGGTGAATTTTTTAATGAATTTTTTGAGTTGGTCCATTGGTAGGTTGTTAAATAATTTAATGCCTTTATATATATATATATATATATATATATATATATATATATATATATATATATATATATATATATATATATATATATATATATATATATATATATATATATATATATATATATATATATATATATATATATATATATATATATATATATATATATATATATATATATATATATATATATATATATATATATATATATATATATATATATATATATATATATATATATATATATATATATATATATATATATATATATATATATATATATATATATATATATATATATATATATATATATATATATATATATATATATATATATATATATATATATATATATATATATATATATATATATATATATATATATATATATATATATATATATATATATATATATATATATATATATATATAAAGGCATTAAATTATTTAACAACCTACCAATAAATATTAGAACAGAAACAAATTACAAATTATTTAAAGATAAACTCAAGACACTTTGAAACACTCTCCCTCATACCTACTCCATTCTATAAAATTGCTATTTTTGTGGTTAATTTTTATTTTTCTATGAACCTGTTGTATTTTAAATGTTGGTGTTTTCTTGATTTTGGATGTATTTTTTTTTTGTTCTTTCTATTTTTTTTCTGAAATTGTGTTCTTTTTTATATATAATTGTTAATTGACTTGTTTTATATATTTTATAAGATTTATTTTATGTATTTTTTGTGAAGTATTCATATAATGTAAGCAAAGAGCTGCTGCTTCCCTAAACACAAGCTTCTAGCTTAAATTAGGAAAGGAAATATTAATATGTTGATATATGTAACCAAATATTTGTAAACGTATGTATTGTATAATAAATAAAAATAAAAATATGGGTAATCACTAGAGTTATAATTTCGCCGGTCGAACCAGATTTGCCCCCCCTGGATTCTATTCCGTAGGTTACAATAGGACGAACACATGTTTTGATGATTCTAACCTACACTGAAAAAATAATTGTGACCATCGAACTGGCTACCTGCTTTTTTTAACCAAACCTTTGTTGTTAGTCATAAAAGTTTATCTGTTTATGACTGTACTGTTTGGTTAAACACACAAAATATTTAGTAGCACAAAACGAATTGTTTTGCAGTCACTATAGTTCGATTAATTTTAACATAACTTTTTTTTCAGTGTAGCTAGGGATGTTCATTATGCTTATTCTTCTACATAAAATCTCTCAGACAACCGTATATTGCCCGGCTTTTTATGTCTGTTGATATGAAGTCGATTGAATATTTAGATTAGATTTTAAAAAGGATACAAACTTTTACAATAATATGCCATCTACATATACAAAAATAAATCATAACGAATCTCATGGAATGTAACTACTCTACCCTACATTATACCTGTTGGGAAAATTAATACATTTTGTAGAATATTGAATCTCCACTATTCCATACTAATGTACATGTCTTCTCCGTGTACATTAAGTAGACAAAGGAGGGTTTATTGCCATGAGGCAATGGGATGTCGTGGTCAGGAATATTCTAAAGAAATATCTGGATTGAGTAATGTCTTTGTGAGCAGCCTTGAAATTTTTTATGATGATTGAAAAATGATCGCTTCCATATGGGTCGTCAAGGGTCTGCCAGGAGAGAGAGTTGTTGCTAATTGAGGAGAGGTAAATGTTAGATCTAGAGCGCTTTCTTTTCTATTAGGATAAGGCATTCTTGTAGGTGAGCCGTCATAAAGAACGCAGAGATTAGAGTTATCAATAAATATTTCAGTGAGAATTTCTCCCTTTTTGTCATTGGGGATACAACCCCATATGGTGGAATGAGCATTAAAATCTCCTACTATTAGAAGAGGAGATGGCAAGGACGATACGAAATCATTCCACTTTTACGGGATTCAGATGTTTTTGTATCATTTTGTTTATTTAATTCAAGGATGTTATTTGTATCAGCGGCAGCGTTGTTCGGTGAAATTGTATCTGTCATATTAATTATATAATTTCTCAATACGTTTATACAAGATATTAGGGAACTGGTGATATTCTCTATTTCCTCAATTCTGACATGTTTCAGAGCCACCCCGTTCTCCCGACTGGTCTCCAATGGAGTACCATTGGGAGACAGAAGTAAATCATTATATGCTTGTCTGTCAAAAGCTGTTTCCATATTTTTTTGAGTAGGAGTCTTGTATTTGAAAATAGTCTTCCTGAATGAAGAAGAACTAGGAGTTTTATTTCTATCTTTCATGATGTCATAAAAGGTGGTTTGAAGGGGCTCTGATCTCACTTTGTCTGCAAAGGATGATTTGACTCTTGGCGCCTCTTTGGATGCCACTGAATATGATACGCTCTTTTCCGCCATGATATGTTTAATGTTTTTTTCTCGAATATATGCTGGGCACGATTGGTTTGTTGCCATATGGGGACCACTACAGTTGATGCATATAGGGTTTTCCCTTGAATCGCATTGTTCACCAAGATGTTCTTCCCCACAGGCGAAACATCTCGGTTTCAATCTACAATTTATTTTAACATGACCGTATCTACAGCAACCAAAACATTGAATAGTTGGAAAGATGTATGTTTCAACAGAGATTCTGTTGTAATTCAGGAAAACGTGTGTTGGAAGTTTCTGACCTTCAATAGTTATTACGACTGTTCTTGAAGGCAGCCACTTTGGGGTGTCTGAATTTCGGTCTCTATAATTGAGTCTACGGATCCGCATTACTTTTCCATAGCCATCTGGGCATATTATCTCATTAAGTAACTCTTCATCTGTAATTTCCGTAGGAATATCCCTTATAATGCCCATTTTAGTAACATTGTATGTAGGAATGAATATTTTGTATTTTTCGGAGAAGCTGCATCTCCCGAAGCAAACTCTACTTTAACTGTAAACTTGCCAAGAGCTTTTATGATGCCTTGTTTCAAGTCACAAGTCTTGTTTTCATAAATTTCTTTGCCCAATAATATGGAATGAATACTTCTTGGACCTTCTCCTTTCATCTGTATGTGCACAACAAAAGGACCTAAGTCCTGAGGAGTGTAGAATAATGGTTCAATTCTATTTTTTTTTGTTAATAAATTTTCCTCCGAGAAATCGCTCCCTGTGTTCCTCTTGAGTCCATAATCTCCAGATCCCCCCTTATCTGGGGGTTTAGGAGGAAAAGGATCCTTATTTTCCTTAATAAGATATAAAAATTATTAATTGACAATTACCTACCCGTCCTAGTGACGACAATAATACTAATTTTATATAAAAATAACAAACAAAAAAAACTCAACTGAGGTCAGTTATTACAATTATTAAAGTAATAAAAAGGAAAACAAAAAAACAAAACTGAAAAGAAAAACCTGGAGATCAATTCCAACAAATTCCTGACACAAATGTTAAATTTAATTCAAACTAAGTATGCCAGGAATAATTTTGACACTTGAACACAACCACACTCTAGGACAGTCAGTCATAGAAAAAACTACAATGGCAGTTACCGTGTTTCATATTGCGACGGTCTCCGTCACATTTCTACACAAACTAAGTCAAGTAAAGGGAAGTCTCGATCATTATATATTTACGTTACTTTCCAGTCCAAACTTATTTAACATAATCTGTAATTTATTCCTCTAACTGGAATAGTTCATTTGGAAGATCGATATATTGAAAGTTTGTTAATATTAAATCGAAATTGTATCATGTGTCACTTTGTGACAAAAACTGTTTTATTAGAGGAGTTCGAAACTCTTTATTTAGAGAAAGTTGTAGAGTAAATTCTTTAAAGTTAATTAAAGAAATAAAAACTTTCGACAGAAATGTCGAAATTAAATTTTGAAATATGCCAGATTCGAATCATTCAAGAATTTTTATCAAAATGATGATTCGTTCAAGAGAATTAATTTCTCTTAAAACAGATCGACAAAGTTTCAAGTCAAGATCCGCGAGTTTTGTATGACAATGTATACATTTTTCATGGTTTTTCAAAAGTGAAGTCAAAAAACACCAACTTGGAGGCTCCGCAGCGTATTTGACAAAGGTGGTTATTCTGAAAGTTCCATGATTGCATTGAAATGAATCCAATAACAATAGCTGTTATTGTTAGCCAAATCAATTGTCATCCAATAGTACACATTTTGTTTATTCTAAACATGCTATTTTATTGTCTATGGTCAAAATCAATTGTAACTATTTTGAGATTACTAAAACTGACTGATTAATAAAACTGATTATATTTTTATGTAAACATCACTTCTAAAATAATACAAATCATTGAAAACATTATATTTGGATATGACAAGGTTTTTTGAACAGCATAATTACGCATATTAAAAAGGAAAAATGTACGGTTAGTTACTTAGGTTATAAATACGTAGGAAAAATACATACCTACATAAATGTTCTCTTATAAGTTTAGGTTATAAATATATATTGTTTAGACACAAATCTTTTTTTGTATTTGAATCATCAAAGAATATTGAGTATGAATATTCTATACCAATAAGTATAAAAAAATCCAAAATGTCGGCGACACAAAATGTAATGAATACACATGCATCCCAACAACAAAGTTAAAATTGGAAATCATTAGAAATATTCCGTCAGTCTCATCTGAATCATCAACTAAACCCAAAGCAGCATATTCTTGTGTCTTTTAACTGAAAATCCAAATGTTTAATCGTACAAAACATCAAACTGTTATTTAAACACGTTTTGACCGCTTGTTATGATTTCAATAACTTTTTCAATAGACCACTCCAATGATGTGCGTTCGGAATAACCACCATTCCATAATGACGATTGCCGCCATTTTGTTTTGTGATAATGTCAAAAGTCAATCTTCTTTTATCGTTTAGAATCACCACAATTGTCATCTATGAAAAATTCTAACTAGTCTTTGTACAAATATTCCGTTTACTTTTTTATTGTAACCACTTGAAAATGTGCATAGTACGAAACTGGTTGTAGTAAAATAAATTAATTTCTTGAAAATGTTGGTGGACAATAATACAAAAAAATCATGTAATAGCCAATATGAAAAATTATTTGAAATATGTAAAATACTCCCAATACAAAATAAAGTAAA
Organism: Molanna angustata; assembly: GCA_963576475.1. NCBI lineage: Eukaryota > Metazoa > Arthropoda > Insecta > Trichoptera > Molannidae > Molanna > Molanna angustata. The sequence continues at coordinate 2,837,719 of OY754986.1, forward strand.
ACAGTGCATCATTTTGGAAGAATATACAAATGAATCTTTTAAAACAGAAATAAGTCACATATATGGGAGGTGGCTGGCTGGCGATGGAGCGTGCCCTGCAGGTACCTAAGACAAACAACGTGTATGGAGATGAGATCGTACCAGTAAACATCTTGTACCGCATATTATTAACGCGTTGCCGATTAGGATAAGAAATATTTTAAAGTCTAACGAAACGAAAATAGTAACAATAAAAAATACACTGAAACATCTGTATCTTAATTCAAGCGTTCGTTAGACTTTGAATTGTTATTGTTGATTAATTATAGGTATAATATATGTGTAAGGTTTATTTCAATTTTTTTCTTCTTTCAAATTTTTGTTTAGTTTCCGTTTCTTCAATATTTGAGATAAGTTTATAATGAAATAATTTTATGTGAAATTTATAATATTATGTGAAAGAGAGAATCTGCTCTGCCAAAAAACTGCTTTGCAGTTTGGCGGGAAAATAAATATGTATTACTTTTTATTAAAAAAATAAACCTCTTAAAAAAAAAATAGTGGAATAATTAATAATTTTCTTTTTATTTTTTATATTTTTTAAAAATAATCATAAATAATTTAATTGAATTCCATAAAGAGCTATCGGTTGAAGAATTAATTTTAATCTTTTCAATATAAGATACAATCGAAAGGCAATCGTGGTTTCACTGGGTTCACGAATCTAGACCCACGTAAACAGGCGTCCAGAGTTCCAGTCAGAATTGGCGAGTCATACCGGCTTGCAACCATGAAATGTATGTGGACCACCCGTTTGCCCAAGGCCATTGAGTTTTATAAGCCTCTTAAGGGGCCCCTTCATGACTCAAGTCACGCTCAGCACTCATCCACTAACCTACGACTGATACTCCACTCCCCTGCGCAACCAAATCCAATAGGACGTGGAAAATGCTGCTTTTACCACCCTATCCGAAATTTCTTATAGTTTACTCCTAGGGAGACCAAGACCCGAATGCACAGTCCTAAACACTAACTCCTAACCTCACTGGAGTATTTAGTATTCTTAAGTTAGCAATAGCGTTGCAGAGACATCACTAACTAAATACTACAACTTGATGGCGTAGCATTTCACGTTATTGTGTATAAAGAAAAGAGATATATATTCTATGGACTTAGACTGACGTTTAAAATGTTTTTTTGTTGTTATAATAACACAAAAATATTATGTAACCAACTTCACACTGACAGCTCGATGTCACGATTTTTCTGAAATTCCAGCGAATTTTTGGCATCTCGTATAGATCGCTGAATAATCTGTTTGGTATTTGATTTGACAAAATTACCAAATACATATTCAACGAAGCCGATAAAATCTTTATCCACCGAAAAAATCTCGTATTTTATTATTAAACAACTCGTAAGATTCATCGCTATCAACCTTACTTTTTGACATTTGCAAATGTTAGTTTACGCCGATGCGCATGCGCTAAGTATTTAGATATGTCTCTGCAATGCAATTCTCATACAAAAACTTTGTAACATCCTCCAGTTATGAAGCCACATGATCTCCTAACTTAAGTGAGCGACTGTGCAATGACAACATGGTTAGTGTTTAGAATTTAGTATTTAGGTAGGACTCATTCGGATCCTAGTCTAGGTTCTTAAAGAAGGAATATAAACATCTCTACGGCATATATACATATTTGTGGTAAAGCCATTTTGAACTGTTTTATCTACCAGTCCCTTGAACTTATTTAGCTTGCTTTGGTGGTCTTTTGGAATATTTGTGTCCCATAGAATAATCAGCTCTATATAAAAAGCTAAAATAGTTTTTTAGGAATTCTATGATAATTCTATGTAATTGACAAAACATTTTAAACGAGATATATTAATGATAATTACCGTCTCTCTTTTGGCATACCTACCATTTTGAATTAAATGTTAATTAATGTTTTTAATTAGCATACTTAAATGGCTTTATAATTGCGAATTATTTAGCAATCGAGAACAAAGGAAGATATGAATACTTCAAGAGAACGAATGTATTTTTCATTTCTTACAGACAATTACAGGAGATCTTTAACGAGAAGATAAATATTATTTCTATGTTAATAGGGGAAATTAGCACACGACAATTCAACTGTCGATTTGTTCAATAGAATTAATTTCTCTTAACATATAGACAAAGTTTCAAGCCAAGATACGCGGGATTTGTATGCCAGGTCTATATTTTTCACGGTTTTTCCAACATTGAAGTCAAAAAACACCAACTTAGAGGCTTCACAGCACATAAGTTCTATATTTTATAGATTTAATAAGAATTCGAAGTAGAACATTTCCACTACTTAACGAATTGCACTGGTTGAAGTGTCCAGAGCGAGTTGACTACAAAATATGTTTGACGGTGTTTAATGCTTTGAATAACCAGGCACCACAATACATTAAAGAGCTGTGTCAGAGAAAAGAGCTCTCTGGGAGATATCTCACACTTCTGGATCACAGATTACCCTAAAGGAGTTGGACAGACCCAACAAAACGGCTTACTATGATTAATGCTTTGGTGTGATTGGTCCTATAAAGTGGAATAAATTGCCTCTAGAAGTTCGCAGTGCAAAAAGTAAGAGCACTTTCTCTAAAGGACTGAAAACAGCATTGTTTTGTAGAGCAACATAATATCAATATATTAGCGCCCTTGGAATGATCCTGAATCATTAAACGGCGCTATGAAAAATATTATTATTATTTTTCTGTTGCCGTCCCCCCTTTGTAACTTTCGATCTGCTCAATGCACATAGCCTAGAATTTCAGAATATATAGATAGTTATAATTTTGAATTTTCGTTTCAGTCAGGGGTAATCAACTTTTGAATTTTTACTTTTTTTCCATATATCTTATAAACCATAAAAACTAGAACGTAAAAATGGTATAAATATATACAAATACAAAATTTCAAATCGGTTATATTAAAAATTCTCGCCAGTATCTCAAACATGTTTAACTGCCTATATTTCCATGGTTTTTAAAAATATCGAAAAAATCCGAAACACCCCAATTAGATAATTTAATTTTCTATAAAACATATGAACATTGTATTATTACATCTCAAAAACTTCTTTTAACAATTTTAATAAAAATTGGATTAAGTGACGACATCGTTTCTTAAAACTTGTATGGCAGTGGCCTATACACAATATCTAAGGTGACTTAATAGTTTGATACTTAATCCCCAAACATACATACATACTATCATGCTGTTTTCATATTCTGGGTAGGATCAAAGGAATGACCTCCATACTATCCTATCTTGACATACATACCTAGGTACATGTGTTGTATAGAAAACAAAATATCTGAATATATTCAATAATTTGTATTTATGGGTTTATAGTTTGGTACTAATTCTCCAACTATACATGCTATCGCTATCGACAGTTGGATTTCATGTGTTACATGCAACTAGTACATTATTTTAGAATGTAATTTCAAACTATTTTTGTGAAGAGACCCGAGGCAACGGATAAAATAATTTTCGTAAAAGCGAAGCCGAAAATTCGCCAAACAAATTTGAAATATTTCGAATTTACGGAATTTCATAAATCGAAATAATACGTAGGTACATAGTTGAGAAATATATTTTCAAAACCGATTAATTTTCCGATTTGGTAATCAAATATTTAAATTTCGAACCAAACAATTTTGGTTTTCTTTGTTATTTCGAGTAATTTGGCGGGAAAAGTCCGTTGTAATTAAAATTTTGAAAATGTAGATACCTACCTAGGTATCTAAGGCAAATCTTATCCGGGAATGTTAAAAATCGAATAATAACACGAAATGTCGCAAAATTGAATAATGAATTTTAAATAAACCGCCTAATTGTATTTTTTTTGCAATCGAGTTTGTAAGTAAATTGAAAAATTTGACTTATTTCACCATTTAATTAGTTTATAACTTTATTTGTCTAAATTATAAAATATCGCGTCAAATTCTTAATAGGGTAGTCTGGAAGGCAGCACGCCATAATTTTATCATGTTTAAGTGTACATCGAATATTTTTTTAATTGCATATACGCAAACATTGGATTTTTTTCCTTGTCGGAGTCAAATGATATTTATTTTGACAAACTTTTGAACATCTCAAAAAAGACGAAGTTGGAATATTATGAAAGAACCAGGAACTCAAGGCACCTACAGGGCTTACGACCTGTCATCGGCTGGTTTACGTGATCGCTTTCACCAATTATGCCTTCTTTCTGAGTTCCCATAACAATGGAATTTTCGAAAGTTCTATATATTCGAAAATTGAACTTTTCTACTATTGCCATCTATGAAGTAACGAAGAAATCTTTTATGGTAAGTGTACAGTCACATTGCATAGAGTATCATCATAGATGGGTCGGTGGCAGAGCGGTTAACGCGCTGGGCTAGTAATCCAGTGGTCGCGAGTTCGAATCCTGCCTCGACAGATTTCGTTCACCTAAGCATAAGCATTTATTTGCTTAATTAAGGGAACGTAGGAAGATGTATATGTACTTATTTAACAAGGACATATTAATTTTTTATTAAAAAAAAAAAGTTTTAAAAAAAATATATGGTTACTGTTCGGTAAATGTGGCAACACTTCAATCTCTTCCTCTCCCAAAAAGTATTGCTACCTACATCAGTAATCAGTAGTCAACTGTCTATCATCATCAGTACGTCAGTAGTCATCATAACTATCATCATCAGTACGTCAGTAGTCATCATAACTATCATGCAGAAGAAAGACATTAGTTAAATTATTTTGTTGGAACATTTATTTCATTTTGAAGACTACCTACTTCAAATGGTAACTTTGTTTCTGACATTTTGATTTTTTCAAACCCTTTTAGTGCCGATGGCAGTTTGTTATGCGTGGTGCAATATATTTTAATTAAAATCTTTTACCGAATTTGGTATTCATTTTTGGAGCCCGATAGCTACCTGATGTTTGGCTCATTGTATCCATTTCGTCCACTTTCATGAATTTTAAATCGTTTTATAAAATAAGTGTATGATTTATAAATTATTATTATTATTATTTATAAATATATTTAGTGATTTACGTTCTTTTACAAAATTGTATATAGCTGTCTGTTTCCGTTATTAAATAGAATTAAAATTGATTTTTTATTAAATGCAAATATAAATAAAATATTCTTAAACAAAATTTTTCATGTTTGTGGCAAAGTGCTCAAACAAAAATACTTTGATTTAAGTACTTTTACAGAAAATAAGAAAACTCATAACTTGGAATAAGGTTTCGTGATAAATATTAGTAGATACTTATATTAACCATAGCGTTATGTGTTTCCGATAAAAGTGTCGATTCTCATGAAATATTCTCATATTTACTGACGAGAACCAAATATTGATATCGAATTATTATTGAAATAAACGACATAAGAGATATCGAACGATTTATTGAATAAAACAAATTTCTCATTTTGCAATATTGAGATATTTTGCAAAAGTTCAGAATTTATCTGATTTTCCAATCGCTTCGCGTGTATTTCAAAGTATTGAACCACATACCTACATACATACGTACATCTCTCCCTTAAAACATCACACTAAACTTAATGTTAAAAAAATATATATAAATCATTTCTAAGACCATTGTTAGAATATGATTTCTAGATATTATGGAGTTGTTATTTTGCCAACGACATCGATCACTAGAAACGGTCCCAAGATATTTCACAAAAATTCCCAAGATACTTTGCAACTTAGCATACGAGGCGATTTGAAAATTGATAATGTTGGCACTGAACGATACTGCCCGACTCGCTTAAATGGACTGTATATTTTGAAGGAATTGGTCGGGTTGGGATTGGACAATCAATGGATAGGACAAGAGAAATTTATCACCAGGAACTGAGATCGACTTACACAGGTTCTCGGCGATGCACCGGATGTTGCCTTCCGCTTTTCTCGACCAGAGCTTCTTAATTATTCTTAAATGGTACACAACACTTAGTGGGAAATGTAAAAGTTTTTATCGAAAATATGAAAGACGAAATAACAACGTGTCTGTCACTAGTGAAAAATTGTAATCAACTAAAAACAAATGAATATTCCATTTATTTGAAAATGTTCCGAATTATTTGAATTATTTATATGATTTATTTAACATGTCCACGTAGGGGACACCAGCTATTAGGATTTGGGTCCATTTTACTCTTCCGAAGAAGCGCACTACGTAGCGTTGGGAGGGGTTTGCAATCTAGAAAAGAGTTTATTAATTCGGATTTTAAAAAGACCCGGGTTGTACGAATGTAGAAACACAGAATTCGGAAGATCGTTCCACAGTCGGATATTCACAGTTCCACAGTCGGTGGGTAGGTAGGTACTTTCTTCTCTGGGCGGCATCTTGTCTCAGCGTGGTGATAATAATCCAAGGATGGAATATGGATAGGTTGGATCTTAAACGCCCGAACAGGCTTGATATCCTAGAACTGGAAAACCGAAGGAAATGTGGAGATCTTATTTAAACATAAAATATTATCAGACCATGCCATAATATTAATTTACGAGGCCATATCTTAATACTTGTTAAAAGCAGGTTCTTGACAAATCCTTTAAAGTATTTTCTTTCAAATATAGTGGTGCATACTTGGAATAAGCAGCCCCAACATGTTTTGTGTGCTGAAAATATAATTGTTTTCTAGAATAAACTTCTTTTTTTTTCTTATTCGAAGGCCCTGCACTCAATAGCATCCAACTCCTCCTGTTCTCCGCTGTGGTCCTCTAACTTCTCCAACTCTTACTTCTGTGTTCATAGGAGTTAAGTAAAAGTTTAGCAAAAGATTATAATAATAATAATAATCAGGACAATTTATAAAGCGCCGTTTAGTGACAACTGTGGTCACCTCAAGGGCGCTTTCAGTTTGCGAAAAAATAAGTTAAAATAAGTCCTATAGCTAACACATTGGAAATGGTAAACATAAAACTTAAAAAAATACGTTAAAATCACAAATTAATCTAGTTATACATATATTACATAATCCAGATGAAATTAATTATAAAAAATAGTCGATTAAAAAAAACAAGCATAATATTAAGTAAGGCTATACTGAACGGATGAAGGACAATCTGGATACGATTTGCGGAAAAAATGAGTTTTTAATTTCTTCTTGAATTCATTGATATTTTCGGCACATCTTATATCCATTGGAAGATTGTTCCATGACTTTGGTCCAGAAACACCATTTACATATATAGGTAGATTAGGTCACCCCAGAAACAACTATATAGACTAGATAATCGGTGACGTGCCCTGTAGCAGTTACAAAGAGATGAAGAGACTGGCGGACGATAGAGTTAAGTGGAAAGATCGAGTGTTTGGTGCAGACCAATCCTAGGATTATGACCCAGAAGAAGAAGATATCTGTCTTGGCTGGTCGCTTTTAAATAATAATAATAATATTAGCACGTCATTAACCTATTTAGGTTAAGGCAAAAAAAAACAAATTAGAAACGTTGATATAAGACTCTGGATTAAAATAACCTACATGATATACAGTATTACAGACACCATGAAAAATATAGGAATTTATTTATTTATTTTATTTATTTTATTTTACAAAGGACAGCACACAGTACATGCATACAATTATTAAAATTAAATAAATAAAAATACAGAAATAACATGTACCTCTTACGTACTATACCTAATATCAAAATAATACATCAAAAAAGTGTGAATTAGTGGGGTGCGCGTATGAGAGAAGAGTAAAACATGTATGTGTGTGTGAGAGAGAGGGTGTGTGTGTAGACGAACATATATTGACAGATTCATGAGTTGAGAAGAATATATATTGCTGAGGGTGGTTGGGAAAAATAAATTAATCTGTAAATAATTGTTATAATGTCACGACGTTAGATATAAGTTTATTTTTGAAGGTTATATGTGAATCAAAAAATATGTCTAAGTCGGCATGCTTTTCATAAGAGTTAAATAAGTTTATCATTCTGTTAATCGGAGCGTTTTTGGAAGCATTTGTTTTACAGATATTGGAGAAGAAAAGTGACGTATGTCTTGTCCGGCGAGTAGATGTATTAAATTTGATATTGGTAAGAATTTCATGGCATTCTATGTTTCCATTTAGTATACTGTGAAGGAACATAAGGTCTGAAATTGTGCGTCGCGTGGTCAAAGAAGTTAGTATAGTAGGTTGGTAAGTAATGTTACAACGGTAGTTTGAATATTTAATGAATTTATTCTGAATTTGATCCAACGAGTGAATGTAAACCTTGTACTGGGGATTCCATATAGTTGATGCGTACTCAAGTTGACCTCTGACAAGAGAGCAATATAATTGTTTTAATGTATTGGGGTTTTTAAAGTATTTACTGATTCTAAATATAAAGCCTAACATTTTATAAGATTTGTTTACTATAATTTCAATATGTTTGTCGAAGAGAAGTTTTGAATCAAGGTGTACGCCAAGATCTTTGCAGTCTGTTTTCGTCGGTAAAACTACATTGTTCAGTTTATAATTGTATTTTACAACTTTTATCTTCCTAGTGAAAGATATAGAAAAACACTTAGATATATTTAAGGAAAGATAATTTTCATTGCAATAAACGGATAAACGTTCCAAATCCTTCTGTAGATCGGCACAATCAGAGCAATTTGAGATTGTTTTGAAAATTTTCATGTCATCGGCAAATAATAATACTTGACTACTGTAAAAGCATTTTCCGATGTCATTTATATAAATATTAAAGAGAAGGGGACCTAAATGAGATCCCTGGGGGACTCCAGATGTCACGCTAATACATTTAGAAGAATGTCCGTTAACCGAGGTTATTTGGTGTCTATTATCAATATATGATTTAAGCCACCTAAATAGGTCACCATGTATACCTATCAATGACAATTTTTGCAAGAGAGTTGGGTGATTTACGCGGTCAAATGCTTTGGCATAGTCAGTATATATAGCATCTATTTGCAGTCTCTGATCCATTTTATCATGAAGATAACTAGTAAATTGGGCTAAATTAGTGGTGGTAGAACGTTTTCTCATAAAACCGTGTTGATCAGTGGTGATATATGAAGATATTTTACTATAAACCTGATCATACACTATTTTTTCAAACACTTTGCTGATAATTGGGAGTTTGGAGATGGGCCTATAGTTAGTGACATCGTGTTTATCACCGTTTTTCAGTATGGGATGAACAAGAGCGGTTTTCCATATTTCAGGGAATGTGCCGTTAATAAGTGACAATTTGAATATATAACACAACGGGTGTGCCAGGACCCGAGCGCATTTTTTCAAAAAAACTCTGCTGTTGTTTTCGTTAGTGACACTATTAGGTGTGATGTACACTGAGCTGAAGAAGTCGGAAAAAAGATTGGCTATGCCTACTCCATTAGATGAGGTGGCATTGCCGAAGAACATGGTCTCAGGAATGTCTGGTGTCTTTTTGAATGATTTTACATAATTCCATAAAGTTTTTACGTTTTGTCGTATTCCGTTTTCAATCAAGTTAATGTAATTTTTGAAGATGAGATCAGCAGTTTTCTTTTGTCTTTTTCGCAGAAGAGAGAACGTCTGATAATCAAGAGGGTTTCTGTCACGTTTCCATTTGTTGTGGTAGTATATTTTTTCTTTAATAATTTTTTTCAGTGGTAAGGTATACCACACTGGGTATTTGTCAGACTTCTTTGTTCTTTTTGGTACATGGGTTTCTATAGTGTTTGTCAGTATACAATAAAAATTGTCAAGTGCTGTGTTAATGTCAGAAGTGTTTATTACTGAAGACCAATTAGTTTTTGTCAAGAAGTCGTTGATAATGTCGTAGTTGGCTTTATGGAATAAGCGTATAGTCTGAGGATTTTTCAAAGCGGTCTTGGGAAAAGGGATTTGGAAATCTATTAAGAGGGAAGGATGATGCAGGTCTTCAATTACCAAAGAATGACAAGATTTGGAAACGGTAAGGGGTAAATTTGACAACACTATATCAAGAACTCGTCCATTATGATTGGTAATATTGTTATATTGAGTTAGATTCGACAACGATATAGAGTTACAGAACAAGGAAGAACACTGATCATTATTATTTGGTTGTGGGGACACGTATAAGGAAGAATTCCAGGTTATGCTAGGAATACGAAAGTATGATTACTGCAGTGTGACTGCCTTCCACCATTCCGAATATTTACCTGTGAAAGGTAATGTTTGGATTCTTTTTACTATTTCGACTCAAAACTTTGAAACTAAATTACTCACTTTAAAATCTTAGCGAGTTGTTTTATACTTTGAATGAAAATTGGATGCAGGAAACAATTTATTAACAACTTTGTCATTTGAGGTTAGGTATAAGTTAATTATGTACTCGCATTTGATCACATTTTTCAAACAAATATAATTTGCAAATGAGTCAACTCCTTTAAGAACTGACTAGATGTATTACAGTGACACTGTGGACTCATTCAAGTATATCAGCTTTATGCTGCCTGCTTTTCACGTCAATAATTATAATATTTACGTAGTTGTTTGATACCTACTATTTTAAATACCATTTGATATTATTTTTGTTGAAAAATTTCGCGTTTGATGTCAACTTTGTTGCTATCTAGGCGCTATTGTGACTCATGAAAATAATTGCAGCACCGAAATTAAGGCAAGACTGGCTGCTGGCAATAGGTGCTATTATGGTCTTATAAAGCATATTTGGTCCAAAATACTAACAAGGAAAAGAAAAATCCTAGTTTATAAAACTCTTCTCAGACCTATCGTAGTGTATGGAGCTGAATGCTGGGTCTTAACAAAAAGAGACGAAAACAGCCTCTTGATATTTGAAAGGAAAATCCTGAGAAAGATTTGATAAAGGCCCAGTAAATGATAATGGAATGTGAAGGATACGATATAATCATAAACTACGGGTATTATATGACGAACCCAATATTGTACAAGTCATAAAAGTACGTAGACTGCAGTGGTTGGGACATGTCAGCCGGATGAATGATGGTCGTGTCCCCAAAAAGGTACTTAATACCAATCCAGAGGGCAAAAGAAGTAGAGGCAGGCCCAAGCTAAGATGGCTGGACGACACAAAAGATGACATAAGAGCGATCGGAATAGCAAACTGAAGGAGAGCGGTGGAGGACAGGAACGGCTGGAGAAGGATTCTGGAGGAGGTCAGGGCCCACACAGGGCTGTTGCGCCAATGATGATGATGATGATGAATGTCAACTTTGACATATCATCCGATCTTGGAAAAAATGAGCTGTGGTGTATTGATGGGAAATATAGTGAGTAACATTATTTTTTAGGCCATTTTATGTTTGAGCCTACACCATCCAAATAGATAGAATAATGCCGTGTTAAACACCCCCAAGAGAGCCATAAAACTAACATTGCGTATTAATAATGTTATTATACAACAATTAGAGGAGGGTTGTATAAAGTTTGCTTTATTTGAATTTGGCTAAATTGAAAAGTTTATAATGAGACCCTCGGGAGCCGAAAAACTCAGACTGTTATATAAACTCAATCTGTTAAATAAAAGGATTCACATCCCTTCACACACCACCCCTCGAGGGTGGTTAGTGTAATGAGTTATAATTTTGTTGGTGATACCTAAAAAGGATGATTCTGAGATTTAAAACCCTTCATTACTATGTAACAGTGAACAGAGAATTATGTTTTCGTTATAATGAGACATAATATCTATACCTTCTTCTTCTTAAATTAGATCGTAGATCTGTTTTTTCGAGAAAGCTATTCTGTGAAGCTGAGGTCCAGATATCCCTCTACCTCTTCGGCGATTTTCCGGGGAGGTGATGCCCTGGTGGGATTTCGTTTGTCGCTATGGATGGGATTCGAGATGCGTCCATCCTGTTGACATAGTCCAGAATCTTCTCCTAGTTCTACTCTATCGTATGATGTCTTCGGTCTCACAGGTCCGCCAAATGTCGTCGTTGCGAATTCTATATCTATACCTATTCACTTCAAATTCTCGACGAGTATAGTTAGCTATAGTTATTTAAATAGTAAATTTTGAAAATATTTTCCCCAGTAGGTACCATCAAAAGATACTTCTTTGAAATAAATTACAGGTTATTTTTTACATCATTTGTCTGTTTTTCCTACCCAGTCAGTCTGTTTTTCCTACCCAGAATATTAAAACAGCATGATGGTATGTATGTATCTTTGGAGATTAAGTATCAAATTATTGAGTCTTCTTAGATATTGTCTATAGGCGACTGCTATACAAATTGTATGATGAGATGTCGTCACTACATTCAATTTTTGTAAAAATTGTTAAAAAAAGGTTGAGATGTACTGCTACAATGTTAATAAATTTTTTTGCAAATTAAATTATCAGGTTGAGTTGTTTCGGCTTTTTTCGATTTTTTTAAAAATTTTAGAAATGTAGGCAGTTTAACACACAAATTTATCATAAAAAAATGTGTTTCTTAACAAAAAATGTTTGAGAAACTCTGTAGTTTTTTTAAAGAAAATTTGAGATTTTGTATTTGTCTAGATTTATACCAATTTTCAGGGTTCCAGCTTATATGGTTTTTGAGATTTTTGAGATTTAGGTAAAAATTCAAAATTTAATAACCCCTGACTGAAACAAAAATTCAAAATTCTGAACTAATCGACAGTTAGACTACCTAGTTTTAGTCAAACCCTTTTTAATTTATTTATTTATATATCTTATTGGTTTACATCGAATGCACAATAGCAATTTTATTGTCATATGACAATTTCTTCTAACCAACGCGAGCAACGTGGTCACTAAATAGAATTTAGTGCATTTGAAAAAGAAAAAAAAAATACGTATGAGAAAGATAAAAAATATATAATAATAATAATAATAACAATTCGCATAGCAATGAGGAAAGGAAGGAAGGGAAGGGGGCAGAAGGAAAATTCAGTAACGATTTAATATATAAAGTTTTTTGAAGTAGATTATTACTTCAATTGAAAGAGAATATGAAAATCTACCGGTTGAGTTTGTTACTATTTTAATATTTTTGTCGACCTTCATGGCTCAGTAAGTTAGGTAGGTAGGTATCTGACTGCTGATCCAAAGGTCCCGGGTTCGATTCCCGGTGGAGACTCAGTTTTCAAACGTGTTTTCAGTCTGGATTTGTAAGACAATTAATATCCTGTCTCCAGAATGTGGCAAATTTTTATTTTGTAGGTGTTAAATTATTATTTGACACAGTACCTGTTAGTTGCCCGAGAATCAATACAAAAAAATATATACATTTTTTATTTACCATTCTTGATATTTAAAAAAAACTTTTCTTAACGACAAAATATTGTGTAGGTATCAAAGAATTGGTGATGTACAAAATTTTTTCGTGTTTGATATATTAGAAGTTAATTTAGTGTGCATATTTGCTTACAAACGTACGCCCTAAGGGATACAAGGGCCTACAAGGAAATAAAAAGTTCGTAGCATAAAAAATAAATTTTCATCATAAATGTTGATTTTATGATATTGAAGTATGTGGCATGCGGTGCTCCGTGATAGTTCCATTGCGGACATATACATTTATTTATTTATTTATTTATTTATTTATTTATTTATTTATTTATTTATTTATTTATTTATTTATTTATTTATTTATTTATTTATTTATTTTTTTATTTATTTTTTTATTTATTTATTTATTTATTTATTTACTTACTTATTTATTTATTTATTTATTTATGTATTTATTTATTTATTTATTTATTTTCTTATTTATTTATTTATTTATTATTAAGGACCACTTACAGCTAACAAGTTATTATATATCAATAGGTTCATAAAATAAGAAAAAGCTAATATAAAACTGGTCAGTCAATTACAAGTGGCCACATCCTGCATCAAAAATTGGTATAAAAATCTATAAGAAAATAAAAATATCTTAAATGAAAATTATATAATACAACAGAAATTAAGACAGATACAACAGAAATTAAGATCACAACAAAGAAAAATATTGAAAGATGTTAACTAAACAAAAAGATAAACATTACTATAAAAAATACAATTAAGCACAAACAGATGAAAAAGAGAAACATCATAGCAAGAAAAAAAAATTAAAACAAAAAGTTAGTTTAATACATATTGTGAGGGTTAAAGTCATGGTGGCAGAGGCCTAGGGCCTCGCCCCACCCGGACTCGCACCCGCACCACCGGCCAGCCAGCCGTTTGCACATGAAACTATCAAAAATCGAATTCTCGGGGTCGCAACCTGCCCTAAAGGAATTTAACTCCAATTCAAAGAAAATTTTTTTAAGGGAAGTCTATCAAAAGACTCCCATTATACCAAAAATAAATATAATTTAAGATTATCAATATTTGATCATTTCTTGTCATACCATTAGAAGGTCAAAAGGAGGAGAGATAAATACAAAACCTGAATTATGATAACAATTTATATTTCATTTTGCTTAATCAGTCTTTTTCGTTTTGATATAAAAAAAATTATCCATATAATACAATTAAATTATTACAACCTCATTACATTTTTATTTCTATTACATTTTACCGTCCCCAATATTAACCCTTTAAGAAAAAAATCTATCTTAATGTAATTATGACCCAAAAAAACATTATTTATTAACAAAAATTTCTTATTAACTATTTGGCCAAATTTACATACTGGTGTTAATACATTATACAAAATTTCATTAATACAAGAAAAATGGTTGCCGTTAATTTACATTTTACAAAATTAAATTAAAAAAAACTGTTCATATTGAAAGTCACTAAATTCGAAGCTTCTATTTTTAAAACTGCACGAAGTTAAATAAGATTCGATCATCCGCCATCGTTGTTCACAGAAAATGTCGGTCTTTTGAGGTTACACGACTCATCGCCATCTTGATTCAATTTCATATCATATTTTGCTGTTTCCAGCAAAACAACTTGTCTTCAAAATGATGGATAGTCGGTGCAATGATATTTTTTAATCTTAGTCTACATAATACTTTGGATTCCATTACATATTAAATATATAAAAAAAACTAGTAGGAAGGAATATTTGGGGGACTCGTTAACCCTGGAATATGTTATAAAATTATTGTGTGTCGGTGGACGTCAAACTAATTATGTTCAAATAATCGACTTGGAGACTTACCCATTTTCCCACTAGTCCTTTCTTATGGTTATTTATAATATTTTAAACGCCACAGCGCCTTTTTTGTCCAATTAAGTGACGTCCATTTTATTGACTTTTTCGCGTCACCTCTCGTTAAAAAAATATCGGCAAAAGGAATGCAATCTGGTGTTTCCGCTCGGCGACTATCTAACGGGGTTGCCCGCAGACAAAAAAACTCTGCCTATTAGCATAATTTTAACTCGCTGATTTTTAGCATTTTTCCAAAATGGGTTATCCTTTTTTTTTAATTTTCCTCTGAGAGGAGGTAAGTCATGCTATTCAATAAAATAACATGACAATATGTTAATTTATAAGTGAGAAAAGTTTTCTTCTGAATGTCATCAGACTGTCACCAAATATATCTATGTCTTTATTAATATAAAAAGTATTATAAAATCTAAACATCCGAGTAATGGGATTTAAAAAACTTGTGTCAATGTTGAAAAACTGTAATCTAAATAGTTCTGGGTTCCTTATACGAGAATGTGTGTGTAGTTTTATTTCAGATACATTACATTTTCACCTCTACAATTAAGTAATTTTTTTTCAAGAAGGTAATCAAAATCTTCCATATAATTGTGTGTAGGTATTCGTGCCTAATAGTTCAACCCTACTTGACCATTAACTGGGACCATGTCATTCCCTTCTCCGATTTGCCAAAATACATAATTATCAAGAGGAAATAATTTGAGACTTGACCTAGCCATCTGCTAACGGTGTAATTATGGCCGGAGGAGCAAAAAATATACCGTTAATGATAATAAAAATCAAATAACGAGTCTGCAAATTAACGAGGCAACCATAAAGTGTTTGTCATTAGGTTCTTGAACCCAATTTGCTCCGTGGAATAAGGGCAAAGAAATATTTCATGTAATTTTATCATCATTAGGTACCTACCTATTTTCACTTGCTGTTATAGGTATTACGAGATAATGTATAAATATTCTCAACATTACTATCCAGAAATCGATAGGTAAATAAAACGAGTGGGTTGTGGCCAACGCTGTACTCCTCACTACTAAGGCCCTTTTCTCCAGTTCCATTTATTCTGTTTTTATGCATAGGTATACCTACAAATAAAAAAATAGGTATAAATTACTATGTATGAAGAAAAATTACAAGAAATACCCAAAATATTTTTTGATTGTGCAAAATAACAAACATATTTCCATAAAATCAATGAATCAGTGTTATTATCTTGAACGTAAGAGATGGAAAATTATATTAAAATAAAACAATTTGTTTTAGATTCTACGTGTATTTATAAGTTCGTCGATAGCTATTTCGCCTTGCTAGGGCATCTTCAAGACTATGACGGCGTGGAGTTTCTGTCGGGTTATATAGGTAGAGGGTTGAGCTTACAATTTTTTTGATTGGTCAGTATCTATAAACAGAGTATTAAACAATGGCAGTGGGTGGAGACTATAGTTAGACTTGACAATTGACTGACCAATCCCTAAATATGTTTGTATACAGGTAGTTATATTTGTTTATTGATATAGTTCTAAGAATTTTATTAACATAATCCTGCCACCGAGACGTCACCAAAATAATCTACATATCCAACCTTCACCACACTTCTTCCCTGGAACCTCTCAAAATTCAAATATTTTAACATCAAAAGAATAGCCATTATACAAATAAATAAATACATAAGAAATACATCAATAAAACAATATAACTACCTCTATCTAGCTGTACCGCAAAATACATATTATATTGTAATATCCACAAATAAACAAACATTATACCTAGAAAATAACCCACTAATAAAATAAAATTCTTAGAACTATATCAATAAACAAATATAACTACCTGTATACAAACATATTTAGGGATTGGTCAGTCAATTGTCAAGTCTAACTATAGTCTCCACCCACTGCCATTGTTTAATACTCTGTTTATAGATACTGACCAATCAAAAAAATTGTAAGCTCAACCCTCTACCTATATAACCCGACAGAAACTCCACGCCGTCATAGTCTTGAAGATGCCCTAGCAAGGCGAAATAGCTATCGACGAACTTATAAATACACGTAGAATCTAAAACAAATTGTTTTATTTTAATATAATTTAAAATGGAATTCTACTACGTAAATTATCCACAAGTACTTAAGATGGAAAATTGTTTTTATAGAAAATTATTAAGATAAAATTGATCAATTTTATCAAAATATGAAATGAATCAAGCTGAATCACGTTAATTATAAAAAAAAATGTGTGTGGGCATACACGCATGTGTAATGCTTTATTTTATTAGGTTATGCGTATCCGCAAACCTGTCGTTGGTTACCCTACATGGTGGGGTATAACGAGGTTTACTTTATTTATATTCAGATGATTTTCAATTTTTTTCCGTTTACTTTACCGTTCATTAATGCATAAATAAGTAAGTAATAAAAAAAACTAGTCAATACATAAATAAACATGCAATTAAATCTACAAATAAAATATATATAATAAATAAATGTTTTTTCCTTGGGTTATCTCTATTGTATCTTGACCATTGATCCGTTAGTTCATTCCGTTAGAACATTCGAAACTTCAGCCACATAGTTTTAATATGTATTGAATATCAGGAATTCACAAATTCTGAAAGTTTTAGAACTGAAACTGGTCGGGAAGTCAGTTAAAAATCGATTTCAAAATTCCAGTACAGACAGATAACCGAAGCTAAAGAAACGGGTCCAAAAAGACCCTTCAGAGTCAAATCATTTCATATGTCAAGTAACTGGAAGGATACTTGCTCATTTTACGGGTCCGGTACTCAGACAGAATGTTCATCTTGAGCATTGGAAAGGGATAACAGTAGATTGTGTTCTATACTAACGTAAATTAATTATTTTTAAAAATGAATATCAAAATGTAATTTATCTTTCCTCAGGGAGATCTCGTGCAGTTGAAGAATCTTCCTTCAGTGGGAACTTTCGAGTTGAAGAGTAAAGCCATGGACTGTTTGGTCCTGACACACGGGCTGAGACACGAGAATCTGAATCCATTTATTGGTAAGTGCCATTTGCATGAAGAATTTTTGTTATTCTGATCGATAAGGGATCCCAATAAAATGGCTTGATTGGTACCTACCTACACGTTGCGCAAACGCATATGTGCTAACGTAAACCAATCGATGATAGATCATTAGCCCTGTAGGTGGTTGATTTCCAATAAATTTAATATATTTTTTTCCAACCTCGTCTTCGTCTGTTTAGATATTTTTCAAAAATAATATCGTTATATTTTTCGCTATAGGTTGTCTAACGGATCCAACAAGACCAGCTCTAGTTCACGAACACTGCAGTCGAGGGTCTTTGGAGGACGTCCTTATGATGGATGAGATTAAATTAGATTGGTCTTTTAGACTCAGTCTGTTGACCGACCTCGTACGGGTAAGAGTGCGTTGTTTTATGAATAGAAGATTCGATTAAGCTATAAGATGTCGAAAATCAAATAGAGACATTTCCTGTTTAACTAGAATGAGAATCAGTAACTGTATTGTGGTTACTCACCTGTTTAAAATTCATGTATTTTTAACAGCCTTATCTGTGAGTGTGGTCTAGAGGAGGAGACTCTGGACCATATGTTTTTTTAATTGTAATAACCGGTCTTTTATCAGTGGTTTGTATCAATCCTTTATCGATACTGTTCATACATCTCCAATTAATATCTCCCACCTATTATCTCTCAATAATTCAAAAAATATGTCTTGTTGTTAAAATTTCTAAAAACACACAACATCGAACTGTAACTTTATCTTGAACTTTTTAATATTCTCCTAAAACTGCTCCTAACCCTCCTTTTTTATTTAAATTTTGATCCAAGGTATATAGCACTCTAAATAGGGTGAATTGTCATATAAAGCAAAAAAAAATGAACCAATACCAAGTATTTTTTAATTTGTATTTACTATGTTATATCTATATCATACAACGGAGTTCAATCAAGAATTGTCGATCGACAAACTAAACATAGTCATTAAATCTAGTTTGATTTTTACCAGTTCTTGGGAGATCTGAAATCTAAACGTTGCCACAATCGGTATTATCTGAAGTTCAATTTTTATCTTTTAAGGGTATGAGGTATCTTCACTCTACTCCGTTGAAGGTTCACGGCTATTTGACATCGAGGAATTGTGTGATAGACGCGAGATGGGTGTTGAAAGTTACAGACTATGGACTACCAGCGTTTTACGAAGCACAGGGTATACCAGCACCAGCGAAAAATGCAAGAGGTAAGTATGTTATAAAATATTATTAAGAATTGTCTATTGAAACATTTTGAATGATCCAAGTACCAATATAGATTTTTAATTTAGATTTTGGATGTCATCGGATGGGTCAATATAGTCCCAACGATACAGCTTCTAATATTTTGATGGGAAAAAGAGAGAGATATTTGCTGTCCAATGTCGAAAGACGCAAAGCCGCGTATATTCCGTGGTTTATAAATATGGCCTTCTACAATGTGCGATGGGGAAGAACACGAAGACGATTCTGGAGAGATCATGTGTACAGAGAGCAGGTTCGGATCGAGTGGTGAGGATGGCAGCAGATGGGGAGATAACGAATGGCAGACCCCCTGGAAGACCACCCAAACGATGGAAGGATAGTTGTACGTCCACTTCACAAGAGCAGGCTCCGAGAATAACAGGACACAGCCCTAACTAAAGCAGAAGAAGAAGAAGAAGAAGCCTTCTACAACTCATAGTAGAGGGAAAGAATATATATAGTGAAGACGAGGTATGGTGCGTAAAAGAATATCATTGCTTAAAAATTTCAGGCACTGGTTTGGGATTTCATCGGAGCCACTCATTATAGATCGTGATAGTCGCCAACTACGGTTGGAGCGGCACAAAAAAAACGAAGAAATCGGAATGTAGTTATTCTAAGTTCCTCTTCTATGCTCATTTCTCTCCTTTTCCAGCAGTGTCACAAATTAAGTTTTTATTCATGTACTTTCTTTAAGTTCCAGCAATCTAATTTATTTTTTCAAAATGATTCGATTAGTAGTAATATTTACTACTAACCATCTTCGTTTTACTGCTGTACCTCTTCTAAACATTTCCAGGATACCTATTCTATTTAGGGCTATTTGCTGCCATCTACGATCCGTCAGTCTGACCATGTAATCTGTCGACTTTTTTAGTTGTATTCCTACGCTTATTTATTTGGTCCAGAGCCTCAAATTTCAGATTCTAGGTGGCCATTTGACACTGTCTTGCTTCGCCCATTGTTATTTCAGATTTTCTGTTCTTTCTGTGTTGTCGGGAACCATTGTTGGACGTCTGTAGCCTAACTCTGTACACTCGGATCCGATCCCAAATTAAATTTTTCGTTTATGTAGAACTACTTACTCTAGAACTGTAGATCGATCATACCTACACTTGGATATAGAAAAAAGGGAATATTGCACCTACCTGGCAGCGAACTTCGTCCTTCATATCGGCAGGTCTTATAGAGGTCAAACCTCTATAATATCACACTACTATAATGTTGGTATAACCGCTTCCATACACGGTTTGGGTATTAT
This sequence comes from Molanna angustata, assembly GCA_963576475.1. Lineage (NCBI taxonomy): Eukaryota > Metazoa > Arthropoda > Insecta > Trichoptera > Molannidae > Molanna > Molanna angustata. The sequence goes on from OY754986.1 coordinate 2,858,360, forward strand.
ATGCGCACGGCGCGTAGTTTTTAGTTGATCGATCTGAAATAACGTTAAATATGTATATTTCTTCTTGGATCGAAACTATTTACTTCAACTGTCAGTGTGAGACGTATCTACACGACACAACGAGTTGTAGACGATTATCATGATGACAAAAGATTACCTACTGTAAGTATCAATTCTTTTTGAGAAAGAAATAGGTTGGAAGTGATGACACATTTTCCAAACACCTAAGCGAAAAATAGTTTCTTAGCGAAAAATTTAAAATTGAAATCGAATTTTCAGGTGAGTAAGGCCACACATCTCTTCAAAGTAACATAATGTAAGAGTGATTATTTTAATTTTGAAAATATTATCCAATAAATAAACATAAAAAAATATCATTTGCGCTGGTAATCATTTGTCTTCTTCTTCTTCTTCTTCTTCTTCATTTAGTAGACCTGGTTGGTCTGTTCTTCAGAAACTATGCCTCCTGGGATGACGAAGTCCAGCTTTCCTTCCATCTCTTGGGTGGTCTACCGGGTAGGCGGCGGCCAGAAGGAATTTCGTCATAAAGGAAAATCATTTGTCTCACAAAGGAAAGTAATTAAGTTTAATTGTACCGAAAAAAAATACGGAGCAAAGACAATTATTAATTCGACATTTTATCCATTCGGAGCTCTTTAATTGTCAAATTTGTGAGAAAATTAAAGAGAGAACAAAATGTAAAAAAATAAAATAATAATAATAAATTTCGGAAAGCGTTTCAAACGGATGAATAAAAAAAAGTGAAAAATAAAACTCTGCCGTTATTTTTAAATAACGTAATGTGTTTTACAAGATGTCATCTGCCGGAGTACTGAAAAAATATCCCTCAGGGGTTCATTACCTTCATTAAGGTACAAATTCTCCAACAGTTGTTAATAGAAGAATTCTCAAAAATATTTTTTTTGCCAGCATTGGTGTTTTTTTTTTATTTAATTTATTTATTCAAATCCCACATTGCATACGATAAAATAAATATTTCACATGTATCCAACCTCACTAGGACGAAGCTGTTTTTAATTTATTTAAAACTAAAATAAAGGAATGGCTCTTAGTATCAGACAGACACTATGCAGAGGAGATTTTTCATCCATAGCTTTCGACCCCATACTTTGTTTTGCACTTAGTATATTAGTATGAATGAATGAAAAGTATATTTCCAACATTATAAATAAATTATTACAAAGGAACAAAAAACATTTTTTTTTAATTTTTTTTCCATACATTTGGAAATTTTACTCCCTCGCCAGACATAGTCTGTTCTAAGGCAGTACTAGTTTTCAATTGCTATGGCTACTCTGCGATCATATGATTTATTTTCTTTTTTTTTACATACTCAATTCACTTAGAACATCGACAACCAGGATAAAAAATATCTAAAACTTCTATGCAAAAAATCTAAGAGTAGATCCTTCTCTTCCAATCTGCTTCAGCCAACAAGTAACGAGGTCTTTGAAATATTTCCCATCAATAGTGTATTTTTATATTTTGTTTTTTTTTTGGTATGTACGATTGATGTTGGCATCAAATAATACAGTGTCATTGTATCAAGGTAAGTCTAAGAGACATAGTAATAAATGAGGAAATCAGATGCCAGTGAAAAGTTGTTGATATCATGGATCGGGTTGCAAGACTTAAATGGCAATGGGCGGGTCACGTTAACAGATAGGGAATGGACACACAGAATTCTGAAATGGAGACCATGTGGAATAGGTCAGCTTCTGTAAAGGTGAGCCGGTGATATTGTCCTTATTGCTGGAAGGAGATGGATTCAAGAACCCCAAAAAAAGTCAAATGGAAGTACCTACTTAGAAGAGGCCTACATCCAGTAGTGCAGAGATAGCCGAAGGAAGAAAAAGAATTTAAAAGTATGTTCTTCGACACACTATCAAGACATTTCAACCACTGCATACCTTTTATTTAAACCAGATCACTAATCTGATGTTTTTTTTGTTTATAATACTAGTTGCATGTAACACATGAGATCCAACTGTCGATAGCGATAGTATGTATAGTTGAAGAATAAGTACCAAACTATAATCTCATAAATACAAATTATTTAATATTTTAAGATATTTGATTTTCTATACAACACATGTGCCTACATATGTATGTATGTCAAGATTGGATAGTATGGAGGTCAGTCCTTTGATCCTACCTAGAATATGAAAACGGAATGATGGTATGTATGTATGTTTGGAGATTAGTATCAAACAATTAAGTCTTCTTAGATATTGTGTGTAGGCGATTGCCATACAAATTGTATGAAGCACTAAATTCAATTTTTATAAAAATTATTAAAAAAATTTGAGATGTGCTAATTTAATGTTAATGTTTTTTATATAAAATTAAATTGTCTAGTTGGGGTGTTTCGGCTTTTTTTGATATTTTTAAAAAAATTGGAAATATAGGCAGTTAAACTCATAAATTTATCATAAAAAAAATATATTTCTTAATAAAAAATGTTTGAGAAAGCCTGGAATTTTTTTAAAAAAACTAATTTGATATTTTGTATTTGTCTATGTTTATACCGAATTTCAGCGTTCTAGCTTTTATGGTTTCTGAGATATATGGAAAAATAAACCAAAATTTCAAAAGTTGATAACCCCTGACTGAAACAAAAATTCACACTTCTGAGTATAAAAGTTTTGTAGGCCTATAAGTGTTTATATATTCTAAAAATTTGGGCTCTGTAAATTGAGTGGATCAAAAGTTATAAGGGACGGACGGACACACAGACAGACACACACACAGACACACACATACACACACAGACACACACACAGACACACACACACACACACACACACACACACACACACACACACACACACACACAAACTCACGTAAAATGTTCTACTCCGAATTCTGAGTAAATCCATGTATGGGAACATATATGCTGCGAGGCCTCTAGTTGGTGTTATTAGCTTGCAAAAAGTCCACTACACCATACAAAATTTTCCTTCGTACACGCATCTTGGCTTAATAATGTCGATTCATTAAGAGAATTGAATTCTCATGAACGAATCGACAGTTGGATTAAATCTTTAAAGACGATGACTGTCTAAATATTTACAAAGTAAACGATTAGTTTACCGTCTCTATATTTGGAGCAGATGGTGGTCTTGTAGCAAAAACAATTTCCCCTCTTTGCTGGATAAAAAAATCTCGAATTTCTTTGATATTGTTTTGACAAAATATTGTCACACGAGTTGACAAATTGGTATCGAATTCATACTCCGACAATTTTAGCAAAACCATCCATCATTCTTAAAATAGCTGAATGAAATTCCCTAATAAAATATCGATGTTATTCAATATGAAAACGAGTGGGGCCAACACTAAAATCTCCACACCACATAGTAAGTGTTCATTTTTTACTCTCCACACTATGGAATAGTGGAGAGTCATGATTTCACAATTTTTAAGCGTATTTTTTACATCAATTTCTTAATACGTATCATGTAGAGAGTGCACACTATGAGTTTCGTCGTGATGTGTTGTGTAATGAAATGAGGTACAATTCATTGTTATTCATAAAATTAAATCCATACCAGATCTTTTGCTTCTGCTGGATCCACTATCGTCCGGCTAGGACACACGGTAGAGCATTTCTTTGATTCTCAGAGGGAATACAGGTGGATAATTGAGAAACAGCGAGCGTGACCAGAACAAAACTGTATATTCTTTTGGGTAAGAGAGACAAAATTCAATTAGGGATATAATGGTACATATGGGTTAGTGTGATATGAGGTAATGATGGTGATGTTTGATGATTAAGAATAGTCTTACTTTCTAGGGTGGCCAACTAATTAAAATAAACAGTGATCACTATTGTACATTTATATGAGTCTTAAGTATTTGAATATTTCAAAAGTCAGTTCCAGATTAAATTTATTTTTCAGGCCGAAGGCCCAACACTGAGTAATTAAGGATTTTTTTTTACCAGACTTAGTTCTAAGGGTATGTCGATATCAGTAATTCTAAGGACGATTCACGTAAAGGGGGTGTGCGAAAGTCAATGATCTCAAACCTTTAGTCCGACGGTGGGGTGAAATTGCCTTATCACGTACTCAACAAGGCCTGATGTTTCCAACCGTGACGGAGGTGAAGAAGAGAAGCGGCAGGGGCGATCTAATGTTGAAGGCGTTCCAGACTTTCTCTCATCAAGGGGAGAAGCCTAACCCGAGGTGATAACCAGGTAGTTGGCATACTGTCAGTTGTATACATCCCGTGTGGCAGACAGAGGTTGTTTTGTAGTTTTTAAAAATTGAGTCTTTTAATATTTGCTACAAAGTTCAAATGAGAATGTGTTGTACTTACAGATTGTAATTAATCCCTTTAATTCACTTGCACTTTACACTGTATGATGAATGTTGATAAAACACTATGATTTATGATTTCACGATTATTGATTATTTAGCAAGATAGAATTAATTTTATTATGTCGATCGACAGATGATATGCCATTGATTTTTAATACTCCGATTTCGCAATCGATGTTGACAGCGACACGTTCGATAATGATCTGGATCGATGAATATGGTAGGATACGGAAATATATAGGAGTGAAGGAGACGGATATAGGTTTTAATCGATCTTGCATAAATCTATGTAATTTGATATTATTTAAATATATTGCACGCAACATACTCCCACCGAATAAAGCAGTGGCTTTATTATATGAAATGATTAAACAATAGAAAAAAATGAATAACATAAAAAAAAAATAATAATAATAATAAAACATAGAAAAAAATAAACGAATAAAAGAATGATTAATACACGCAACTTTGATGAATTGTCAATCAAGATATATTTGGCAGGGGACATAGCTTTACTACTGGTCTTGTAATAATACCAGAATGAGTTCTTAACGTCACAACGCGTACTACTTTATCAGATCCTGGAGACAACTTTATTATGCGACCCAATTTCCATTGAAGAGATGAACAATTTTCCTTTATCAAAACAATATCATTGATTTGAAGATTCTCGGAAGTTTTCTGCCATTTAACGCGTTGCTGTAAATTGTGTAAGTATTCATTTTTCCATCGTCGCCAAAAGTGTTGAGACATTTGCTTTAGCATTTGCCATCTTGACAAATGGTTGATAGGTTCGCTTGAGATATCATATTCTGGTACTGATACCAAAGCTTCACCTATGAGAAAATGCCCGGGAGTTAATACATTTAAATCACTAGGATCATTGGATAAGGGGCAAAGTGGTCTAGAATTAAGAACAGCTTCAATACGAGTGAACAATGTACTGAGCTCTTCAAATGTTAGGATTTGATCACCTATGACACGTTTAAGATGATTTTTTGCAGATTTCACTGCAGCTTCCCACAAACCACCCATGTGAGGAGAGGAAGGAGGATTAAGATGCCAATTGATTTGTCGCTTGGACAGATGATATGATATTTTTTTATGATTTTCATCGTTGGCATAGAACTTGTCAACTTCTAATAAATGATTACGAGATCCGACAAAGTTTGTTCCGCAATCGGAATATACATCGGATGATAGACCTCGTCGTGACGTGAATCGATCGAATGCACTCAGGAAGGCTTCACATGATAGATCTGAAACTGTTTCCAAATGTATGGCTTTGGTGGAAAAACAAACAAAAACGCAAAGATAAGCCTTTAGTTTTTTCGCGTTTCGAAGATTACTGACCTTTATAGTAAATGGTCCAGCCATGTCAATTCCTACTTTTAGAAAAGCTCTGGATGGGCGAACCCGTTCCAGAGGTAGGGGTGCCATTATAGGCTCGATAGATCGCGGTTTAAGACGAAAACATTGAATACATTTGAAAATTCGTTGACGTATGATATCTCTGGAAGATAAAATCCAAAAATGATTTTGCATAAGTGATGTAAGTAGATTTGGACCGGCATGCAAGTATATTATATGATAATAGTCAATAAGCAATTTAGTCAATTCATGAGATTTAGGAAGCAGAAGAGGATGTTTTCGTTGATATGAAAGGTTACTATTTGCAAGTCGACCGCCAACTCGTAGCAGGCCACTTGAGTCTAAAAACGGCTTTAAACGACGAAGTCGATTAGAACATAGTTTATTTTCTTTTATGCGTTGTATGTCAGTTAGAAATTCCTTTTGCTGTATCAATTTTACTATAAGTAATAGTGAATCTTTCCATTCAGATAGAGTCACTGGACCTGTAATCCGTTTTTTGCCTTTAAGGTTTACCAAAAAACGTCTGCACAGCGAAACTATTCTCAGTAACTTTCCTAAGGAACTAACTTTTTGTAGAAGATCATATATTGGTTCATACGTTATTAATGCGCACTCAAGGGGCAAGGGAGGAGATTCAAGGACTAATGAAGTGGACTGTATATTTATGTTTGATATATTTTGATTTGACTTGGGCCATAGATCGGATGATTTAGATAGCCATGGTGGACCCCACCATAGTAAATGATGTTCTAATTGGTCAGGCATTATACCTCTTGATGCGCAATCGGCCGGATTGAGTTTAGATGGCACGTAGCGCCATGATTTGGGATCGATTAATTGATGAATATTGGAAACTCTGTTTCCTTCATAGATTTTCAAATTGTGAGGAGGCGTTTTTAACCAAGATAAAACGACATTAGAATCACACCATGCGGTGATAGAATCTATTTTTATACACGATAACAAAGATTTACAATGAGATATTAATTGAGCCAACAGAACCGAGCCACAAAGTTCCAAACGAGGGATTGTGAGCTTTTGTTTGATGGGTGAAACTCGGGATTTGGATAAAAGCAGGTGAAGAGATATATCACCGTTAGATTGAAGAACTCGAAGATAAACAACTGCAGCATACCCCTTTTCAGAGGCATCGCTAAAACCATGCAACTGAATATCTTTAACTTCGTTGGGTAGTATATGACGTGGTATAGAGATATTACCTAACAGATGAAATTTGGATACATACTCTTGCCATTTTTTCAAAATTTCATTTGGCAAGATGTCGTCCCACCCTAATGATAATAACCAAATTTCTTGCATTAAAAGTTTAGCAAAAAATGTAACTGGAGTTAACATACCGCATGGATCATAAATTCTTGCTATATTAGATAATAAGCCACGTTTGGTATTGGCAAAATTGAAAATTTCGGCATGAAAATTAAATGAATCACAAGATGCGTTCCATCTTATACCTAAAACCCTTATATAATTGTCGATCTTTGATTCAAAAGTTATAGGTATTTCACAAAAATGTTTAGGTAAGTCACTTAAAAATTCAGATGAGTTGCTACTCCACTTACGGAGCTCAAAACAAGCACTACCTAACATGTCAATAAGCTCACGACGTAACTCGAGAGCTTCCTGAAGCGATGAGACACCAGTAACAATGTCGTCAACGAATATGTCTTCAGTAATTATTCTGGAGGCTTGGGGGTATTGAGATTTGTATTGATTAGCTAGTTCATGTAAACATCGAATTGCTAAATAAGCAGATGAACTAACTCCATAGGTGATGGTATTTAATTGAAAGTGTTGAAGCGGTTTTTCAGGAGAGTCCCGCCATAAAATACATTGATATTTTCTATCATCTTTATTTAATAATACTTGACGATACATTTGTTTTATATCAGCGATAAAAACGATTTTATGGATTCTGAATCGCAAAAGTACATCTACTATGTTACTTTGCAGTTTAGGTCCGGATAGCAAGATATCATTCAATGATATGCCAGAGGAAGTAGGCATTGATGCGTTGTATACAACGCGCAACTTAGTGGTGGTGGATTCTTTGAGTACACCATGATGTGGGATGTAGTATCGCAAACTATCTACGGATTTAGATTGATGGATTGATTCCATATGCCCAAGATCTAAGTATTCTTCGAGAAATGCAACATATGCAGATTTTAAATCGGGATCACGAGAAAGTTTTCTTTCTAAAGAGTAAAATTGTTTGAGAGCATTTTCATATGATTCGCCTAATTTCGAAGGATGATGTTTAAATGGAAGATTTACTATGTACCTTCCCGATGATTCATCACGCTTGTGCGTTGTCATAAAGATTTTTTCACATAAAATGTCGTTTGGTTTTTTTATGATTTCTTGAGGAATATCTTCTATTTCCCAGAACTTTTGCATAATATTATCTAAGGTGGCGGAGTGAGAATGAATTATTTTTTCATGGGATTTGTATGTAGCGACTCGTCCAATGAGTATCCACCCAAATATGGTTGGATATGCAGTTGGTAAATCACGAGATATTTTGACAAACTTGTCGTCTAGGATAATGTCTTGATAGACGTCAGCTCCTAATAAAATGTCAACTTGATTGGGCTTAAAACATGTAGAATCTGCCAATTTTAGGTGAGAAAATTTATCGATGATATCGGGTGAGATTTTACAAGATGGTATTTTGTTGGTGATTTTTTTTAGAATAAAGGCATTAAATTTTAAAGTGGGTGACGGAGATGATCGTGATTTAATAATACACTTAACAGTGCCATTTGTTGATTGGACAGGATTTTCACCTACGCCAGATATAGACGTTTGATTACGAAACCTTTTTAAGCGTAGCCTTTGTACACAAGATTCTGTTATTAAAGAGCATTGAGATCCATTATCTATGAGAGCTCGTGCTTCGTGATAATCTCCGTTTTCATCACAAATATTTACAAGTGCAGTTGCCAATAATACGCCCGAATTACAATAGTTATTGTTTGTCATAATGGAATTTAATGAATTTAGCTCAGAGACAGATGTAGCTTTAACGAGATTTTTTGAAGAAGAGGGATTATTGATATCGGTTGTGGGGATATGTAACAGTGTGTGGTGTCGTTTTGCACAAGTTTTACAACACGATTTACTATAACAATCTTTAGATGAATGTGTGGGTCCAAAACAGTTAAAACATAATTTGTTTTTGATAACAAATGATTTTCTGTTTTCTAATGACATAGCATGAAATTGACTGCATGCAAACAGGTGATGATTTTCCTTACAGCATGGACAAGATTTCGATATATTTGTAGAAAACGAATTTCTAAAAGATTTATTATCTTTGCCTTTGTTTACGTTGGTTGGGCGAAAAGATGAGTTATTTTGGCAATGATCATGCTTGAAAGATGAGGAACTCATTTCCAAAGCATCACAATGATGTTCGAGATATTCCAATAAATCACTGCATGTAGGTATTTTAAGTTTATGAGACATTTCAAAAGATGACATGATGGATGAAGTTAATTTTTTTGATATAATGTTCAATAATAAAAATGACCACTCAGAAACAGGATATTTAAGGGCTTTTAAGGCTTCTAAGTTTTCTATGATGATGTTTAGAAAGCTCCTTAATGACATGTCATTTTTAGAAGATAAATTGGGCAATTCTAAAATATTATCTATATGAATGTTGGCAATTAAACGTTTGTTTTCAAAACGCTTTTCCAATAATTTTAATGCTATTGAATAATTATCGCCTGTGATGGGTAAGTGACGTATTGTCTCAAGGGCAGTGCCTTCCAGGCAACTTAATAAATAATGAAATTTTTGAGTATCGCTTATTGCGTCATTTGTGTGCACAATGCTAGTATATATCGATATAAAGTTTATCCATTTTGTCATTTGGCCGTTAAAACGAGGCAAGTTTATATGTGGCAATGAAATGTTTTTGACACTATGATCAGATATATTTGAAGATGATGATTTGGTGTTAGAATGAAGCGATTTGTAAATACCTTTTACTTGATAAAATTCATTCATGAATAAATCGTAATTATCCTGGTGATTTTCATTATTAAAACCGGCACGCTTTGCCGCTTCGATAGATATATGACTTTCAATAAAGTCCGTTCTAAATTTGTCGACGTCTTCGTATTGTGTTTTAAATGAATCTTCAAAGGAATGATCTTCTTGTGCTTTTTTAGCAGCCGATAGCAATTTTTTTAATGAAAGTTGGGCCAAACGGTACCTGATTTCAGCCGACATACTTGATAAGATACAATTTACCTACTTGATTGACAATTGAATCAAAATGGCGATGATAAAAATAAACAATGATATTACAGGTTACTGCTTAACGCGTTTGACAAATGCGAAGCAGGTTGCAACGCCGCAAAGCAACGTTGCCGGTTGCCGATGTGATTCTATGTATAAGATTATTGTCGTCGCGACAATATAACGTGACAAAAAAATAATTTGAAAAATAATTTGTTACTATTGAAATGATTTTATGCAAGACTGATTTGAAGGATTGATGAAGGGTAAAGGGATTAATGATTCGATGGTTTATCCGGCTCGTAGGAACAAAAATGTTTTGTAGTTTTTAAAAATTGAGTCTTTTAATATTTGCTACAAAGTTCAAATGAGAATGTGTTGTACTTACAGATTGTAATTAATCCCTTTAATTCACTTGCACTTTACACTGTATGATGAATGTTGATAAAACACTATGATTTATGATTTCACGATTATTGATTATTTAGCAAGATAGAATTAATTTTATTATGTCGATCGACAGATGATATGCCATTGATTTTTAATACTCCGATTTCGCAATCGATGTTGACAGCGACACGTTCGATAATGATCTGGATCGATGAATATGGTAGGATACGGAAATATATAGGAGTGAAGGAGACGGATATAGGTTTTAATCGATCTTGCATAAATCTATGTAATTTGATATTATTTAAATATATTGCACGCAACAGAGGTGTTAACACTTCTTTATGTGTTCATACAACTACGCGAAGTCACTTTGAAGATTAATAAAAATTACAAACTGTCACGAAGTAAGTCTTGCGACCCTTTATTTAAAAGGTAATGATCCTACGTAGCAGATTGCGGTGTTAACACTTCGCTATGTGTTCATACAACTACGCCAAGTCACTTGGAAAATTAATGAAATTAAAAAGCTGTCACGAAGTATGGCTTGCTACCATTTATTCAAAAGGTATTGCTCATACGCAGCCGATTGAGATGTTAACACTTCGTTATGTGTTCATACAACTACGCGAAGTCACTTTGAAAATTAATGAAATAAAAAAAAAACAGTCACGAAGTATGGCTTGCTACCATTTATTCAAAAGGTATTGCTCATGCGCAGCAGATTGAGATGTTAACACTTCGTTATGTGTTCGTACAACTACGCGAAGTCACTTTGAAAATTAATAAAATTGAAAAACAGTCACGAAGTATGGCTTGCTACCATTTATTCAAAAGGTATTGCTCATACGTAGCAGATTGAGATGTTAACACTTCGTTATGTGTTCATACAACTACGCGAAGTCACTTTGAAAATTAATGAAATTGAAAAAACAGTCACGAAGTATGGCTTGCTACCATTTATTCAAAAGGTATTGCTCATACGTAGCAGATTGAGATGTTAACACTTCGTTATGTGTTCATACAACTACGCGAAGTCACTTTGAAAATTAATGAAATTGAAAAAACAGTCACGAAGTATGGCTTGCTACCATTTATTCAAAAGGTATTGCTCATACTCAGCTGATTGAGATGTTAACACTTTCTTATGTGTTCATACAACTACGCGAAATCACTTTGAAAATTAATGAACTTAAAAAACTGTCTCGAAGTATGACTTGCGACCATTTATTCAAAAGGTACAGCTCGTACGCAGCAGATTGAGATGTTAACACTTCGTTATGTGTTCATACAACTACGCGAAGTCACTTTGAAAATTAATGAACTTAAAAAACTGTCTCGAAGTATGACTTGCGACCATTTATTCAAAAGGTACAGCTCGTACGCAGCAGATTGAGATGTTAACACTTCGTTATGTGTTCATACAACTACGCGAAGTCACTTTGAAAATTAATGAACTTAAAAAACTGTCTCGAAGTATGACTTGCGACCATTTATTCAAAAGGTACAGCTCGTACGCAGCAGATTGAGATGTTAACACTTCGTTATGTGTTCATACAACTACGCGAAGTCACTTTGAAAAATAATGAACTTAAAAAACTGTCTCGAAGTATGACTTGCGACCATTTATTCAAAAGGTACAGCTCGTACGCAGCAGATTGAGGTGTTAACATTTCTTTATGTATTCACACGACAACGCGAGGTCACTTTAAAAATTAATAAAATTAAAAAACTGTCACCAAGTATGTCTTGCGACCATATATTCAAAGGGTATTGCTCATACGCAGCAGATTGAGATTTTAACACTTCGTTATGCATTCACACACCTACGCGAGGTCTCTTTGAAAAATTAATAAAATTAAAAAACTGTCACTAAGTATGTCTTGCGCCCATATATTCAAAAGCTATTGCTCATACGCAGCCGATTGAGACTTTAACACTTCGTTATGCATTCACACACCTACGCGAGGTCACTTTGAAAAATTAATAAAATTAAAAACCGAACCGAAGTATGTGTTGCGATGTTGTTTATACGCCTCCATCACGCGTAAGGCGGTATACTCAGAGATCCGACTCGGATTTTTAGATAACTAGTTTATAACAACATTCTCTGTTTAGTTACAATGCCTTACATCGATTTCAGGCATAAAACACAACGAATTGAGTGAAATTCGCTAATTAATTGCGGACGAAACAACACCGCGTTGCTTTATATCGTTGCAACAGGCGCCGACTGGCTGGCGGAAGTTGACGGGGGAGACGGTAGGTGTTCGAGGGGAGCGGGGCGGGCCGCTTGTGACACAGCTGCGTCTTCCGCGAGACCTTGAACTAGTTCAAGACGTAATTACTGCCGCGAAATTTAAATTTGAAAAGATGATTATTTAAATACGTAGCGAGCGTACCGCTCGCTACAGTTGGTATGTATGGCGTACGGTATACGGGTTATCCTTTTTGTGTCCTCTCTACAGCCCAAACTATAAGTCCAATCGATTTCATATTTACATCATATGTGTAAAGTGCATAGACCTAGGGCTGATTAGTTTTCCATAGACAATTTTTGATTTCATCATTTACGTTGTTTTTTGTGTCCTCTCTACAGCCCAAACTATAAGTCCGATTGACTTCATATTGATATCATAAATGTAAAGTCTATAAACTTAGAGCTGATTAGTTTTCCATAGATATTCATTAATTTCTTCTCTATGATTTCATCTATCCAAATTTTCAAAATGCTCTCACGGTCTGGAAAATCGAGGTATTTTTATACTGTTTCAAATTTTGATACAATAAAAATAAACTCATCAAAAATGCATTTAAGGATTGTCAAAATTTAAAGAAAAAAATCTATGGTCTGCCATATCAATGTGAAATAAATTTCATATTTGTATGGAAAATGTAGAAAACAGAAGTAAAATAGCTTCTGTCTGGGAAAATTGAGTGATAAACTTCATATTGATATTGTATGTGTCTCTCTCAAGGGGTAGGCAGTGAGAACCTAATATCGCATTCTTCTATCTTGACACATATGTACATCGCCTCATCAACATCGATACACTGTCTCATACATGCTTATCTTGCTAGTAATGCAATTTTACTTAAAATTTCTCTACAGGTATCATGTAGAAAATACACACTATGAGTTTCGTGACAATGTTTTTTGTGTGTATGGTGTATTGTGAAAACTTTTGTCCTCTGGGAATCTTATATTTGTTTAAGAATCTAATAGAAATGTACTTAATAAAAATGCATGTAGAGATTGTCAACCATTCAAGAAGAAAAAATGAACGCTTACTATGGTGTGGAGAGATTAGTGTTGGTCATAACCCATTCGTTTTAATTAGGTATAGTACCTACGTGGAAATTTGTTTGACCGTGTATAATGCTTTGAACAATCTAGTACCACAATCTCAGCCAGGCATCTCACACTCAGGTCGTCTGGATCACAGAGTAACAACTCCGTAAAGGAGTTGGACAAACAGAGCTGCTTACAATGACCGATGCTTTGGTGTGAACTATCCAATTAAGTGAAATGCACTGCCTCCAGGTGTCAAAGCAGTGCTCAAAGCAAAAGCACGCTCACCAAAGGACTGAAAACAGCTTTGTTTCGTAGAGCAGCACATAATAACTAAAGTATAGTGCTCTTCGAATGATCTTGAATCATTAAATGGCGTTATACAAAATCCTTAGTGATGAACGTCTGACAAAAAAAGTATACAAGGCTGATAAAAGAGGAACGAAAAGTAGAGGTCGGCCAAAAAAAGTTGGCACGATCACATAATGGGATTTTGAAAGATGGTGATGTTAGAAGTAAGAATAATAGAATAGCGTGTATGAGGCGATGTATGGACGTGAATGAAACGAGGAATGTATGTCAAGAGAGAAGAGTCTGGCGTTCGTTTCTTTCTGCCTACCCCAAATAGGGAAATGGCGTGATGGTATGGTACACAAAATCCTCTTATTATTATTATTATTATTAAAAGGTACATGTTTTGCACTTTTAATTTTATTTTCACTGACAGCGTTGACTATGTTAATTCCATTTTTAAAAATTAATCACTTGTTTTTTTTTCTTCGTTTCTTTTATTATTCTCCAGGACGACCGTTTCGCCTGGTGAAGGCCTTTTCAACGGGCGAAGTACATGGTGTGGTTTCTTATATACTTACTATTACATTTAAAGCTAATTGGTAACCAGAGGGGTTACCAATCAACAGTAGTTAGTAACCATAGGGGTTACTAATAAATATAGGTGGTAACCAGAGGGGTTACCAGTAAAGAGTGTTTACTATATCCCAAGTGGATATGATTTGAAATAAGAACACAAGGACAGTGGTTTAGAGAGAAGAAGAAAGAATGGTCAAAAGTAACAATGAGTATATTGATCACAATTAATAGTTTGCTTAAGGGTAAATTTACAATTGATGAAATAACTTACAAAGGAACTTTCTCACGATGAGTAGGTATAACGATCGAGTGTGTCGAAGTGTCCGATTATTCGTATGGTGAAGAACCATCGTGCTCGCGAGGTCGAGAGATGACCGGTGGTCGAGAGATGAAGTGTCGGCGAGACGGCGTGGTCGTAACGGCGGCGTGAGGTGACGAATCGAAGTGACGGAAATACGGAAATGAAGTGACGACGTGTAGAGGTGTAGACTCCCTTAAATAGTGCTGCGCTGGGGGTAGCAAGTTCAATGTCCTCGAACTTTCTAGACTTTATACTTCATAATATGTTTTTTCAACATTCATAGATTTTTATATTTTGCTACTTTTATCTCTATCTTAATTTCTAAGTAAATATATATTTTGTCTTTGTAACTCATTTATGAGAAATAACATGTCTACGTAGGGGACACCAGCTATTAGGATTTGGGTCCATTTTACTCTTCCGAAGAAGCGCACTACATAGCGTTGGGAGGGGTTTGCAATCTAGGAAAAGAGTTTATTAATTCGGGTTTTAATAAGACCCGGGTTGTATGAAGGTGGAAACACATAATTCGGACGATCGTTCCACAGTCGGGCTGCTGTATTAATTAAGGAGTTCGAGAAGCGACTTGTTCGTATATGTTGAAGGTCCACTGTGAATGGGTGCTGCGATTGAGTGAAGCGAGTGACTCTGTTGCAAGTGGGTGGAGGAGGGACCAAAGATGCAAGTTCTTCTGAGCAATTCCCGTGGTAGTATATATAAAATAAACTTAAAATACCGAAAATCTCGTTTAATTGAATATAATAACGGTAAAAAAAATCTAACGATATAGATATATCATAAAAAGATCAAAGATAAACAAAAGATAACATATACTCAAAGAAATTGAACACTTCATAACAAAAACATAATATATAATGTTACTGTGGTTATCTCCATATAAAAAAGTACATGGCGGCATCAATATGTCATGTGATCCTTCCAGCATTTGATGTAGATAAGGAATATGCGCCCATTGTGTATTGGTAAGAATCGAACTCAGTGCAAAACAATAAAATGAACTGGCGCAGTATCCCTCTTTCCTATGTGGTGCATGTGTATTAGATCCTTACAAAGCGCGGGAGTGTGTAAATTTGGCCGGTGACGATCGATGAATTTCAGTGTTTAGAGTTCTTAATTTATTAAATAATTTGACAATTGTTTTGTTGATACACCGATAGATGTCTTGAAGTCAAATATATGGGGGTAATATTCATCCAATTTTTGTCTCAATCAAGTATGAATTTACTGAGATATGAAGGTTCACAATTGTGTATAGCCACGCTCGGCATTTAGGCACGCGGCCGGTGGGCATCTATACATGACGCTCGTCTTAAAAAGGTTAAATAAATAATAAAAAGACAATATCAAACCTTTCCGCAATCGGTGCAGACGTGTGGTTTAGCGTCCTTGGAATCCCCGTGCGTCCTCTGGTGCCTCTTGAGGTGGTGCGCGTACGCGGAGGTAAAGTCGCACCTGTGACACGCGAAGGGGCGCAGTCCGCTGTGGCGCCGGCGGTGCTTGCTCAGGTCGTCCGCCCTCGCCGTTGTGTAGCCACAATCGTCACAGGCAAACGGTCGCGCGCCGCTGTGCAGCCGGGAGTGACGCTCCAACTGGGAGGAACGAGAGAAGGACTTGCCGCACTCTGAGCAAGAGAGATCCTTCGGTTTCTTCTCCTGAAATAACCGTCGTTTATTAAAAATTAAGTCGTAGCTTGAAATTTAGGGCCCACATTTTTATACATATCAAAAGAAATGATTTTAACATTTTTTTGTACGAAATAAATACTTACAAAAATATCAACCTGATAATACCTGATATCTTCTTGCCTATCCTTTTATTTTCCTATAGTAATAATAACAAGAATCCAATTTTTAACAGCGCCGTTTTATGGTAAAAGACCATTCCAAGGGCAAATCCACGAACAAAGTAAGCCGCCTTATTGACTCTATCCAATTCCATTAAAGAATCGGTATGCTATGGTTTTGACCATCTCAATGTTAAGCGTCTCTCTGATGGTACATCCCTCTGACACAGTTCCTGAATATAGTACGGAGCCAAGTCAAACGGAACTGTGAAAACTATCAAGCACACTTTATAACCAGTGCAGAGAAGGGAAGTAGAATTCTACGCGAATGAGAAAACTAATAAGACGGCTGACACAGTAGCAATCTGTTTCTTCTGCCGATATCGCACATGATCACATATATGTAGATTATCTATAAAACTATGCTTTTATTTTGGCATTTTAGAAGAATATTTTAACAATATATATTTTACAATATTTACAAATTACAATATTTACAAATTAATACAAACATACCACAACACACACTGATGTTAAACACAAGAAGCAGAACTTTGCTACATCCAACAACTGTACATACTACTTTTGCACAGATACATACATTACATTTACTTAGCGCCTAATCCAACTGTCGATTCGTTCATGAGAATTCAATTATATTAATGAATCGACATTATTAAGCCAAGATGCGTGTACCAAGGAAAATTTTGTATGGTGTAGTGGACTTTTTGCATGCTAATAACACCAACTAGAGGCCTCGCAGCATATATGTTCCAATACATGGATTTACTCAGAATTCGGAGTAGAACATTTTATGTGAGTTTTGTGTGTGTGTCTCTGTGTGTCCCCCCCCCCTTATAACTTTTGATCCGCTCAATTAACAGAGCCCAAATTTTCAGAATATATAAACAGTTATAGGCCTACAAAACTTTTGTACTCAGAATTGTGAATTTTTGTTTCAGTCAGGGGTTATCAACTTTTGAATTTTTACTTTATTTGTCCATATATCTCAGAAACCATAAAAGCTAGAACGCTTAAAATTGGTATAAATATAGGCAAATACAAAATCACAAATGAATTTTTTTTAAAAAATTCCAGGGTTTCTCAAACATTTTTTATTAAGAAAAATATTTTATTTATGATAAATTTATGAGTTTAACTGCCAATATTTCCATTTTTTTTTAAATATCGAAAAAAGCCGAAACACCCCAACTAGATAATTTAATTTTATATAAAAAATATAAACATTGTATTAACACATCTCAATTTTTTTTAACAATTTTTATAAAAATTGAATTTAGTGACGACATCACTTCATACAATTTGTATGGTAGTCGCCTATACACAATATGTAAGAAGACTTAATAGTTTGATACTTAAATCTCCAAACATACATACATACCATCATACTGTTTTTATATTCTGTGTAGGAAAAACAGACTGACCTCCATACTATCCTATCCTGACAAACATACCTACATGTTTTATATAGAAAATAAAGTATCTTCAAATATTTATTAATTTGTGTTGTTTATAGTTTGGTACGTATTCTTTGATTATGCATACTATCGCCATCGACAGTTGGATCTCATGTGTTACATGCAACTAGTATCTCGACTTCCTTTATTTGAAGTGTCATACCCAGTTGAGGAGTATTGTCACTTGTTTGACGTTGCGGGCGATGAACTCGGGCTAGCGATAAACAAATGTAGTTGCCGTCGCTAGGCGCGCGCTCGAAAGAAATTTCGAGATGTGGTCTGCCACACATTAATATCGCAAGTCTCCAGAATGTGGCAACTTGTTATTGGGTGCGTGTTAAATAATTATTTGACATAGTACCTGTTAGTTGCCCGAGAAGCTACATAAAAGAAAATAAATAAATTAGATAAAATTTGATAAAGCTAAAAAAAGGGAAGGGGGTGTACATGTTTTATTGTTGTATTTTGGTTTATCGTATTTTAATAATGTATGCATGTACTGCGTGCTGTCCTTATTATAATAAAATGATATACCTAAAAAAACCTTTATTTTTTTAAAAACAATTTGTATAGAAATAAAATTGAAGCATCTTTGTTCTGTAGTCAATAAATTCTTATTTCCAGATCTGTTGTGGACTGCACCGGAGCTATTGCGCCATTGTGGGCTCAGAAGACGAGGCTCTCAACCAGGAGATGTGTATTCCTTTGGTATCATCATGCAGGAGGTGGTCGTGAGAGGAGAACCGTTCTGCATGTTGGCACTTTCCCCCGAAGGTTTGTTTGCATTTAAAACATCCTAAATATTTTTAAATATGTCACGTTGTTTATGTGATTCTTCTATTCACATTATTCGTCGATTGTTATTTTTACCCTGTGGTACCCAGATTGCCAATTTAGAGGGCTCCATGAGCTATGCATATACTTTTCGTGCTCTGCATTTTTTTGTTGCTCACTTAGCGTTAGCTATGAAGGGGTCGTTTAGAGTCGCCAAATGCAGAGCCGGTGGTGGTGAGATTAGCGAATAACCTAACTTAACCTAACCTTACATAACCTAACTGATTTTAGACTTAAGTAAATACAGAAATTGTCGGGTGGAGCGCTAAAAATTAATTAAAAAAATACAGAAACTCAACAAATTAAAATATTTTTCTGATTCACAAAAGTATGTAGGTACATAGGTTCTTCCACCAATCTATAAATTAATATTGGTGCTACAGCACATTCTTAGCCTTGGACTAATCCAGAATATTCTGCCATTTAGTGCGATCTAACGCCTGCGTTCTCCAGTTTGTAATTTAAATTTGATAGGTACTTATGTATTCTTATTTATTTTGTATCAGAAATAATCGAGAAGGTGAAGAAGCCACCGCCGCTGATAAGACCTTCGGTGTCAAAGGGTGCTGCGCCCCCCGAGGCCATCCACATCATGAGGCAGTGCTGGACGGAACAGGCGGACATGAGGCCGGACTTCACTCAGGTCCACGACCTCTTCAGAAAACTCAACCATGGAAGGTAAGCGCCTTCGACTCTTAATGTTTTATCTAATATCACATAGGGAAATAAATAGAAAATAATACGATTACTTAATATATATGAAACCTTCTGCAATACCAGGCTTATAACTTGGGAATAAGGGTCATATTACTAGAGTTTTTTTTTAAGAAAAATATTTGAAAAAGTCGAGGTCCCGTATTGCAGTATTCTCGTAGTACTAAACCTCAACTTTTTCCAATTGTTTTCTTGAATACACTCCCATAATACGACCCTTATCTTCACATTCTGAAAAATATAAGTATGTATGTATCAATGGAATGATTGGTGAAAGTTCCTCAAGGGTCTAAAGGATAAGTACACTTCAGTAAATCAATGTTAGGTCATATTACTATTCTTATTACATAAAACAGCTATATTACTATTCTTTAGTACAAGATTACCATTCTTGTACCTTCCGCATTAATTTGATGCAGATTAAATAATGTACATTTGATTATTATTTATTTTATTTTTATTTTTATTTATTGAAGACAAACATACAGCCAATTTAGTACATAAGACAAGCAGACATTAATACAAGAAATAAGCCAAAAATGTTTGATGAGTATTACTGGTTAACAAAACATGAATTGAGAAAAAAATAATATAAAGTTTTCTCAAATTATATAAAAACTCTGTGTTATATGTTAATTTCTTTTTGTTTTACATATTTTTGCGTTTCTTGAGGATAAAATATTTTTTCTACTCTGCCAGCATTACACTTTTTAAACTTTCGTGTCGCAGCACATACCCCGGTCGAGTAAAAACAAACTTTTCGGACCAGACAGTGTACAAGTTTTAATTTAAAACATTAAAGTGCCGAGTTTGCAAACTACTCTCTCTCTGTCTTTTTCTATCTCTCCTACTCTATTTCGTTAATGGTGACCCCGAATTTCGTATATCATCCAAAGTGGAAAATTAAAAGGAATAGTTATCTCCGTGTTTACACACTTCCCTGTTTTATCTTGCGAGCAAATTGAAGGCCAATCATCGATCAGTTAATCGAATACTTATAGAAATTTATGAGCGTATTGAGAGGCTGGTTAGAGATGGGTTTGAAGTTCCGCCGCTAATACTCATTAGAACCTCAATGTTCTATAGCAATTTTTATTGACTATTCTCTTATGGAAAATGTGGTTTTATAGACAGATCAATAACTTAAGCAAAATAAATTGATTTTTTCGCAAATTGAAATTTGGAACAAATATATTTTGTTTTAACCACTGTGAATACTTGGTTTCTAACCCATTTTCGCAGCTGACCGCTCCCTCCTCAGGACAGACTTGTACTAAATTATTATTACGAACGTGTGCGATATTATGGTGTGGGTGGTAACGCGGAAGACGAAGGGGAGGGGGAGGAGTAAGGATTAGAGCCCGTTCAGATAAGGCGTTTTGCGCGCGAGCCCACTCGCGCGCTTCTTTTTATATTGCGTCCAGATACCGCGTTTTACTCGCGTTCTACGCTGGGAGGGATTAGACTGCCAGTTATAAACTCCCTTGGCAAGATAAAATTAATGATTTAGTTGATTTATTTAGTACCTTTTGTGAAGGTATTTTATATTTCATATTATTTACTATATAATAGACTTAAGACTAACACAAAATAATTGGAAATGTATTTACTACACTATGTGTGTAGTCTAATAAATAATATTACTAAATAAACTATTCTTTACTTACGTACCTATAGTTTTTTTCTTTTCTTCGGAATCATCAGCTTCACAAAAAAATTCGACTAATTCTTCCCAGTTCCTATGTTTTATAAGTCTATTGGAATAGTCTATTGATTCCATATCCAACATAATAGTATGTTGGATATGGAATAATAATTCCATATTCATTATAGTTTGTTGGTGAATTGGTTATTTATTTTATTATTTTTGTTTTTTATTATGTTATGTTTTATTTCAATATTGTTTATTCTTCCTCCTGCTACAACTAATGTTCTTTTTCTTCATAAAGTATTTTATTGTTAACCATTTATGGAAACTTTGCTGGTTTATTTGATTATTATTTTGTACTATTACAATTTATTAATAAAACTATATGTTTCCTTGATAAATAAATAAATATCTCATATGGCTACTCTGTTTTCAACTTCGTCAGCATCTGGACGGGATGTATGTAGCTCTAGTATCTCGGGAACGCGCGAGTGTCTACGCGCGTGAAGACTCGCGCGCAAAACGCCTTATCTGGACAGGCTCTTACCGTTATGGCGAGCTAGTGGAAACATATTGAGAAGAGGTGAATTATTCAAAATTGTTTGATTATTTAAAATGTTATCATTTCTGTTCAGAGCCTTCCTAATTTCTAAGGCTTCCAAATTATCTAGTTTTAATCCCTCTTTATGTATATGTATAGAATTTTTACATTTGTATATTTGTTAAATTTGTGGTTTGTACTTATAAGGTGGTTGGCAAATTCAGAAAAAAATGTTATTTGTTATACAACGCATATGATATATATATGGATATCATTAATATCCCATTTATATTTGTGACATATACATATAATGGTGTATGCGGCGTGTTTGTGAACTTTACTTTGGTTTGATTCTCCGGTATGCAGATTCGAGTTAGTCAAAAATAGACCGAATCTACATTTTTTTATTACATTTACAATACATATTCAAAATATAAAGCAATCAAACTATATAGAAAAACCTTTACTAATTCACTGTTGTGTACAATTCGATTACATAAATAAAGCACTGTTTTCCTTCAACAATTATTTCATTCCTATCCAGGACGACGGAAGGGCTTTTCAACTGGTTTTTGGTGAAGGCCTTTTTAACAGTTGAATAGGAATAGGAATAAAATCGATAGGAATAAAATAATCGAAGAGCAAAAAACAGTGTTTAATTTTTATTTTAAAAAATGCTTTGAATTTGCCACAGATTTTTATCATGAATTTTTGGTTTATGAAGCCATTTTTCAGTACATCCTTAAAAACAAAATAAAAAAAAATCTCTCAACATTTTGACAGATGACTTCACGAAGAAAAAATAAGAGTTTTCTATCAAAAACACTAAAAAAAATTGCACTTAATATTTTATAATATGGAGTCATAGAGACTATTTGGAATAATTTGGGTTTTACAATTGACTCAAAATTTGATATTATTGCTATTATCAGTCATACTTACAAAAACGGCCTTCGTGGCTCAGTTGGCTAGGTTGGTATCTGACTGCTAATCCAAGGGTCTCGGGTTCGATTCCCGGTGGAGACACAGTGTTTTAATTGTGTTTTCAGTCTAGATCTGTGAGACGATTAATATCTCAAGTCTCCAGAATGTGACAACTTGTTATTGGGTGCGTGTTAAATAATTATTTGACAAAGCTTTTGTTAGCGAGAAACTTAAAAAAAAATATTACGATAAAACTCACTGCACGTGCTCCCTACATGATGATACCCTATTTTTTTAAATCTATTTTTTTTTTGTTTCGGTTCAATTTTTCCTTCTTCTTTTTTTTTTGTTTTATCCTTTTAGTTCAAGTTTTGTTTTCCTACATGTGTACATATATGTGTAGGAAAACAAAAGTCTTGTAATGTTAATCTTTTTGTTATAATTTGAATGCTCAGGAGACATTGATTGTACCTACCTAACTATGCACAATAGCCATGCGGGAGATACCTGTTATTGGAGCACTGGAGATTCATATGTTTATGTTTCATGATTTCTTTGTTTGTGTTATTCAGTGTTCTGTTGGTATCTCTGTATATAATAAATAAATAAATAAATACCCGTTGAGATATTGATTTAAAAAAATAAATATATTGAAAAAAATCAAGTCTCACAGATGACACTCACTGTGACAGCAGCGGAGAGCGTAAATAAGTATTATGGTAGTGTATTTTGTTGAGATTTTATATCAATTTAAGATTTTATCTCAATTTAAGATTTTATCTCAACTTGGTTGATAGAGAGTGTTTTCTTTTTGTTAACAGAAAGGTAAACTTCGTGGATACAATGTTTCAAATGTTGGAGAAGTACAGCAATAATTTGGAAGAGCTCATCAGGGAGAGAACTGAACAGTTGGACATGGAAAAGAAAAAGACGGAACAGCTTCTCAACAGAATGCTTCCAAGGTAAAGATTTTTTTTTTAATTCATGGATTTTACTATGTGAACAATCGCGGGTTTATTGCCATAAAACAATTTCTTCCAACCAACAGCAGCGTTAGGCAACAAAGAAAGGAGGTAGATTGAGATTGTGGGATATGAGAGAAGATGGGGAAGAAGTGGCAATTAAGAATTATTAGACAGGAATGACTAAGACTTAAAATGTTATTAAAATTCTTCGAACTTGGCGTGAGTAATTTTGTAGAAGCGTACCTTTCAAACACTTCCTTGCACCCTGCGCTAGTGGCGAGTTCATTACCATATGGCAGTTTCTTCCAACTAACCATTGTTTCCAGCCCAGAGAAGAAATATTAGATCGAATATAATTTTTTTAATTGTATATACGCAACCATTGGATTTTTTTCTTGTCAGAAGTCAAATGATATTTTTACTGACAATAATATCTTAATAGAGACGAATTTGGGATATTATAGAAGAACCAGGAACCCAGGCACCTACAGAGCTTACGACCTGTCATCTTTTGGTTTACAAGAAAAAATAAACTTATTTCTAAATAGATGGCTTTACAAAAAAAACGTTTCTTCGTTACCTCATAGATGGCAATAGTATAATTTCGTATTATTCAGGTGAATTGTTTACACATTATTCAAATATATAGAACTTTCAAAAATTACATCGATAAGGGAACTCAATAAAGGCATAATTGGTGAACGTTGCGCAAGTGACACACAAGCCAGCCGATGATAGGTCGTAAGCCCTGTAGGTGCCTGAGTTCCTGGTTCTTCTATAACATCCCAACATCGTCTCTATTGAGATGTTATTGTCAATAAAAGAAATATTAGCTTGAAAAATTAGCTTAAATTTATCCTGTGCTGGGGATCGAACCCAGGACCCCCGCACAGAAGCCAAACGGCTTACCAACTGTGCCGCTCATGTTAATATTCATAGAGCTTTGGAATTCTCAATTAAATTTCGCTTAATATTAATATCCCATCTGGTTTAGAAAGAATTTATCTTTGAAAATTAGTATGTAATTTTAAATACCTACATATCAAAATTGTTATTAATTCAGCTACACGGATTTACCTGCTTGTAGATGAGCTATGTACATATGCTGTGCTATAGGATTAGCAATAATAATAAATTATAGCTATTTCAATTATAATTTACGCCCCATATGGCTCAAATCCATTAACATATATTATTACAGTTCTAAGAGTTTTCATAACTAACAACGTAAAGGCTGGATTCAGAATATTAAATAAGCCATTGTTTTTATAGGCAGTTTAAATAAAGCTCAGTTTAACAGCGATAACTAACGGGAATTACAGTAGCGCTTTTGTTCTAGTTGGTTGGAAGTTATTGCCCAATGGCGATATAGGTATTTGTGTCATATTGAGACTACCTATTTGGTGGATTTAAATAATAAGCGTGTTCGGTATGCAAGTTGTTTATTCTACGACGGTCCGAGAGAACTAACTGACTCGTCGTTTGGTGTGGATATCACGTCGGGGTCACCACTATAGATAAGTAGGTATATCACGTCGGGGTCACCACTATAGATAAGTAGGTATACCACGTCGGGGTCACCACTATAGATAAGTAGGTATATCACGTCGGGATCACCACTATAGATAAGTACCTAGGTATATATTTGGATGGGTGGATGGCAGAGCGGTTAGCGCGCTGGGTTAGTAATCCAGTGGTCGCGAGTTCGAATCCTGCCTCGACCGATCTCGTTCACCTATAGGACAAGCATTTATGCTTAGTTTAGGGAACGTAGGAAGATGTATATGTACTTGTTTAACAAGGACATATTCATTTTTTTATTAAAAAAAAAAAAAAAATATCACGTCGGGGTCACCACTATAGGTATTTGTGTCATATTGAGACTACTTATTTGGTGAAGTTAAATAATAAGCGTGTTCGGTATGCAAGTTGTTTATTCTACGACTGCCCGAGAGAACTAACTGGCTTGTCGTTTGGTGGGGATATATATTATATTGCTCGCTGTAATGTCACATCTTGCACCACGAGGGTCTCCTACATGACCTAATGGAGGGAACGGTTGAGGGGACAAACAACAGGGGGCGCCCCCGACGGAAGTATTTGGCCCAGGTGTGCGAGCACATGAACTGCGCCACATGTGTTGAGCTGAAGAGGGCTGCACAGGATAGGGAGAAGTGGAAAGCGAGATGTAGACTTCTTCTGCAAACCAATGCACAGGATTGAGACTTTTGATGATGAGGCAAGCCAGAGGGGCTTGTCTCCTCAATCCCCCACAGCGATAAGCTCACCAGTGCACAATATATTTGTTCTCGTAATGTACAAAAATATCTTATTTTTTTTCTTTTTTTATCCCTAGTGTTTTCTTCATCTCCTAATTCTTTTATTATCCTTCCATTGATGTTTATTTATTTATCTTTTTGTACATGGACGGATGTGAACGAAGCGAGAAATGTATGTCAAGAGAGAGGAGTCTGGCGTTCGGTTCTCGCTGCCTACCCCAAATAGGGAAAGGGCTTGATGGTATGGTTTGGTATCTTTTTGTACATAATATAAACAAATATAATGCACACTAGCGGGCTTATTGCCATTAGGCAATTTATTCCAACCAGAAGTAGATTATTTATTTATTTTACTTTACACAGGACAACACACAGTAGGTACATGTTGTATAGAATTATTAAAAGTTATTTAATAAAAATACAAATATAACATGTACCTCTTACGTACCTACTATACCTTAATACAATAACCTTAATCATAAGCTAGATATTTTTAACAATATCCTACAATCATTAAAAAAACAACTATCATCAATATTATAATGAATACTTTATGTATTTTTTTTTAACAGATTTTTAATTATCTCAATAGAGACGAAGTTGGAATATTTATTGTAGGAGAACCGGGAAATCAAGGCACCTACAGGGCTTACGACCTGTCATCGGCTGGTTTACGTGATCACTTTATGCGCTTGCGCAACGTTCACCAATTATGCCTTTTAATGAGATCCCTATCAATTCAATTTTGAAAGTTCTATATTTTGTAATACTGAAATTCTTTTCGCTTGAAAATAAGGAATTTTTACTACAGCCATCTATGGGTGAAATTATGAACAACAATCTGATTATTTTTATTTATTTTGTTGGAACGCCATCTATTGAGAGAATTGGTTTTTTGTAAATAATGAAAGCTACAATTCTTATATCTGAGGTGACAATGCATTTTTCGCATAGAAGTCACCCCTGAATTGCGCCAGACTTATAAGGTCATTTTTGTCTTATTTACCTACTTGTACCAATGTGTAAGTAATCGAATATTTTTTTTATTATTGCTCCCGACAGGGAAAAAAATCCAATGTTTGCGCATATGCAATAATAAAAAAAATATTCGAATACTTTATGTACCAAATTGTACAATTTTTGGTATGTCCAATACTGTATTAATATGACAACTAACCCTTTCCTCCTCTCCTACCTTTCTTCATGTCCCACCCTCGCATCATAAAATACACACACACACACATACACACACACACACACACACACATCACAATTGTACACTTACACCACACTTTTGTCTTTGACTTTGTACTGAATTGTCTTTATTATGTATATTAATCTGTGGAACAATGTAATTGGCTTACTTTCCTGATTGTTATTTTTTTATTTATGTAAAACATGTAACAGCTGTTTTGTTTCCCAAAATAAAATAAATAAATAAATACCTTATATCAAAATAAGATAATAAAAAAGTGTGAATTAGTGTGGGTGCGCGCATGAGAGAAGAATAATACATACATGTGTGTGTGTGTGAAAGATATCTAGAAATAGTGTGATTGTGTGGGTGTGTATGTGTGTGTGTGTGTGAGTGGGTGTGCATGTGTGTGTATACATGACAGACAAATACATGACAGATTACAAAATTATATATATTATGTACACACACCGCTCTCGTCTCACCTAAAAAGATACTACATTCAGAATGGGCGATGAATCTCATTGCTAGATGTTATTGGTTACTGTTGTATTTGACACCCGAAAAAAGTGTGGAATAAAACTATTCAATGCCGGTGTCTTACATCACTATAATATTGATCTCCCGATAATTTTAAACTTAGATTTAGTAATCATTCAAATTGACGGTTCATCGAATTACGAAGTATTAAACAATGCAGATTTGAGAAATGAAAATATTACATAAATTAGACAGATTAAATTATATATTAAATTATATTAATTATGTAGTTATATTATACTTATGTACTTTTAGTACAAAATATTATGTTTGAATCTGAATACGTAAGTAGAATAATAAATTATATAATGTAATAATCATGTTGCAAAATTCAACGAACCCAAAGGTGATTTTTTTTGTATTTGTCAACTTTCGTGGCTCAGTTGGATATATATTTGACACCTGAGCGAAAGGTCCCGGGTTCGATTCCTGGGACTGGATCTGGAATTATGACAAAAAAAAATTAAATAAAATAAAGATAACAGAATTTAAGAAATGTGAAAAAAAGAAAAAGACAAAAAAAAGATTGAATATAATAACAGTTGATAGCAATGATAGGAAAACAAAAGGATAAGGAGAGGAAGAAGAAATCAGGTATTATCAGATAGATATTTTTGCTATTGAATATAATATAATAACGGTTGATAGCAATGAGAGGAAAACAAAACGATAAGGAGAGGAAGAAGAAATCAGGTATTAACAGATAGATATTTTTGCTATTGAATATAATATAATAACGGTTGATAGCAATGATAGGAAAACAAAAGGATAAGGAGAGGAAGAAAAAATCAGGTATTAACAGATAGATATTTTTGCTATTGAATATAATATAATAACGGTTGATAGCAATGATAGGAAAACAAAACGATAAGGAGAGGAAGAAGAAATCAGGTATTATCAGATAGATATTGCTATTGAATATAATATAATAACAGTTGATAGCAATGATAGGAAAACAAAACTATAAGGAGAGGAAGAAGAAATGGTATTATCAGATAGATATTTTTGTTATTGAATATAATATAATAACAGTTGATAGCAATGATAGGAAAACAAAACTATAAGGAGAGGAAGAAGAAATGGTATTATCAGATAGATATTTTTGCTATTGAATATAATATAATAACAGTTGATAGCAATGATAGGAAAACAAAACGATAAGGAGAGGAAGAAGAAATCAGGTATTATCAGATAGATATTTTTGCTATTGAATATAATATAATAACGGTTGATAGCAATGAGAGGAAAACAAAACGATAAGGAGAGGAAGAAGAAATCAGGTATTAACAGATAGATATTTTTGCTATTGAATATAATATAATAACGGTTGATAGCAATGATAGGAAAACAAAAGGATAAGGAGAGGAAGAAAAAATCAGGTATTAACAGATAGATATTTTTGCTATTGAATATAATATAATAACGGTTGATAGCAATGATAGGAAAACAAAACGATAAGGAGAGGAAGAAGAAATCAGGTATTATCAGATAGATATTGCTATTGAATATAATATAATAACAGTTGATAGCAATGATAGGAAAACAAAACTATAAGGAGAGGAAGAAGAAATGGTATTATCAGATAGATATTTTTGTTATTGAATATAATATAATAACAGTTGATAGCAATGATAGGAAAACAAAACTATAAGGAGAGGAAGAAGAAATGGTATTATCAGATAGATATTTTTGCTATTGAATATAATATAATAACAGTTGATAGCAATGATAGGAAAACAAAACGATAAGGAGAGGAAGAAGAAATCAGGTATTATCAGATAGATATTTTTGCTATTGAATATAATATAATAACGGTTGATAGCAATGAGAGGAAAACAAAACGATAAGGAGAGGAAGAAGAAATCAGGTATTAACAGATAGATATTTTTGCTATTGAATATAATATAATAACGGTTGATAGCAATGATAGGAAAACAAAAGGATAAGGAGAGGAAGAAAAAATCAGGTATTAACAGATAGATATTTTTGCTATTGAATATAATATAATAACGGTTGATAGCAATGATAGGAAAACAAAACGATAAGGAGAGGAAGAAGAAATCAGGTATTATCAGATAGATATTGCTATTGAATATAATATAATAACAGTTGATAGCAATGATAGGAAAACAAAACTATAAGGAGAGGAAGAAGAAATGGTATTATCAGATAGATATTTTTGTTATTGAATATAATATAATAACAGTTGATAGCAATGATAGGAAAACAAAACTATAAGGAGAGGAAGAAGAAATGGTATTATCAGATAGATATTTTTGCTATTGAATATAATATAATAACAGTTGATAGCAATGATAGGAAAACAAAACGATAAGGAGAGGAAGAAGAAATCAGGTATTATCAGATAGATATTTTTGCTATTGAATATAATATAATAACGGTTGATAGCAATGATAGGAAAACAAAACGATAAGGAGAGGAAGAAGAAATCAGGTATTAACAGATAGATATTTTTGCTATTGAATATAATATAATAACGGTTGATAGCAATGATAGGAAAACAAAAGGATAAGGAGAGGAAGAAAAAATCAGGTATTATCAGATAGATATTGCTATTGAATATAATATAATAACAGTTGATAGCAATGATAGGAAAACAAAACTATAAGGAGAGGAAGAAGAAATCAGGTATTATCAGATAGATATTTTTGCTATTGAATATAATATAATAACAGTTGATAGCAATGATAGGAAAACAAAACTATAAGGAGAGGAAGAAGAAATCAGGTATTATCAGATAGATATTTTTGCTATTGAATATAATATAATAACAGTTGATAGCAATGATAGGAAAACAAAACTATAA
Source organism: Molanna angustata (assembly GCA_963576475.1). Classification (NCBI taxonomy): domain Eukaryota; kingdom Metazoa; phylum Arthropoda; class Insecta; order Trichoptera; family Molannidae; genus Molanna; species Molanna angustata. The sequence goes on from OY754986.1 coordinate 2,888,948, forward strand.
GGAGAGGAAGAAGAAATCAGGTATTATCAGATAGATATTTTTGCTATTGAATATAATATAATAACAGTTGATAGCAATGATAGGAAAACAAAACTATAAGGAGAGGAAGAAGAAATGGTATTATCAGATAGATATTTTTGCTATTGAATATAATATAATAACAGTTGATAGCAATGATAGGAAAACAAAACTATAAGGAGAGGAAGAAGAAATGGTATTATCAGATAGATATTTTTGCTATTGAATATAATATAATAACAGTTGATAGCAATGATAGGAAAACAAAACGATAAGGAGAGGAAGAAGAAATCAGGTATTATCAGATAGATATTTTTGCTATTGAATATAATATAATAACAGTTGATAGCAATGATAGGAAAACAAAACTATAAGGAGAGGAAGAAGAAATGGTATTATCAGATAGATATTTTTGCTATTGAATATAATATAATAACAGTTGATAGCAATGATAGGAAAACAAAACTATAAGGAGAGGAAGAAGAAATGGTATTATCAGATAGATATTTTTGCTATTGAATATAATATAATAACAGTTGATAGCAATGATAGGAAAACAAAACTATAAGGAGAGGAAGAAGAAATGGTATTATCAGATAGATATTTTTGCTATTGAATATAATATAATAACAGTTGATAGCAATGATAGGAAAACAAAACGATAAGGAGAGGAAGAAGAAATCAGGTATTATCAGATAGATATTTTTGCTATTGAATATAATATAATAACAGTTGATAGCAATGATAGGAAAACAAAACTATAAGGAGAGGAAGAAGAAATGGTATTATCAGATAGATATTTTTGCTATTGAATATAATATAATAACAGTTGATAGCAATGATAGGAAAACAAAACTATAAGGAGAGGAAGAAGAAATGGTATTATCAGATAGATATTTTTGCTATTGAATATAATATAATAACAGTTGATAGCAATGATAGGAAAACAAAACTATAAGGAGAGGAAGAAGAAATGGTATTATCAGATAGATATTTTTGCTATTGAATATAATATAATAACAGTTGATAGCAATGATAGGAAAACAAAACGATAAGGAGAGGAAGAAGAAATCAGGTATTATCAGATAGATATTTTTGCTATTGAATATAATATAATTACAGTTGATAGCAATGATAGGAAAACAAAACTATAAGGAGAGGAAGAAGAAATGGTATTATCAGATAGATATTTTTGCTATTGAATATAATATAATAACGGTTGATAGCAATGATAAGAAAACAAAACGATAAGGAGAGGAAGAAGAAATCAGGTATTAACAGATAGATATTTTTGCAATTGAATATAATATAATAACGGTTGATAGCAATGATAGGAAAACAAAAGGATAAGGAGAGGAAGAAGAAATCAGGTATAATCAGATAGATATTTTTGCTTTAGCCTTTATTTAATATGTTCTATGAGATAGCCGACGTATAATCAGGACTTAGGCAATTCCATAGCATTACTGATTATATTTCAAATGGAGAGCTAAAAAATCAATACTATGAATTGGAATTGATAGTAAAGTAGGTTCAACAGATCGGAGTGGACGCCCGTGGCTTTAAGTATATAACAAGTGAACTTATCTTTGAGATACTGAGGTTAGTTTGGATATCAAATGAGCATTAGTTACTGGTATTAATGTGAAATGGTCTTTTCAAGCATAATTCAAGCACGATTAGAATATACTTGTTTACACTTGGTTGAATGGCGCCTCGGGGGATATTCATATCCGTATAGGAGAGATGGTTATTTAATTATTATATTATTATTATTAATTAGTTTCAAAGGATATTTATAAGAATGATCATTTGCGTGTTCAAAAGGTATTGTTAAAAACTCATCTCTCTATACTAGATATACTACAGACAATTGGGGCAACTGATAATTCATATAATAAAAGATAGTACTTACTCTGATACTTGTGTTTTACAAAGTATTCTTTTAATAATTAATCTATTCAATTCACACGTAATAAGAATGTAGAGGAGAGTCCGCGATACGACTGGAGAAATTCCAAATGAATTGCAAAAGTGGGGTAGCAATGACATGTCAGTAGTGATGTGGGGACATCATAGGGATGTTCCGCCACATCCGTTTAAACAGTGATCGATTTTAATTTCAAATTTTTAAAACTGTCAAATATTTTAAGGGTTACCAAGCTCAGGAAACTTAAAATTTGATATTTTTACGATCAAATTACTAAATAAGTATGTACATCACATTCATAAAATGGCATTGAAGAATTATCAAGCTAATTATTTTGTATACAAAATTTGAATACTTTGTTGATTTTTTTATTTTATGTTCATAAAAGTTTTATATTATAATAATTGGTATCAGTGTGTTTCCCATACAAAAAGGTCAAGTACATATTACATTCCTTAAGTTACAGTATTAAAATTTTAATATGAGATACATGTTTTTTATAAAATTACTAATTATAAATCCCAACTCTGCAGGAACGCCGGAACCGTGGGGATATGATTGAGACATACAAAATTTTACATGGCTATTATCACTGTAGTGTTATGGATAACTTGTTGAGTCACAATCCACAACTGAGGGGCCATCACTTAAAGCTGAATAAGACATCCTTTACCCTGAATCCAAGGAAACACTACCTGACCAACAGGGTGGTGGATACCTGGAATAGTTTACCGGATAAGGTTGTGAGTGCTGGAACACTCAATCAATTTAAAAACAGATTTGGATGCACATTACAAAAATAAGCACATGATACAGGCCCATCAGCAATAGCTGCCTGCCTGTTAACTAATAATAATAAATAATAATAATAATAAATGAGTCATGTATTTTTAATTACTTTCTACAATAATTTTTTTAAATACAGTTAAAACTGAGGATATTTTATCAAGTTTATCCATACCACTTGGAAGGGTGTTAAATATTTTCGGTATGCTTACTTTCAGTGTCCTTTCACCGTAATAATTTGTCCATCTGGGAATTATCAATTTATTATGCACAACTTGTCTGGAATTATATATATTTTTTACAGGTAATTTATATTCATTAGAGAAGAAGTAATGATTTAATATGACTCGATGATTGTATAATTTGTTAACTGGGAGTATTCCTGTTATACTGAATATCATTTCATCATTGTCTTTACATTTAGATAAATCTGATTTGGGTATTATTAGTTTGAACAATCTCTTGACTTGGTATTAAGGAGTATAACGCTGGCTACAACCCAATCGTTTTATCATTGATCGGATTCCAATGGCTTTACAAACTTAAAATTTTAAAAATAATTAATATTGCATTAATAACAATACGTCACGTGGTGTTTTGATTCCATTAGCTTCTTTCCCGGTTTAACCACAGATGCGGAAATTTCCCGCTATTAATTCCCACGCAATTTCCCTTAAATAAATGGAAATCTCATTGTTTTAATTTCTAACTAATTAACCCGCCCCATCTGAAGGCGTTTCATTAATAAATGTTTTATGGGGTAAGTACCAGGCACCTACCCCTCTCTCTCTCTCCTCTGGGTCTAAATTTTAAACACTTTCTTTGTATTATAATACCTACACAGTTTTTCCACAAGTACTAGTAACACACACCCCCCCCCCCCCCAAACCCTCCCTCCAAACTTTTACCGCGAGGATTGTAAAGCAACATTAATTTGAAGTTACGCTCGAGAGAAATTAGAAATATCTTGAGAATCACTTAGCTTCTAACGAGACACCATTTGGGAGGTTATTATACCCTTTATTATAGGTTTAACCACAGACAAACAATCTATAAACATGATGTTACTAAATTTTTCTTGATATTTTTTTGTATCGAAAAATTATAATGTTTCTCAGTCACGCCAAGTCTAATTTCTAGACATGACGGCGTGTTCTCAAGACAATATCTATGTATACTATAATAATAACAAACAACATTACAGTAAAAAACGAGTGGGTTGTGGCCAACGCTATACTCATAACTACCAAGTCACTCCACAAAATATTTAAATTTTATATGGAAAATATTTTGATGAAGTAAGTTTGTTCAGTATTTTTTTATTTAAATATTTTATTATGAAAAATTGATATTTCTTATGCCATTTTATGAATGTTATGTGCATTTTAAATTTTAAGTTTCCAGAGCCTAAGGTTGCTTTGAAATATTTGACACTGAGAAGATATCAAAATCTAATGGGATCTAAGTGAAAATTATATAGAAAAATTTGCAAAATTCTATAATCGATAAAGGAAAATAAACACGCCGTACATAGCACGCAGCACATAGAACACAGCACACACACACACAGATCATTGTGATGAAACTTTCAGAATCTCAGCATATCTGCAAAAAAATAGCCTTAAAAATTGCGATATCATTATTCCCCACTATATCCCCTTGGGTTAGTGAGGAGTAAAAACACAAAGATGGTCTCTAAAACATACACTCCTTCCTATGCTCCAAAGCTTATCTTTTTTTTTAACATGTCTACGTAGGGGACACCAGCTATTAGGATTTGGGTCCATTTTGCTCTTCCGAAGAAGCGCACTACGTAGCGTTGGGAGGGGTTTTCAGTCTAGAAAAGAGTTTATTGATAGATGATATACCTATATGTATTTATAACATCTATTTATAACAAAAAATGGGCATTTTTATGAATAGAAAAAATTAGCATAATATGGAACATACGAGTATATTAAAAATAAATGAAATATAAAAATTGTATGAGATCTGATAATTATATATAGAGCCACACCTCAATAGCCATTCCAAGACAAGTCTTTTAATACTGTTTTTGCTTTTGCATTTCTTAATAGATGCCGGCATCATTTAGATACATTAAACTCTAACGTTCTATAACCGATATATATATGAACATTGTAATCAAATAATATTACTCTCTTACTTAACGAGTCCGAGAACTCACCACTAGGCCATCCCACTCCAGAATACAGCAGTCGCAACGGCATTGTCATTGACCATCATGAGGTATTCTGCATCGCACATCACTGGCATATCTCAACAGTTGAGGAGGTGTTCGTTAGCCTGGATCTCGCCGCAATTGCAGGAGACATCCTCTTCCACCCTTATACCCCACCTGAGCATGTTCTCTTTGCACCTGGTGACACCGACGCGTAATCTATTAAGTGTCTTCCATCTCAGGTAGGGTAGTTGGTGTCCCGGTCCCAAACTTATCGACAGGTCGATCTGATCTCCACCGTATTGTGCTTGACAAAGATCTTTTATTGCCCTATCTGGTGGTAGTTTTAGGGGGGATGTAATTTTAAGGAAACTTTTCCTTGATTTTAGTCTTGGTGCCGGTAGTTTGTGATCAAACAAAGCAACAAATTGTATTGGTGTATATAAATTTTATATACACCAATATAATTCATCACCATTCTTCTCTCTTCCGCCGGTGTTCAAATCAAGAAGTGTCCATAGGGAAACAAATATCATACTGTACAACGCAATCATTAGAACTAACAGCCGGATCTGCTGAAATGCTGGATACGTTTGAGAGACGAGTGCTTCGTAGAATCTTAGAACCTTTGCCTTATGGTGATGCCTGGAGGATTAGATATAATTATGAGGTGTATGCCATCTATAAGACTCCCAGGTCTCTGTGCATGTCAGATTGAGCAGATTGAGATGGGCTGGACATGTACAGAGAATGCCACCACAGCGAATACCAAAATCCAAGTGGAAGAAGAAAGGTTGGAAGACCGCGGCTGCGATGGGAGGACGAAGTTGGAAGGGATGCTTCTCAACTATTGCAAGTGCCGGGCAGTTGGAGAGTTGCTGCGGACGATAGAAGTTTGATGAGTCACCGCCGAGCGAGGCATTAAGGCGTCTGCCCTGCTCTTCCATAGGTAAGAATTGAAGGGGGCACCGACCTGTTTGATGCCCAGAATCCTAGGGTGGGGCTGCGGCCACCCCCAACTTTACTGGCTAGGCCCCTATGGCCACAACCTAGCCCCATAGGAGAAGATAGGAGAAGCTGGAGGCGAAGACTGACGGAGGCCAAGACTCGATATGGGCTGTAGCGCCATTGAAGAAGAGGAAGATATAAATTTCATAACCCATAATGTACTGAATGAATAAACAATAGATGCCTTTTCATATTTGCTCTAGTATTGGTACCATTTATTCTTCTTGACCTTATTCTTCAAATTCTTCGCATGTTTTGAAAGATGCTCTGTCTTCTTAGGCCTTTATTGATAGAGGACATTATGTGATCAAGGACTTTCTCGTTTTGGCATCTGATTTGTCTTTTGCTAGAAGGTTTCTCTAAAGTGTACAACCTCTATTGATGACATTTCTCCTAGTGTCTATTTATCTTTAATTTTTTCTTCTTCATCTTAACATATAACATGATCGGTTGCTCCATCCTTCGCCACTCTATGTCATTGAACTATCCCCATTCTTTTTATGTCATTAGATCATCTTGCTCGCTTTTTTCTGCGGCCAGTTCTTGTTTGCCATTCCAGCGTACTTTCAGACATTTGGTCCATCGATCAATCGTTTTATCACGATATGGCATATTAAAGAAACTGTTTTGCAGACTAAATCGGTAACCTTAATCTTGTGGTATGTATAAACTCGCCGAAACGGATTTGAAAAAATATTTTTGTAAAACATTGCCAGAGTTTTTATACTTTTCCATCCGCTTCGAGTTATAATTTACAACGTATGTGCTACACGTTGCCTTAATAATATGACAGGTATAAATAATGGCTCTTTCCAAAGTGTTGGCATTGAATCACTTTTGCCCGTGCAACGCCGGGGCCAGAGCGTACGGCAGTATGTCAAGATAGAAACACTTTATGGTGACTATGAATCAAATCCTCCCGCTAACTATTCATCCAAGCGTAGTGAGATCCAGGCGTCGAGGTATTTTGCACAATCACACCAATTTTTGTATAAATATCTTAACCCCCTTAATAACACCAAATAATGTACGCGAGTGCAAATGTCATGTTTGAGGTAGCCGTAATTTTGAATTTATGCCAATTGATAAACAACAATTCATTTTTGGACAAATTGAATGTCTCAATAGAGACGAAGCTACGATAGGTAGGTATATAATATATTTAAAAGAAAACCGGGCAATGAAAAAAATATATCGCAGCTTTATTTTCATAGTGACAATAAACAAAAAAAAATTTTTCGCCATCAGGGATGAAAGTTATAGATTTTTTTATTTAATTTGAAAAAATACAAATCTCAATAATGCAAATTAGTGGTTAATATTTGAACTAAAGATCTGCCCCCCTAGACAATGCCCCCAAGTCAAATTGAAAACGCTGTTCGTTTTCGCCAAGCGCTAATTTTTTTTGTATGGGATTTGACGTTTGTTGTTTGTTATTGTAGAAAAAATTTCTACAACAAACGTCAAATCCCATACAAAAAAAATTAGCGCTTGGCGAAAACGAACAGCGTTTTCAATTTGACTTGGGGGCAATATGCCATTGCCCCCAAGTCAAATTGAAAACGCTGTTCGTTTTCGCCAAGCGCTAATTTTTTTTTGTATGGGATTTGACGTTTGTTGTTTGTTATTGTAGAAAAAATTTCTACAACAAACGTCAAATCCCATACAAAAAAAATTAGCGCTTGGCGAAAACGAACAGCGTTTTCAATTTGACTTGGGGGCATTAAAGCTAAGCGTTATATCGCTAAGCGATAGAAATGTATGAAATTTGTGGCTGTCACGTGTTGTCATAGCGACCAATACTGTATTGAAAACTTTCTTTTGAATACAGAAAGTGCTCATCTGAAATACATAGCTGGTAATAAAAAATAAAAAATTTGAATTTAAAATTTTGTTTAGTGTCACTATGAAAATAAAGGTGCGATATATTAAACTTCTATTAAGTATTTTTTTTATCAAATAAAAATTATTATGGTTCTATATATATTTTCCTTATAATAGGACGACCGTTTCGGCTGACTAGGCCCAACCAACCGATGACAGGTCGTAACAGGCCCTGCAGGTGCCTTCCAACTTCGTTTATATTGAGATATTAAGATTTGTCAAAAAAAAAATTGTTAAATGAAAGGGAGTGGAATACTTTTCTATAGGTATAGGTATATGAATTTAAAATTAATAAATAAATAAGTATTTTTCACAATATTTTTATAATCACCGAACGTTTTCGCCAAGATGCCTTGGCATTGTCTAGGTGAGAGGTTTCTAACCCCGTGCCCGCGGGCACCATGGCGCCCGCGGAACGATTCGTATGTGCCCGCCACTATTCGACAGAATTTTTTCATAAACATTAATTGAAAATGTGAATTTTTTTTTTTAAGTTTTAATTTTTTGAGTGCCTAGGTTTATTAAATACGATCGTATATTTGCGATATTGTATGTATGAGTGGTATGTCAGTGAAAGCAATAAATATGGCCCCGATTTCCACTCTTTTAACACAAAAACTCTAGAATCATTCATTAAATGTATTTAGTTTGAAAGGCTTCAGTATTAATTTGTATAATTCGATATAGGAACAGCAAGAGAGTTTAGGATAACTAACTTCGCCCTCACGTTAGGGATGGTTCATTGATTAAATAAACTTCCTTGCTGACTTGTATAAACCATCAATTATGTATTGTGTATCCTTATTTTCAATTCGGAGTAAAGATATATCCTTAAATTAGAGAGAGACTCGCTACTCAGGAACACTTAAATATTAAAGACACAGTGTATTGACATACGGAGATGTGAGAGCCATGATAATTATATTTACATACATACCATCACATCATGTCCCTCATGGGGTAGGCAGAGAGAACTTAAAGATAATTATTTCTATCGTCTCATACATGTTCGTCTGTTTTTCAGGTTCCTTATAATTCCTTTTTTAAGGATATCATTTACATGCAGTGTCAACTTTTTTTAAGACGATCCCGACCACTTATTCCATTTCAATCGGCTTTATTGTATATGTAGCATATGCACTGTATAAAGGTAAGTATGTATACTAAGTAAAGTTAGCTCCTCCCACTAAGTGGGGGTAACTTAGATGTCCTTAGGGCTAGAGATGTGATCCAGAACCAGTTGTTTAGTGACCACTACACAGTGCAGTACCAGAAGCAGCCCTGGGTGAGTACCAATCATATAAATATGCCACAATGGCGACGAGGATGAACTTTATTTCCTATTGAAAATATTTGATTAATATTGTGCAATTTATCAAATAGTTTTTTAATTTGGTATATGTTCATAAAAAATTAAACAAATTGGATGACTTGTTTGCCAATGCATCCTCTGAATGTTTCATTTGTGAAACAGTATAGCATCAATTTTTTTATTTTACTTTACTAGATGTAAGAAAATGTAGGTACTTTTAAGAAAAAGTAAACAAGTTTACTTTAAGAATAAAAAAGTACAGTTTTCTTTAAACAATTAAAATAAATAATATTATTGCACAATGATTATGAAATGATTTATTTTGTGAAAGTTATTCCAAAATATGACAAATGAGGTTAAAATAATAGTGATTTTCATATTTCTTAAAAGCTATAATAATTTTTCAAAGCATAATTTTACAATGAGTTGTTAAATGTTATGTGAAGTGATGTAATTCAAAACATGAGGCAAAATAATATTTTACACAGTTCAGTAATGGGGTTCACCACCCATTCTGAATATAGTGCCCTCTTTGGTAAGACAAGGCTGGTGTGTAGGGATGCACTCATGTGTCGTGCTTCCGCTTATAAGGCAATGCACACCTGTTGCTGATTACTCCACTTTGTGGGATATACCTTGATGAATGTAACAAAATGTTACTGTGATATGATATCTTGAAGGTCTTTAGACTGATATCCTTGGAAAATGTTATGTGATATGATATCTGGAGGGTCTATGGACTGTAATGTCTTGATGGTCTTTGAATATGATATCCTGAGTTTCTTTAGATTATGATATCTTCAAAGTCCTTGATTAAGATTTTGAGTCTATTGATTATGATATCCTGTGATAATAAAATGACATATGATGTCTTGTGATAATAAAATGACATAATATGATGTCTTGTGATAATAAAATGACACTATGATGTCCTGTGAAAATAAATGACCGTGATAATAAATGACCGTGATAATAAATGACCGTGATAATAAATGACCGTGATATTATGAAGGTCATGAACTAGTGATAGATATCTTGATTGTCTTTGACTGATATCCTGATGGTCATTTATTGACCAAGAGATAAAGTCTTTGACTATGATATCACCCATGTGGTAAGTATGCCTTAATTAAATTATTTTTCCAGGTTGTTGAAAAAAAAATCCACATAATGTCTTTGACATTGGAGAAATTTGAGTGTGAAGGTGACCCTAGCTCAGTAGGGTTGAGATGGGAACGATGGAAGAGAGCACTCTTTATATACCTTGAAGCTATGAGTATTGATAACAGTGAAAAAAAGAGAGCGACCTTATTGCATTTTGGAGGTCTGGAGCTACAAGAAATATTTTATAATATACCTGAAGTAAATATCCAATCACCTGACCATGTGAATATTTTTGATCTGGCTATTACAAGACTTGATGCTTATTTTGCACCTAAACAAAGCAAAGTATATGAACGCCATTTGTTTAGATTACTCAAACAAGAAACAAATGAAAAGTTTGAGAAATTTTTAGTCCGTTTACGACAACAAGCAGACAAATGTCAATTTCATGACAAAAATGAACATATTATTGACCAAATAACAGAAAAGTGTTCTTCTATTGAATTGAGGAAGAAAATTCTCCAAACTGGGGATGCTATGTCATTAGACAACATAATTTCAGAAGCCAATGCACTTGAAGCTGTAAGCCGACAGATGGATGAATTTGACAAAATGTGTACAACAAGTCAAAGTGTTAATAAAATAGACACAAGAACAAAGAAAATTTGGCCAATCAAGAATATACTATGTAGAAGATGTGGATATAGAAATCACACAAAAGATTGGCAATGCCCTGCCAAAGAAAAAAAATGTAATGACTGCGGCTTGATTGGTCACTTCAGAAAATGTTGTAAAACTGACTTGACAAAAAGAAAAAATGAAGATAAATATAAAAAGAATCCGAAGAAATTTCGGCGTGATTTAAATATTGATGCGAATAAAGTGGATGAAATACACTATGTTTTCCACATAGATGCTGATGATAATGAGTTTGAATGCAAAATTGGAGGGGTAAAAGTACAGATGTTAGTGGACTCAGGATGTAAACATAATTTAATCACAGACAAAACGTGGAAAATGATGAAAAATAGCCAAGTTGTGGTATACAATCAAATAAAGAATCCAAACAAAACATTCCTAGCTTATGGTAGCAATATACCATTAAAATTAGATGGATCTTTTGAGGCAAAATTCCAAATAGGAGAAAAATCCACAAAAAGTATATTTTATGTCGTCACTGATGGTACAAGGAATCTTTTGGGAAAGGCAACGGCTATGTCATTAGGAATACTCAAAATCGGGCTAGAAGTAAATCAAATAGATTCTATAGTATTTCCAAAATTTAGGAATGTATTGGTTGAAATTCCTATTAATAAGTCAATTCAACCAATTTCACAACCATATAGAAGAATTCCCATACCCCTGGAAAAAATGGTCGATGCCAAAATAGCAGAACTGATGAAAAGAGATATCATTGAAGAAGCTCGTGGTCCTTCAAAATGGATATCGCCAATTGTTCCCGTTCTAAAAGAAGATGGAGAGGTTCGTATTTGTGTGGATATGAGACGAGCCAATACAGCCATTATGCGTGAAAATCATCCACTCCCAACAATGGATAAATTATTGCCTAAGATGCGTAATGCAAAATATTTCAGTAAACTCGACATCAAAGATGCATTTCACCAGATTGAATTACATCCTAATTCAAGACACATCACAACATTTATTACAAGCAAGGGCCTATATAGGTATAAACGTCTGATGTTTGGAATAACATGTGCACCAGAAATTTTCCAAAAGACTTTGGAACGAATGTTATTAGGTTGTGAGGGAGTAATCAATTTTATAGATGACATTTTAGTGTATGGTAATGATGGAAAAGAACATGATACAAGGCTGAAAGAAGTTATCAGAATTTTAGAAGAAAATAGAGTAGTTTTAAGGAATGATAAATGTATTATTAAAGTAAAAAAGGTACAATTTTTAGGACACGAATTAACAGAAAAGGGTGTCAGACCACTTGCAAAATATATATCAACAATTCAGGAATTTAGACCACCCAAAACAATAGCAGAACTACAGAGTTTCCTTGGCTTGGTCAACTTTGTGGGCAAATGGATCCCGAATTTGGCCACTTTAACTGAACCACTTAAAGAATTACTTCGAAAAAAAGAATCTGAAATACAAAAATCATGGAATATACAGCAACAAATAGCCTTTGCAACATTAAAATCGGCACTCACAAATATCCCTACCTTAGGATACTATGATGTAAAAGATCGAACTATTGTAGTTGCCGATGCAAGCCCAGTGGGACTAGGAGGAGTATTAATTCAAATAGACAAGAATGGACCTAGAATAATTGCATACGGAAATAAAACTCTTACCGACTGTGAACGACGATACTGTCAAACGGAAAAAGAAGCTTTAGCATTGGTTTGGGCTGTAGAACACTTTCATATTTTTCTTTATGGCAAGGAGTTTGAACTTGTAACAGATCATAAACCATTAGAAATAATATTTGGCCCAAAATCGAAACCATGTGCACGAATAGAAAGATGGATATTACGTCTTCAATCTTATAAATATAAAGTAGTATATCGACCTGGAAAAAATAACATAGCGGACTCTTTATCAAGACTTTGTATTGTACCAAAAATTTTACCAGAGGTACGTGAAAGCTATATTCACCAAATTATTGAGTATATCAGGCCAGTAGCTGTACCTATGAAAGAAATTGCAGATTGTTCCAAACAAGATCGAGATATATTGAAAGTTAAAGAAGGATTGTATAATAATATCTGGAAGGAAGAGGTTAAAGCCTACAAAATATTTCAAAGTGAATTATGCTTTTATGATGATATTTTGCTCAGAGGAACAAAAATAGTAATTCCACAAAAGCTACGGCATCAAGTTTTGAGTGCAGCCCATGAAGGCCACCCTGGTATTGTAGCTATGAAATCACGTCTAAGAACAAAAGTGTGGTGGCCAAGATACGATAAAGATGCTGAAAATTTTGTCAAATCATGCCAGGGGTGCACTCTGGTATCTGCACCGAATCCTCCGAATCCATTAAAACGTAGAGAGTTGCCAGAGGAGTCATGGGTAGATATTGCCATAGATTTAATGGGACCATTGCCAAGTAATGACTATATATTTGTAGTGGTGGACTATTTTAGTAGATATAAAGAAATCAAAATATGTCGTAGAATCACCACTACAGAAATTATTTCCCTTCTCAAAGAAATTTTTAGTAGGCTCGGATATCCTGTCACTATAACAGCTGATAATGGAAGACAATTTGCTAGTGAAGAAATTAAAGCATTCTGCAAAGAAAGAAATATAAAATTGTATAATACAATACCCTACTGGCCACAACAGAATGGAGAAGTGGAACGTCAAAATAAAGATACTACTGGCCACAACAGAATGGAGAAGTGGAACGTCAAAATAAAGATATTTTAAAGCGCTTAAAGATTAGTCAAGTTGAAAAGAAGGATTGGAAAGAGTGCTTACTCGAATATCTCATAATGTATAATAGTACACCTCATTCGGTGACTGGGAAGACACCATCGGAACTATTTTTCAAAAGACAATTTCGAGATAAAATTCCTATGCTTGGTGACATTAGCCATGAACCACGAGACCTGGAGGTTAGAGACAGAGATAAAGAGGAAAAAGAGAGAGGAAAAACATACGCGGATAAAAAGAGGAAGGCGAAAGAAAACGAATTGAAACCAGGAGATAAGGTGTACATAAAGAATACAAATAAGAATAATAAATTGAGTTTAAATTTCGAACCAACAATCCATACAGTGGAAAGAAAAGAAGGGGGAGATATAGACATCCGGAATGACGAAACAGGACAGCATTATAGAAGAAACGTGATTCACTTAAAGAAGATACATGGGCAGTGGAAATCAATACAAGATGAAGAACAACAAGATAGGGATAAAGATTCAATTAGTGAAAATGAACTTGAATGATCACACTTAACCAAATAACGAATAAAGATATAAAGAAATAAGAAGTAGTTTTAAATAAAAATAAAATATAATAAGAAAGGGATGTAGCATATGCACTGTATAAAGGTAAGTATGTATACTAAGTAAAGTTAGCTCCTCCCACTAAGTGGGGGTAACTTAGATGTCCTTAGGGCTAGAGATGTGATCCAGAACCAGTTGTTTAGTGACCACTACACAGTGCAGTACCATAAGCAGCCCTGGGTGAGTACCAATCATATAAATATGCCACAGTATACTTTCTGTAGCCAAATCATCTCAGCTTATTGACTTTCATTTTTATCAATGACATCTTTCTTCATCTTACATTCTTTCCTTGTGTCTTCATTTCATCGTTCTACATTGTCCTATTACAAATTATTCTTGGCGATCTCACTTCAACTACACGAATTCTGCTTTCATCCGACTTATGAGTGCTCCGTCCACTCTGTTTCTTGCAATATCGAAAACTCACCGATATTGTCCTGAGTTTTTACAATCTGGTACCGATGTAAGGAGGTATATAATCACTAACACAACACTGATTTCACTGCAATGTTAGACATTAAATGACGGACCGTTGAATTAAATGTCTTAAAAGGAATAAGGAAAATGACCGGAGAGTTTTTTGAAATTTGCAAGAAAATTCTAAAACCAAACCATAGAAATAAAACAAAATAATAATTTAAAATTAGATATAACAATATCTAACAATAATAACACGTTTAACGTAACTACATCACTTTGGAGAATGCTTCTTTGTCCTGCGCCATTCGGACCAGCTCTCCTACCTGCGTTATTCCAGTCCACTGTCGGATATTGCGCAGCCAAGACATCTGCTTTCTCTCAACTCCACGACGACCCTCAATCTTGCCCCGTATTATCAGCTGCAACAATTGATACTTTTCTCCTCGCAGAATGTGGCAGATTTGTCAGGAGTTCTCTGCTTGTATGTGCTCGACGCAAAACTTGTACGTTGTAACGAAACTAATTAACTTATTTATTTGGTAGAATTTGGTGAAATGATTTTCTTTTTTTTTACTTTCAGTTACGTCGCTGATAAGCTGAAGTTGGCCATGCCCGTTGACCCTGAAGAGTTCTCCGAAGTGAGCATCTACTTCTCCGACATTGTTGGCTTCACTGCTATATCAGCTCATTCTACACCATTCCAAGTTGTTGATCTTCTTAACGACCTTTACACTTGCTTCGATGCCACCATCAACGCTTACAATGTCTATAAGGTATTAATTTTTTGATTGTAATCCAACTGTCGATTCGTTTAAGAGAATTTAATTCTCTTAATGAATCGACAGTATTAAGTCAAGACGCGTGTATGAAGGAACATTTTGTTAGTGTAGTGGATATTTTGCATGCGAAAAACACCAACTTAGAGGCTTCGTAGCATATTATGTGTTCTATAAATATGGATGAATTCAGAATTTGAAGTAGAACTTTTTGTGTGTGTGTGTGTGTGTGTGTGTGTGTGTGTGTGTGTGTGTGTGTGTGTGTGTGTGTGTGTGTGTGTGTGTGTGTGTGTGTGTGTGTGTGTGTGTGTGTGTGTGTGTGTGTGTGTGTGTGTGTGTGTGTGTGTGTGTGTGTGTGTGTGTGTGTGTGTGTGTGTGTGTGTGTCTGTGTATCCGTCCGTCCCTTGTAACTTTTGATCCTCTCAATTCACAGAGCCAAAATTTCAGAATATAAAAATACTCAGAATTTTGAATTTTTGTTTCATTCATGTGTTATCAATTTTCGTATTTTTACTTTATTTTCCATACATCTCAAAACCATATAAGCTAGAACCATGTAAATTGGTACAAACATAAAATCTCAAATTCATTTATACAAAAAAATTCCAGAGTTTCTCAAACATTTTTTATTAAGAAAAACATTTTTTTATGATATATTTATATGTTTAATCCAATAGTTAGTTAAGTTTATTCTAGTTTGCTCGCTATTAATTTAATTATAATTTTTATTTATTAAGTTTTCAAGCATCTTAATTGGTTAAGTTATTGATACCTGCAAATCGTAATTACATAATATCGGACGTCCTAGAACAGGTTCACCTAGTTGGACGTCCAATGAGACAATACAAATTAATACAGAATTTTATAATGATAAAAAAAAATATGTACACTGTTTGCCCTAGAACAAGTATACCTAGTTGGGCAGCAGTTAATAAATTAATATAACAACTGACAGAAAACATAAAAAAATCATAGTATGCCATAATATTTAGATTCACACATATTAGGTATATAGATCATGACGATGTTCATAGCATGATACATAATATTGAGAAATTGATGTGAAAATACCCTTTGAAATATTGAAATCATAATTATCTACTCGTTCATAGTTGCGGAGAGTACAAGATGTGACTGAACGTAAGTTAAGTTTCTTCAGATTAATATTTTCAAAACAGCAGGAACTCAAAGGGGCGAACTTCTTACTAGGGCGAGTCTACCCGACATTAATTAGCATATCATTATAAATTTATAAGAGGTGTTGCGATTGTAAAAATGTCTCTGCCAGACTATATTTGAGTTGTCTGTCAAACTTGCAAAGTCGCCTGTAGATGAATAATTAGTTAGCCAACATATGTAAGTGATAAGCCGTAGCGGCGCTCCTGTCAGCGAGCTGCAATGTGTAGGTATATTCTCGATGATTCTCGGAGATTCACGACTATTGACGAACATCTCCGTCGATCGTACAATTACTCTTATCATTCATGCGTTAGTCGTTAAACAGAATAGAGTCGCGTAAAATCTTAATTATTAGTTCCGACCATATTGTGAACAAAATACAAATGTGACAGTGACAGACGAAATGCGAGCGAAATGAAATAGTTCGCGAACTTCATGGCTATATATATATTTCATATAAAATAATTAATTGCCTTGAATTGAACACGTATTAGCAGGAACAGTTTGCGTTGCTAAACTGTGTTCATTTAGAGGACACGTGCCTTGAATTCAACACCTTGAGTTTTTAAGTGCATTAGCGCAACAAACTAGTGCCTAATTCGAGGCAGTATTTGCCTCCTAATCAACACGGAAAGGTAAATACGCGGCCCGCGTGCCTTTGTCATATTGTTGTCTAATCGCCAATGTTGTCTATTCAAACACTAGCGTCAAAAGGTGAAATTTTACGACAGCGAAATAATAGTATGATGTATACGTAAATCCCATTTGTTAATTTTTGGTTAGGTTCAGTTAGTCGTTAATATTAATAGAGACTCGCGTGAGCGAGTTGCTTTATATATTGAATGTAAATTGATTGCAGGAAAATGTTATTAATACCTTTGTCATTTGTGAGTTTATTGTATATTCGCATTTGATCACATTTTTCAAATAAATTATATTTCTTAACATACTATTTACATAATTGTATGATTTTTAATACTACTTACATATCAATTTAAAAAACTGCGCCAAAATTTGTACCGATAAAATCTCAATGCATGCGCAATATGACAAGGCACACGGGCCTTACAGGCCCTCGTCATGAATACAACGCATCCCCCAATGTCCACTATCGTTTACTGGGCTAAAAATCTTGCTAAAGATTTTTATTTCAAATATCAAGAAGCTATTTTCTTCTGTGATTCAAGTTTCTTAAATTTGCCTCCTTCAGAATGTCGTTCGCATGATAAAACATCTTAATATCCCATCTCTGACTTATTGTGATGTCTCAAACTATACCCAAGTGAAGTTACCTTTGAAATATTACGCGTCTATCAATGTCTGAGAAGTTACCATCTCTAAAGCTGGCTGAATTCTCGTAACGAAAAAGCTATTATTTATTCATTTATCACACCAATCTAAATGACACTGACATCTTCTCTCTGAGGAAGTTAATCTTTACCTCAGACCGGTACACACCCGTTGATAAATTGATACAGGTAAATATACTGAACAATAATTTGAGTTATCAGATTGGGTAGGATAGAAAAGGCATATTTTTCCGAATTGAAGGTTTCTTGATATATTGGCCAACCATATCTCAAAATAGATTTCCCGTTTCTCCGAAAAAATATTTATTTGAACTTCGTCTCTATTAAGATCTTCTTCTTCTTCGTTTCCTCAATGCTGAGGGTCTATGGGGGCGCTAATGGACAGAACTAGTCGCCCCAGTCCTCTCTGCGCTCCGCAACTTGCACCGCCGAATAAAGGTCGTTCCCAGTCATCTCCTTAATTTGGTCACACCATCACGCAGGAGAACTGTCTACTTATTTTGCCTGGTACACTTTCTGTGATAATACTACTTTTTTCCAGGTAACCTGGCTCTCTCCTGGCGATATGACTCAAGAAGCTCAATACCTGGCGGCTGCATACTGTAGACAATCTTTCTTTTATTTTGAGCTCTTTAAGATATATCAGATCAAAAGCCAGCCACTACCAGATTAATTTCATTATGATATATAGGCCAGACTTACATCATAGTGTAAGGGCTGATTTTTTCTGTAAATGGAAACGATAGCAGGTAAAGATTGGATAATATGAAACCTGAGTACTGGTGGTTTTAATAATAATAATAAATACTTTCCGGTACTCTTCGCAAGTGCGAGTTTATTGCCTTATGGCAATTTCTTCCAACTAAACAGTGTTTCCATCCCAGAGAAGCAATATTTGCGTGAGAAATTAATTTAAACTAGTTGCATGTAACACATGAGATTCAACTGTCGATAGCGATAGTATGTATAGTTGAAGAATAAGTACCAAACTATAAACCCATAAATACAAATTATTTAATATTTTAAGATATTTGGTTTTCTATACAACACATGTACCTACCTAGGTATGTATGTCAAGATAGGATAGTATGGAGGTCAGTCCTTTTTTCTACCCAGAATATGAAAACAGTATGATGGTATGTATGTATGTTTGGATATTAAGTATCAAACTAATCTCCTTAGATATCGTGTATAGGCGACTGCCATACAAATTGTATGAAGCAATGTCATCACTAAATTCAATTTTTATAAAAATTGTTAAAAAAATTGAGATGTGCTAATACAATGATAATATTTTTTACAGAAAATTAAATTATCTAGTTGGGGTGTTTCGGATTTTTTCGATATTTTTAAATAAATTGGAAATATAGGCAGTTAAACTCATAAATTAAAAAAAAAAAATTTCTTAATAAAAAATGTTTGAAAAACTCTGGAAATTTTTTGAAAAACCTAATTTAAGATTTTGTATTTTTCTATATTTATACCAATTTTCAGCGATCTATCTTTTATGGTTTCTGAGATATATGGAAAAATAAACCAAATAGAAAATGGCCCTTTCGAGGCGAAAAGTTCGTCCTATTAAAATCAATCAATCAATCAGTGGCGCTGCAACCCATCGTGGGTCCTGGCCTCCTCCAGAAGCTCCCTCCACCCCTCCCTGGCCATTGCTTCCTGCCGCCAATTCACAACGCCCATCATCCGCAAGTCCCTCTCTGCTCCATCTAACCATCTCAGCTTCGGCCTACCAACGCTTCTTCTGCCCATTGGTCTATGGCGAATATCCTTTTTAGTGGACAGTTTTCGCCCATGCTCGCTGCGTGACCCAGCCATCGAAGCCGGCATATATTGATGTACTGGGTGACGTGTACATCTGAGTACAACTGGTACAGTTCGTGGTTGTACCTCATACGCCAGGCTCCATTTTCGCATGCGGGGCCATAAATGCGTCTCAATATTTTTGTTTCAAATGTGTTTATCCTTATTTCATCGGTCTTTGTTAGGGTCCATGTTTCAGCACGTCCTATTAAAACAGGGATGGAAATTAATATAATTTAGTAAATCTCGCCAATAGGCATGATGACTAATTTTGAAAAACGATACGCATCCACTGTTTCCAAATATATAAAAATTTCCACATAGAATTAAGCTTCAGTAGCAAAAATCGCCATTTCAAAATCAAATTTGTAATTTACGCCAAAAACTTTATATTATCAAATCCATAGCCCGTAGGTAATTCTCCGCGATGCGTTGCAAAAAGTTGGTAATGCGTATGACGTCACTTATACAAACTCTAGTTAAGATTTTTGTTTTACATAAAATGCGGATTTCCGAATTTTAAAATGGCAATAAGTTTAAACCTGTTTTATTTGAAAAATCATAATTTCAGTGATTATCTCTTACAGTCATCACGCCTATTGTAAGGCTGTAACTTTGCACACGATTGACATAAGAGCACATTCAACAATAACGTCTCAAATATATTATAATACATAATTAATGTTATACAGTTTTGCATCATCAATTCGCGGAGAGTTTTGCCCCACTCCACTCCCTGCCAAGCAACCGCACCGTGTTTAAACAACTGGAAAGTTTCTTCCAAAACAAACGACCCCTTTATTAGTCCAACGGATTATAGACTGATATTCAAATAGCAGACAAGTTACATCAAACAATAGACTGGAACTAGGAGCTTACTGGATATAATTATTGATTACATATACATACCTTTGCATATTTTATAACTCAATCAAATGTTTAATAACTAGTTGCATGTAACACAAGAGAATCAACTGTCGATAGCGATAGTATGTATACTTGAAGAATAAGAATCAAACTATAAACCCATAAATCCAAATTATTGAAAATTTTAACACATGTTGGTATGTACCTATGTCAAGATAGGACAGTATGGAGGTCAGTCCTCTTTTCCTATCCGGAATATGAAAACAGCATGATGGTTCTGTATGTATGTTTGGAGATTAACTACCTATCAAACTATTAAGTCTTCTTACATATTGTGTATAGGCGACTGCCATACAAATTGTATGAAGCGATGTCGTCACTTATATCAATTTTTATAAAAATTGTTAAAAAAAATGGGATGTGCTAATACAATGTTAATATTTTTTATAGAAAATTAAATTATCCAGTTGGGGTGTTTCGGCTTTTTTCCATATTTTTAAAAAAATTAAACTCATAAAGCAGTTAAACTCATAAATTTATCATAAAAATATTTTTCTTAATAAAAAATGTTTGAGAAACCCTAGAATTTTTTTGAAAAAATCTATTTAAGATTTTGTATTTGTCTATGTTTTTGCCAATTTTCAGCGTTCTAGCTTTTATAGTTTCTGATATATATGCAAAAATAAACCGAAAATTCAAAAGTTGATAACCCCTGACTGAAACAAAAATTCAAAATTCTCAGTATAAAATTTTTGTAGGCCTATAACTGTTTATTTATTCTGAAATTTTGGGCTCTGTAAATTGAGCGGATCAAAAGTTATAAGGGACGGACAGACACACACACACACACACACACACAAAGACACACGAAATGTTCTACTCCGAATTCTGAGTAAATCCGTATATGGAACATATATGCTGCGAAGCCTCTAAATTGGTGTTTTTTGACTTAAAAGATGGAAAAGCCGTGAAAAAAGTAGACCCTGCATACAATTTCTTTATACACGCGTTTTGGATTTAAACTGTCTCCTCCTTCAAAAGTATTTCATTCTCTTGAACGAATCGACAGTTGGATAATAATAATAATAAAATTCTTTTATTATGCAAAACAAATCACATAATGTGGCGGACTTATTGTCCGTAGGCAATTTCTACTAGTAAACCACACTAGTAAATGCAATAGTACGAGCAAGTACAAATGATAATTATAACAAAAAATGAAAACTAATAGGTAGGTACCTATACATAAGAACGAAAAAGTAAATAATACAAAAATGCAAAATTTTATATAAAAAAAACATAAATTAATATAACAATGGTAATGTCCAAAAGTAGGAAAAGGATGGGTTGTGATGGGATGAGGGAAAAAGGAATTATATGTATGAGAATAAGAAGTGTGACTTCAGAAGCTTCTTGAAAACCATTAAGCTAGGAGCCCCTCTTATACCCTTGGGTAGTTGATTCCACTGCCGGGCTGCGTGAATTGTGAACGAGTATACATACATAAGTGTACAAGGATGTGTGGTGTATTGGTATTGATAGTGTACTTTGGTTTTGAGACCGTAAATTTATTTTATTCATTTATTTATTTACTAAAAATTTTATTTTTATAAAAGCAGTACAGTAAATAATACAGTAATTGTAGTTATACAGACTTTTACAGGATAATAATTGGACAGATTAGTTTAGCAACGTCTTTCCTAGCAATGATGAATAGGATTCTGTGATTTAACATGTATGTAGGTACCTATATAGCTAAAATGATTGTACCATTTGATCCTTCTGTATGAGTAATGTCGTTGGCTAGTCGTGGTATTCATTTTTGGATACCACGACTACATACTATCTTTATTTCTATAGCTATCACTAAAAAAATAGTTATCATATATAAATTAGTCCTTTTCCTCATGACTGAGGACAGCGGCTGTAGTCCGTCGCCACACGTATGGCCCGCCTCCATGCCAATCTGTTTTGGGCTGAACGCAGAGCACCAGTCACCGAAGACCCCATTGTGGGCTTAACCAAATCGCTCCATCTGGTCGGTGAGCGACCACTAGAACTCCGTCCTTCCACGCTGCGCATCACAACAAGCTTCTCGAGGCAGTCTGGTTCCCTTCTGCTGGCAATGTGTCCAAAGAATTGAAGGATACGTCTGTAACATATCGTCGACAGACGATCCTCGATCTTCAACTCGTCTAGAATTGACACATACGTTCTTTTGGCTGCCCATGGGATGCGCAACACACTCCTCCAGCACCACATTTCGAAAGCATCGATCCTCTTTCGCCTTGACTCCCTAAGTGTCCATGTTTCCACACCATACAGGAACATTGAGAATATCTAAGCCCTGATGAGTCTAACCTTCGTGTTTTTTTGTGATGGTCCTGTCCTTCCATACTCTTGTGAGCTTTCCCTGTGCTCTCTTTGTGTCTTTTCACTTACGCTTCACAACCACCGGTGTCACATATTGTCATGTTATTTTATTGAATAGCATGACTTACCTCCTCTCAGAGGAAAATTGAAAAAAGGACAATCCATTTTGGAATAAAATGTTAAAAATTATCGAGTTAAAATTATGCTAATAGGCAGAATTTTTTTGTCTGCGGGCAACCCCGTTAGATAATCACCGAGCGGAAACACCGGATTGCGTTCCTTTTGCCAATTTTTACTAACGTGAGGTGACGCGATAAAAGCAAAAAATGGATGTCACTTAAATGGACAAAGAAAGCGCTGTAGCGCTTAGAATAGTATAAAATAACCATAAAAAAGGACTAGTGGGCAAATGGGTAAGTCTACATGTCTATTATTTGCACATAATTAGTTTGACGTCCGCCGACACACAATAATTTAATAACATATTGCAGGGTTAACGTGTTCCCCAAAAATTCCTTCCCACTAGTTTATATATATATATATATATATATATATATATATATATATATATATATATATATATATATATATATATATATATATATATATATATATATATATATATATATATATATATATATATATATATATATATATATATATATATATATATATATATATATATATATATATATATATATATATATATATATATATATATATATATATATATATATATATATATATATATATATTTACGGTCTTACTTATTAGATTTCGTTAATAGCTTACTAAACGCGCAACTAGATAAGCACGACTAAAATAGTTAAGATCGGTATTAAAAAATCTTACTTATAAACGTACCTATACTAAGATATGACTTACTAGTTCACTAAATTGTTTACGAACACCCTCATTTATTTTTTTTTATATGGTCACATTAGCTTCACAGATGTCAAAAAATAGAAAATTGCATGTAATTTTTGGATAGCTGACATCGAAAAATGAAAACGAAAACCGCGTTGTGCCGTGTTGAGTCAAATTAAACACGATTGCGATTAAGAATAACTAGGAAAATCGTTATAAGTATTAAATTTTTCTGTCAATCTCAAATATGCGTCGGAACATATGTGAAAGATCCGCCATTTTGAAATATTTGTTATGACGCGTTAGTCAAGCGTTAAACAACCTCTCGACCTGTCTTAACTTGTCGTATATGAAATTAAGGCGTAATAAAGATAGTCACGGTTTATAAGTAAACTTTTACGTTAATCACGCTCTATTACCAGGTACTATAGATAGTTTACGTTTATAAGTAAGACGGTTAGTATATAATGTGATAAAAAGTATTATGCAGACTAAAATTAACAAATATCATTTCTCCGACAATCAATAATTTTGAAGACAAGTGGTTTTTTTTGAAGCAGCGAAATAAAGTACGAAATTGAATCAAGATGGCGATGAGCCGTTTAACATCAAAATACAGACATTTTCTGTGAACTACGATGGCGGATAATCAAATCTTGTTTAACTTCGTGCAGTTTTGATAATAGAACATTCGAATTTAGTGTCTTTAAATATGAACTGTTTTTATAATTTTGTAAAACGTAGATTAGCGGCAACCATTTTTCTTGCATTAGTGAAATTTTGTATGTAATAACACAAGTATGTAAATTTGGCCAAATAATTAATATGATAACTTTTGATTATAAATAATGTTTTGTTGGGTCAGAATTGTATTAAGCTAGATTTTTCTTAAAGGGGTAATTTTGGGTATTGTAAAATGTAATAGAATAAAAAAAATGTATATGAGGTTGTAATAATATAATTGTGTAAAATGGATAATTTTTTATATCAGAACAAAATTAACAGATCAATCAAAATAAAATATAAATTGTTGTTATAATTCATGGTTTGTATTTATCTCTCCTCCTTTTGACCTTCTAATGATCTGACAGGAAATAATCGAGTATTGATGATAATAAATTACATTTATTTTTGGTATGATGGGAGTCTTTTCGATAGACTTCCCTTCATAAATTTTCTTTGAATAGGAGTAAAATTCCCTTAGGGCAGGTTGCGACCCCGAGATTTCAATTTTTGGTAGTTTCTTGTGCAAACGGCTGGCTGGCCGGTGGTGCGGGTTCGAGTCCGGGTGGGGCGAGGCCCTAGGCCTCTTCCACCATGACTTTATCCCTCACAATATGTTGGAACCCAGATATGTGAAGTCATGTACTACTTAGTTATCATACAATACAAAAAATAAGCATTGGATGCAAAAATGCGATATTGATAAAATAAAATACTTAATAACCTTGTAGACAGCTCTTACCTACTCCAAAAAATTTCTTTCAACTGCCCCATGAAAACAACATGCCAAAATCACCTTTTCTATACACCATACTGCAGAACAAATTACGCACAGAATAATTATGTCAACAGATGCTTAAATTATTACAATAGTCTTGACCTCCAACCTCATATAATATTTAACTCCACACAGACATCGATAAAACGCCAATTACGCGCAGTTATTGGTAATATTACTGGTTAAAAATCAAACCTACTTTCCTTAAACATTCATCCCTTCCTTATCAACGCTTTCCTATATCCATTACCCTTCCCTTTCCCCCACATACACTCACCATCTTACAATCACTACCCAACATCAATAATATATAATAATTTAAATATGTGAAACTTTATAATTGGCTATTTATTTTGTATTCTCATTTGCAATTAAGTATTATAAATGTATAGCTGTTAAGTTTCCAAACAAATAAAAAATAAAATATAAAAATAAATAAAAAATAAAAATACATAACTGAGAGCTACACAGTTGTCTTTACATACATTTATTACTGTCATAAAACTGAAATTCTGTTATCCAGACGAGCTCAATGAAGTCACTCAATAAACTTTATTATTTATTAATTAGGTTGAGACCATTGGTGACGCCTATATGGTGGTTGGAGGTCTTCCAGTGAGGGTGGCAGACCACGCAGAGCAAGTGGCCACAATGGCACTAGATCTTCTTCATCAGAGTGGAAGGTTTAAGATCAGACATCTTCCGAGGACACCGCTGCATCTCAGGATTGGATTGCATACTGGTAAGTTATTTATTTCTTTTTTCGCGCTGGGTTGGTATTTGGTCTAGATAGGCACTAGGTAGTAACCTGTCGCCTGTTCCCCAAATCCAACGCGAAATGATGTCGCGTGTGTATTCGATCCTGCTGTGCGCAGCTCGGTAATTAGTTGCAAGCTAATTAAAGACCATTACACAACAGAGCGAGGTACCCACGCCACACCATAAAACATTTATATATTTATCAGAAGAATATGAATTAAATAATATTATGGACAGGTATTAAATAGTTTGAATTGGACTTACGTATTTATTCGATAGTGTGATTCTAATTATAAATCAAGATTGATACTTCAATTATGGACTATTAAAAATTTTAAATAATATAGATCGATAAAGACGCGTAAATACAACTGGAATGTGAGTCGGGCAGAGTGACTGCCTACCGCTGGCCTGGGCTAGACTGAACCGCGAGTCATTGGTCATTGGTCATCACTGACAAATGAAGTGCCGGGTCTTGTGACCCCTGACTTCTTCATCTGAAGTTGGGTAACTGGGAATTTTTGAGAATATATTATTCTGAAGCGGTTTGGGAATGAAGTTATATAATTATGGGTGTGAAGTTAAGGTTGAATTGGGGGGGGGGGGTGGAGTGTGACTGGATGGTGTTATTGTGTAATGATATTGTGAGTAATTGATTGTGGTATTTGGTTATTATTTAAATTGAATGATTGTGTACATAGGTACTTAGTACATAGTACATAGGTACTTGCCCAACGACAGTGAACATCGGGTCATGTAGTTAGTTGTCATAAATCTTCGGTTATTCTTCGTTCAACCTTGAAAGCGTTCACACTATGTCAAACTAGGTATTATCTGTATAGAATACCTACGCGTGCGGAATTTAAGTAAATTAAGTTGTTATAATTATTGTAAATATATTAATTAATGTAAAATAAACAGTGTTAAATTGCATTGGTTTGTTTATTGATAAAAACAACAATTGATTATAACTGTATAATATAGTATAGTATAGTAATTAGTTTGTGGATTACTGTACCTACTCCTTCCCAAAACACAAATTTCATTATTTACGGAGAGAATTTCTTTTATTCAACCTCATCTTTAACTTCACATGTCTGTCTATCAATATGTCTGTCTGTCTGTATGTCTGTATGTCTGTATGTCTGTATGTCTGTATGTCTGTTTGTCTGTATGTCTGTATGTCTGTATGTCTGTATGTCTGTCTGTCTGTGCTGAAGTTTTCCAATCGATTTTTAACTAACTTTCCGACCAGTTACAGCACTGAATCTTTCAGAATTTGTGTTTTCCTGTGACAACGCATTTTAAAACCAGCTTCTAGATTGATTTGTGTAACATTTTGATAAAATTAACAAACAAACAAAATGAAAAATAAAAACAAGTAAAATTAATAATAGAGAAAGAAAATAAGTACTAAAGTACTCAGAATTTTTTTTTAAAAATAATTGATAAAAAAAATATAAACAATAGGTAGGTACCTAAAAGTTACAAGAACAAACAGCAAAACAAAACAAATTAAAAATATTGTAGTAAAACAAATACACAGACAAAAAATAAAAAAAGACATTAAAAAATAATAACAATAATAAATGATAGACAAGAATAAGTCAATACATAAAAAGTAACATGTTATTAAAATGGGTTCTGTGTATCTCCTTCTTACAAAATCCAATACCAACATCAAAAAGTCTATACTTGAGAAATACTCGTTACTTTGAGGAATAATATGTATTATATGTACAGTCCGTTCGAGTCCCTTGCATAAGTGTTAGTAAAAGGATGGTTACAAATTTTATTATTTATTTTATCAATTCGGTACCTACACAACATTCTAAACATACACAATAACTTTTATTACATAGGTACAATCAAACATAACTACTTATGCATATTTAAAAAAAACAAAAACGCCGAAACACCCCAACTAGATAATTTAATTTTCTATAAAAATTATGCAAATTACAGAAAGTCTCAATTTTATTTTGTTATCATGACGAGAACAAAATAGTATCTAAGATTCTTCGCCCGATAATTCAGACTCTTCAGATTCACTTTGTGGTAATGAATGCTGTCACCTGTATTTACAACAAACGTGTTTTCATCTATAATAGAATCCATAATAGCATCACTTAGTTTATATTTTTCTTCCTCTTTTTGGACATGTCGACACAGTTGAACCCAATCATTGCTGGTAATTTGCGATATTTTTATTCTTACCAAAGCACGTACACTTTTCATTGTTAATGATACGTTTTTAGATCCCACATAACTTTTTATTATGGACCACATATTTTCAATTGGATTAAGTTCTGGATGGTAAGGGGGTAATCGAAATGCAGTATGTCCGTGTTCATTAAGAATGGCATCTATTTTAAATTCCTTTTCCCGTGGCTTGTTGTAAAGTATTATTTTGTACAATTGTGGCTTAAGCAGATTGGAAGGAATTTATAAATTTTTACGCTGTAACCAATTAATCATAACTTGCTGTTTAGAATTTGAATTTGGCACAGGATTAAGTACGTTATTATGGTAAGGGGCGTTATCTATCAAAAGAACAGATCTTGGTTGAAGATTAGGAATTGATTTCTCTTTCAGCCATTTTTCATAATTTGTATTATTCATATCGTTATGATAATCGCCAGTTTTCTGGTTAGATTTATACATCAGAAAAGCATTGGGAATAAAACCTGCCTCACCTCCCGCGTGAACAATAATATATCGTGAGCCCTTCGAAATTGGTTTCTTTAACCCTTCATTTGAACCATCGGACCAAGACATCCTGATTTGTGGGTAGAGTGAATGTAGGTTACATCCATATATACAATTGGCCTACCTTCAGAACGATATTTAGTCATTTTTTCTAAGAATGTAATTCTTTTAAAAACTATATCACTTTTTTCGATTTATAATTTTCTATTGTCTTCTGTTAAGCCCATAAAGTTTATACCTGATTTTCAAACAACTAATAATTTCGACAGTGTAGGGAGTTCTTTTTTTGTAACATGAAAATCATGTATGCAACGTCTTATAACTACACTGTCGAAACTATCGACATTAATTTTTTTTAAGGCACTTCCATTTTTTTTTCGGAGAGTAAAAAGAAAATCGGGAGTAAATTTATTTTTTATCCCGGTGCGAGCCTTGGCCTCCTCAAGAAACTGCCTCCATCCCGCCCTGTCGACAGCAAGTCTCCTCCAATTTGTCTGTCCGATCGCTCTTATATTGCCCTCGATGTCGTCCAGCCATCTCATCCTAGGTCTCCCTCTGCTTCTTCTTCCTTCAGGACAGGTGTCCAATACTTTCTTTGGGACCCGGCTATCCTCCATTCTAGAAACGTGTCCGAGCCAACGTAGACGTTGTATTTTGATGTATTGGACAACGTTTGGTTCGCCATACATTATTTCTAGCTCGTGGTTAAACCGGATCCTCCAAGATCCTCTTTCACAAGTAGGACCAAATATCTTGCGAAAGAAGTATGGGAAAGAAGTATGCCACGTCATAATTTTGTATTTTGTGACATATTGAAAGAAACTATTATATACTTCACTTAAAAAACTATTATATTATTTTAATTAAAAAAAGAACTTTTATTAAAATCAAAAGATATTATTATGCAAAACACCCTATACTTTTCATCAGTTCGACGTCTGAAGCGGTACTGATTTAAGTATGTGTATGTGCGATCAGCCAATGGCGCTTGTACTACTACAATCACAATGTATATGTACACTCGATATCACCGATATGCACTAATACTTATACCATGGTACATTATAGTTTTGAATGGGCTGTAAGTATGGTATAACGTTAGCTATTACATTTTATTACCCCTTTTTTGTTTTTCTATGCTACCCCGTTTAGTTTTGCGGTCAATTTATTTGTTACAACAAAGTATGTACATTGAATTTAATGGTTGTATTTAATTTAATAACGGTAAATTAATTTTTGATGTTTCTGACAGTCAAATATTTCACCGACCCTAGGCCCGCGGCCATTAACAATGAAATTCCCGACGTCAAACTCACGACAGCATGTCAGAACTACACTTTTTATATTTTTTCGGATGGCAAAAAACAAATGAAAAATATCACTTTTAATGTCGTTTTGCGAAATCGATACTTAAAACTTTCGCGAAACTTATAACTCCGTCTCGAAAATGTTGTATTTTTTTTATTTCGTGGTACATTTGGTATAGTAAGACATCAACTCAAATAAGATTCGAATATTTTTTGATTGCATAATAGAAAGAAACATATAGGTTATATTTACATTTTAACAAGTAACTAAACCATATAAATATTTGACTATTACATACAGATTAGAAAGGTATATTGTGTGTATTAATTGCACAAATCAGAGTAGGTATCTATTAGGAATAGATACTAACAGAACATGTGTGTTACAGTATGCAAATTGTAGTTTTTTTTATTATTCACCAACTATTTTTTTAATAGATGGCGTAACAAACAAGTTTTTCACTATTTACCAAATAATTGCTCAATAGATAGCGTTACAAAAAAGTTGTTGCCATTCGATATATTCTTAAGGGGGTGTGATGAAGTTAAAATTTGTGGTTATATGATTTTTTGGATGAGAAATCTAAAATAATATCACCTATCGGGTCCAAAACTATCCTATAGATCTTTCAATCCAGAAACAACCACACAAATTTAGAAAATATCATTGAAATCGATTGGGCGGTTTTAGATATTGGCGTGTACGAACATCGTGACATTAGATTTCTATACATTAAGTAGTTCACAATAAAAAATCATCACAGGATTATCAAAATTCAAACAAATATCACGATAATCTGAATGGCATTGGTTCATAAAGTCGTTACAATAGTTTTTCAAAATACGAGTATACCTATGTATGTATGACCTAGTTTTCATTTATCCTTCCACCCGATCTATTTTTCCATTTCAGTTCTGTCAAATGTGTCTATATCCACAATGTGACTTTCCGTGATTACAATTCTAGAAGTAAAAGGTCATTCATGTGACTTAAATGTCTTTTATTTCCCTAGACTATCATAGTTTTGTTAGTTTTCAGATCATTTAAACACCATTTACCTTGAGTCAGTCAAATATTCCATTTTGTTTTATTTTTATATACATATTTTGGAAAGTAAAGACTTCCACGTAGAAGAGTCCGTGTTCGCCCGATATTTTTTCTACGTACATTTCTAGTAAGTCATACGTCATATATATAAAAATAAATCACAACGGAACTCAAACTATGAACTATTTACATGATACTTGTCGAATAACTGATAATATATAAAATGCTTAAAAAAACATGGCCAAGCCCTAGAACAGGATCTCCTTGTTGGGCAGCAGTAGTCTGCTTAGGATAAAGAATTAGGATATGTTGAACGACATATTATGCAAAAAAATCTTGGAAAATTGGTCTCAAAATGAATACATCAAAAAACCAAATGTACCTATGAGCAAACCAGAGCCGTCGAACAACATCTTGGTAGATAGAAATGTCATCGAATAGGATGATAGAAACTGTTAAAGAAAATAAAGAGGCAAAAATTAAAAGAAGAGGAGAAAATAGCATGGGCTGCCTTTGGTAAACTTTCTTACATCTTCAAGTCTCCGAAATACGCCAATTATCTTAAAAATAAAGTCTTTGACGCTTGCGTTCTCCCGATACTGACGAATGGCTGTGAAACTCTTGTATTTACAAACAAAATGCTACATATTTTACTGTCTCGGAAGCCACTCCAAGACTCTCTGGGTACTATCCTATATATGGCAATGTGTCCCGCCCAGTTCACTTTTATAGTGGCGACTCTATCGGCGACATCGGTTACTTTCGTCTGTTGTCTTATCCACCTATTAGTTTTTCTATTTCTCAATGAGAGCAGTTAGCGCACTGGGTTAGTAATCCAGTTGTCGCGAGTTGGAATCCTGCCACGAGCTATTACATTCACCTTTTTATGCATAGTTTAGGGAATGTACATATGAGGATGTATGAATATGTACTTGTTTATTTATTTATATAATTTATGTACATGTGTACAAAGGCAGGTTTATTGCCATAAGGCAATTTCTTCCAACCAACCCGAGCAACGTGAAGTCTCTAAGTTAAAATGGTACAGTACTAATTTATTGAGAAATAAATTGATAAAAAATAACATAAAAGAGTAAAAAATATAAAAAAAATACAAAGAGAAAAAAAATGAAAAATGAGTTTAAAAAAAAAGAATAAAAAAATAACACTGACCATAGCAATGAGGAAAAGGAGGTTACGGAAGGATATAGAAGGAATTCAGGAACTATTTGACAAATAAAGTTTTTTTAGTTTACCTTTA
Source organism: Molanna angustata (assembly GCA_963576475.1). Taxonomy (NCBI): domain Eukaryota; kingdom Metazoa; phylum Arthropoda; class Insecta; order Trichoptera; family Molannidae; genus Molanna; species Molanna angustata. Next base: position 2,921,353 of record OY754986.1, read on the forward strand.
AATATTTGAATGGATTGAGATGACGTTACTTCATCACTTAGGCCATTCCATAGTCTAGCTGATTGTACTTGAAAAGAGGAGCTGAAAACTTGTTTCTAATTCTTTGAAAATAATGTCATAACTAAACGCGTGTTTTTTTTAAGTTTCTTCAGAATACTATTAGTAATATCGTCTTCCATCAACAGATATTTCAGTTGGTGGAAACCTCTCAATAGGCTCTTGCTGTAATAGAAAAAAAAACTTATCCGTCTTGGTTTCCCGCAGGTCCTTGCTGTGCTGGAGTCGTTGGTCTGACGATGCCAAGATATTGCCTATTTGGCGATACCGTCAACACTGCATCAAGAATGGAATCTACAGGTACCTAATACTAAAAAATAAAAACTGTTTTTATGATATATTTTCTGAATTGATTGATAATTTTGATGGGTTGCTTTGAAAATAGGGTCCGCTTGGAGAATTCACTTGTCCCAGACTACCAGAGACAAGCTGGATGCTGCTGGAGGATATACATTGGAGTACAGAGGAAGAACAGAGGTCAAAGGAAAGGGAAAGATGCCGACATATTGGTTATTGGGGAAGGCTGGATTTGATAAAGTTCTACCGTCTCCACCTCCGATCGGGTGAGTTAGACATTCTTTGAAAGATTACATATCAAACTCTTTATGTTTTGATACTCATTCAAGAATGTGCAAAGTAAATCAGACGACTTGTTTAGAATTTTTACTGCCCTCGATCCAAAACAACTGTTTTTGAAATCCACATTTATTAATTTCCAAAAGAATATAACTCTTCATAGTAGAAGCCAACAAACGCGTTTCACTAGGCAAATGAACTGAACTTCTCTGTGCCTATAATGAAAACCTCGATTGGACAGAGGCGTTTTAGAGTCATTGCTCCTAAAACATTCAATAAGCTCGCCAAAAAATTAAGCAAAAGGAAAATAGTCATGCATTTGAAACTAAAATAAAGGAATTAGTATCAGGTAGACACAACGCAGAGGAGATTTTTCACCCATAGCTTTCGACCCCATACTTTATTTTGCTCTAAGTATGTACATATATTAACATACATCTCACCTATTCATAAATCCGGTTCCAAAAACAATATAGAAAATTACCGACCCATATCGATCTTATCTGTCATTAGTAAAATTTTAGAAAAAATCATCTATGATCAATTATATAATCATATCAAACCCTTCCTAAGTGACAAACAACACGGATTTTTACGCCATAGATCAGTTCTCTCTAATTTAGTGCCATTTACAGAATGTATAACTATGCACACGAAACATCAAGTGGATGCCATAAACACCGACTACTCAAAGGCTTTTGATAGAGATAACCATGACTTCCTTCTTAATAAACTCAATCAGCTCGGCATTCATGGCGATCTTCACCGGTGGATCAGCTCTTACCTAAGAAATCGTCGTCAGTCTGTGGTAGTTGGCGGGTACAAATCCTACTTCATTTCCATTCCCTTAGGCGTACCGCAAGGGTCACATTTAGGACCACTTTTATTCAACGTCTACATATTTGACATAGGCGACTGTTTCGTATTCTCCGATTATGAACTTTTCGCTGACGACATGAAAATCTTTTTAAACATTTCTGATTTAAATGACTGCCTTAAACTACAATCGAATCTTGACAAACTATCTGATTACTGCCAAAATAATAGCCTCTTAATTAACGTCACAAAATGCCATAAAATTAGTTTCTCTCGCAAACTATCTCACATAGCCTTTCAATATACTCTCTATGGTAAACCTATTGCATATAGTGATATCGTTAGAGACCTTGGTGTTATTATGGACACCAAACTTAGGTTTAACTTACACATCGACTGTATTATAGATAAGGCCTACAGAATCCTTGGATTTTTATTCAGAACCAGCAAACCATTCACAAACTTGAGAACACTCAAATTTCTTTATTTTTCCCTGGTTAGCCCTATCCTGGAATACGTATCTCCTGTCTGGTCTCCTCATTATGCAACACACATAAACCGTATCGAAAGGATACAAAATATATTTATTAAACACCTTAACCGAAAAGCATTTCTTGATTTCCTGTCGTATCGTGAGGCAAGGATTTACCATTGCATTGATTCACTCGAAAACAGACGTACTTTATCTGATATGATGCTTCTCCACAATATTATTAATAATAAAATCGATTCTCCTGCTCTCTTAAATTATATATCTTTCAACATCCCTACCTACACCTGTAGACACTAGACACACTCCTCTTTTCCGCCTAACCACTCAACACACCAACTATGCTCAACATGCAACAATGTACAGAATCTGTTATACATACAATAGGCATTTCCAAGAGATCGACATATTCTTACTTGGCGCCCCCACTTTTAAAAAATATATCAAACTTAAAAATTCATCCTCATAATCAAATTTAACACTTAATATACTGACACATTTATATATGAAATTTCACACAATATCTCACCATAATATGTAACCATTCCTAATGTATCTTAATATACTACAATAACTTCAGCGACAACCTGTAATTGGCTTTATTATTAATCAAATCATCTTTTTTTTATATAATTTATTATAATATGCTGTATGTTGTCCTCTAAACAAATAAATAAGTAAATAAATTAATGATTTTTTATATTATGTTATTTTATGTTTGTTTTTTTTATTTTTATTGATATTCTTAATATTATCACTTTTTATGTACGATTGATGTTGGCATCAACTAATACAGGGTCACTGTCTCGAGATGCATTGGCCCCGGCACAGGTTTTTTTTGCCTAGTGGGGTATTGCAGAATCAATAATTATTGTAATGTCTATCAGTGTATGTATGAATAAATAAGTAAGTAAGTAAATAATAAACTACTATGATTCAACTAGCGCCGTTTTTGAGAAAACCTGACCTCAAGGGCGCTTTGAATAGATTGCTAGTTCAGGTTTGTTGTAAGAATCGTGGGAAAAGTGAAATTTCGGGTGTTTCCTGAATAGGGCCAAATTGTCGGTCCGCCTCAGTTCAGGTGGTAGCTTATTCCACGAGGCTGGTCCAGCCACAGCAAAAGCACGATCGCCAAAAGTGTCATCTAGAACTCTATTTATATATAATATGGATGTTGTGGCTGAAAGTTTGCTGTGAAAGGGATGCAGAAGTCTACAAGATACGTGGAAGCAATCATGTTGTATGTTTCATCCATTCATACCATCACGGTACATCCCATAATGTGGAGTAACTAGCGAAATGTGTACGGGTATGCATAACCTAATGAAAGGAAACGCGACGCACGCGTTCTTCTCCAAACACCAGTCTCGTCTCACCTTAAAATGCACTACATTCATTGGATGTTGAAACTCATGGCTGAACTATATAAAATCTTCAAAATATTTTGGTTTGTAATAAAAGTGATATTATCATTTAATATATTTTACATATGACATCATATCCTGTTTGTTTTCCAAATATTTAGATAAAACTAGTTGCATGTAACACATGAGATCCAACTGTCGATAGCGATAGTATGTATAGTTGAAGAATATGTACCAAACTATAAACCCATAGATACAAATTATTGAATATTTTCAGATATTTTGTTTTCTATATAACATATGTAGGTATGTATGTCAAGATAGGATAGTATGGAGGAAGATCCTTTTTCCTACCCAGAATATGCAAATAGCATGATGGTATGTATGAATGTTTGGAGATGAAGTATCAAACTATTAAGTCTTCTTACATATTGTGTATAGGCGACTGCCATACAAAATGTATGAAGCGATGTCGTCACTAAATTCAATTTTTAAAAAAATTGTTAAAAAAAAATTGAGATCTTCTACTACAATGTTAAAATTTTTTATAGAAAATTAAATTATCTAGTTGGGGTGTTTCGGCTTTTTTCGATAATTGTAAAAGTTTTGGAAATATAGGCAGTTAAACTCATAAATTTATCATAAAAAAAATATTTTTCTTAATAAAAAATGTTTGAGAAACCCTGGAATTTTTTTGAAAAAATTAATTTGAGATTTTGTATTTGTCTATGTTTGTACCAATTTTCAGCGTTCTACCGTTTATGGTTTCTGAGATATATGGAAAAATAAAATAAAAATTCAAAAGTTGATAACCCCTGACTGAAACAAAAATTCAAAATTCCGAGTATAAAAGTTTTGTAGGCCTGTAACTGTTTATATATTCTGAAATTTTGGGCTCTGTAAATTGAGCGGATCAAAAGTTATAAGGGGGGGACGGACACACAGACACACACACAGACACACACACACACAGACACACACACAGACACACACACAGACACACACACACACAGACACACGAAATGTTCTACTCCGAATTCTGAGTAAATCCGTGTATGGAACATATATGCTGCGAAGCCTCTAAGTTGGTGTTTTTTGACTTCAAAGTTGGAAAAGCCGTGAAAAAAGTAGACCTCTCCATACAATTCTCGCGTATTCTGGCTTGATACATTGTCGATATGTTAAGAGAACAAAGTTCTCCTGAACAAATCGACAGTTGGAAAACAGTACCCTCAATTATTTTCTACTTTATTTAGCCAGACTGTAAGAATAGTTTATATTACGATCTTGGTAAGCATTAGTAGAATTGACCATAAGTTAAATGTGGTCCTTTAAACTTTGTACCTGTCTGTATACAATTTTTATTTTCGGGTCAAATTAAAGTACCTATATGTTGATTCAAATTAACACAAATTTCTATACATATAAAATCATGTACATATAATGTGTACCATGTTATGTAATTTGAAGGGTTTTTTGACGGTGCCTCAGCAAATACAGGGTAGTTGAGCTGTTCAAAATGGTACCTATCAAATAAATAAATTCAGCATAATACTCATGTTTTTTTGTATTTTTCCTTTTCACGCATACTCCGCAGGGAGAATAACTGGTAAGTACTTAATAAATAATTCTATTAAGCAAGGTTTCCATTACAAAAGAATGAGGAGTTTTTTTTTATTTTTACAAGTAGTAAGTCAATTGTAAACACGGGGGATGTGAGCTAATTGTAATGGGAGATTCCGTCAATATTAATTAATTCATTTTTGCTATGTTTTCTTTGGGAATTATACTGATGTTGAAAAAGCAACGATGTACTTATCATCACGCCGTTTCCCTATTAAGGATAGGCTAATAAAAACACTGAGGTACTAGAGCCAACACTAACAGAGAATTATTCAACAATTTTAAGCTCCGTAAAGTGGCGTATTCGGCCACATCCTGAGAGTTGTAAAATATACCGTCCTTCAGATTGTCATGAGGGAAAAATCGAGGGTAGTAGAGGGGTCAGAAGAAGGCAGCTTTTCTGGTTTCGAAACAACCGGGAAAGGTCTGGTTAGAGAACTGCGGAGAAGTTGTTTCGCACTGCCCAGGATAGGGAGTCGATCGGATCAATGTTGGGGGAACCTAACATGACCTGACACTAAACATATTCTAACATGGAGCATTTCTAGCCCACTTGAAGTGCTCAAAAGCGATTTTATTGCCAATCTCTTTCAACCTATTCAAGAAAAGAGAAGCTCCAAGTCTGTGAAAAAAACACGTTTAGAATAAATAAACTGATTATAATATGAAGCCAAGGTGAAACTCGCCTCCATAAAATTGAGTTTCTTATCCATATACAGCGCTAAGGTATTTTTCAAAAACTCCAATGTTTAGTCTCTACAAAGCCAAAATATGCCATATTTTGAATATGGTAGTCAACTTTTGAATACCCACTGAATACCCTCGATTATGTCCACAAGGCGTGCTGTACGTCTGGTCGACGACCCATCATTGACTGATGGGTTGTTATCACTTAATCACAGACGCAAGATATTCTTAGTTTATTCTATAAATACTACCACGGAAGATGCTCAAATGAACTTGTATCTCTGGTCCCTCTTCCACCCATTCACAATCTCAACACCCGTTCACATTAAAGCTTCAACATAAACTATGAAATAACGAAGAAACCTTTTTATAACGCCATCTATTAAGAATTTGTTTTATTTGTAAACAATTAAAGCAACAGTCCTTATAAATGAGGTGACGGTATTCTCGCACATACGACACTCCTGAACTGCGCCAGAAATATTGTGTCATTTTGGCGTGTTTACCTACTTGTACCAATGTGTATGTAAATCGAATGTTTTTTTTTCATAATATTCCAACTTCGTCTCTATTGATGTGTTTAAAAGTTTGTCAAAAATCATTTTACTCCCGACAGATACAAAAAAATACAATGTTTACGTATTATAATAATTATATTTATTTACGAAGTATTCTATGTATATAATACAAGGTGTTAATGTAGATCGATTAGTGAAAATCAATAATCAATTATTTACAGCTTTTATTTACAATATATGTACAATATACACAAATTTACACGAGATTAAGACAACTGACGCGTGAGAGTTCTAGATTGGCACTGGCCGTTTTCGTTGGTTTTCCAGTATTTATAGACTCTCGTTTGGTAGAACATTTTGTTTTCTTAGTAATCGTTCCATGTTTCAAATTATAAATATTTCGCCACGGTATTATGCATTTAAAAAAATATTCGAACAATAAATAACTTGATTATTGTATTGTCGTCAACATTGTCGTATAAATCAGACGAAAATCGCACAGTTCTAAATCTCTACAAACGTTATTCAGTAAATTGTGTTAGAGTAGTAGAAGTCAGAATGAAGTGTCTATCTCTCTTAGTTCATTATTTAGACGTAACCAACAGGTTATTCGTTACAACTTTTCACGTTTTCTGGGGTACGTATATCTCCCCGGAGTTATTAAGTAAGTTATCCCGATGGAGTCATTAATCTGCTCCGCGTAATAAACGCGTAAAACTCGCGTGTGTGATAATATAGTTTCTGGAAAATACAGAAATATCCAACACATCCACTGGGGAAATACATATCAAGTTAAATAATTTACAAGACCAACAGAGTTTGAAGCATTTGGATTTCGGATTTGTTCAAGTATTTTAACCTTTGTCACTCAGATGAATATCTGATTCTAGAGTTTACATAGTCTCTACAGGGCTACTCATGAAGTTGATTAGAGTTAAATTAAGATTAGTTTCAGACTTTAGCAATCTTTGAGGTTAAATTAATGAAATAAGACTTTAAATTTACAATTCGTGACAATTTCCTACTAAACGTAGATATCAACAAATTTTCATGATTAAATGTAGAGAAAGATTAATATTGGATTAGGATCGAGTACTGATTTATACATTTTTAAGATTAAGGCAAGCTAAGATTGTATTAAGAATGTGTCATTAGTAGCCCCCCAGTTTGGCTGCCTATGTGAGTCATTCACTATGATTCATGAGACTATTGAAATCAATATGTGACAACTTGTTATTGGGTGCATTTTAGTTGTCACGCGCTGCTAAATGCAAAATGGTCTTGCAACCTTGGCTTTGGTTTAAATCTGCAAGATTTTGTCTAATAACTTTCCAGGGTTCATGTTTTTTTTCTCTACAAAAAGCAATGTATTGCAATCCGAGTAATTTCAATTTTCTTTAAACATCCGTCGTATCTCAGTTGGTTTGATATCGGACCCCTGAGCGAAAGGTCCGGGTTTGATTCCCGGTGGAGACACATTGAGTTTTCAGTCTGGATCTGTGAGACGATAAATATCAAGTCTCCAGAATGTGGCAACTTGTTATTGGGTGTGTGCTGAATTAATAATTGACATAGCACCTGTTAGTTGTCCGAGAAGCAACAAAAAATAAATAAATAAAATCAAATCACCAGAGCGAAGTATTTATATAGTTTCATATGGGTACGCAAACATTGGATTTTATGACAAATTTTTAACTTCTCAACTTATGTGACATCTGTGTGAAAGCATTGTCACCTCATGTATTAGGACTTGCTTTAATCGTTGAGAAACTAATTTCTCAATATACGGCGTTACAAAAAAATTTCTTTGTCACTTCATAGATGTCGAAGGTTTGTTGGAGCTAATTTTCAAACAAACAGATTTTCATGAGTAAAATATATAGAACTTTAAAAAAAATGGATTAGTAGGGAACTCAATAAGAAGGCATAATTTGGTTCTCCTATATTATTCCAACTTTATATCTATTAAGATGCTAAAAAATGTCATAAAATTAGTTACCATACATAAGTTATGGTGTTTATCAAATATGGCTGTTGCATCAATTATGCACGTTATTATGTCATAAATACTTTTTCCTGCATTACAGTTTTGATTGATATGTGATTTTATTTTCGTTTAATTGATTTGCAGTTTAGAAGAATCGCTGTTGATGGATCGAAACCCTTCCCCGAGAATGGACGAGCTATCGTCTTGCGAAGCTACAGGCGGTCAAGTGTCTCCTTGTCCTCCGATGACAGACTGCGAGAAACTCTCCTCGAATCACTTCAGCATCGACAGGACGTTCTTTAGCGTCGAGAAACCCAGTTCACCGTCAAAACCAGACAGGAGCATGAGTCTCACGGCAAAAGTTGACCACTTTCTTCCTAGGGTCATCAACGGGGAGAGAAAGAAACCGCACGTGTTGGAAACACCCAACAATTCACAGGAACAGGGAGACGTGACGACTATTCCGACAATAACAACGGAAAACGACGATCCACAGGAGACTCTGGATCAAATAACGAGAACCAACGAACTGCCGATAACCAATATTCTTCAACAAAATAAACTCCACGTCGGCATGACTCCCCTCTCTCAGTACACATTGGGAACTCCCGTATCCGCTTCTGAAGTTGCCGCAGCGTTGCTTGGATCTTCAACGTCTTTAGTCAGCAACAGATACAAAGACATCACCAAGTACAAGAGATCCCTCATGATCGACAGCCACGATCTCAGCACTCCGTACAACCACTACAGGTGTCTTAGCCCCAGCGACTCGAACATCAATCAACTCAACCACGGCAAGATATTAGGGGGCGATTTGAGACAGAATACGGGAAGACTGTTGAAGAGACAGTTCTCCCTGGACAGAGCCGACGATTCTGGAAACTTGGTGCCGGAGAGTAATCTAGCGGCTCAGTCGACGCCAAAGCTGCAGTCGAGACTGTGCAAACAGAACTCGGCCGGTGCTGCGCCTGACTTGGAGAGGATTGAGGAAGTCCCTCTTTCGATGTCCACTCCGAAGGCGTACAAGAGAAGACTGGAGACGACAGCAACGTTTCCCGAAAGTTCTAAAAGCGTTAGTTCCGAATCATTGACGTTAGGGCATTGAGAGTAAATTTGATTATTTGAATTGTGTGTCCCGTTGTACCGCTCCATTCAGGAGAAATTAAATCACTTGGACGGAGTGTGAGAAGAGCTTGAGATTTATATAAATTATCTAATAACTGTGAGAAAAGGCTTAAAGTTTAGAGCTTGAGATTTACATAAATTATCTAATAACTGTGACAGAGCAAGCAAATTATTATCTAATAACTTGTTTATATGAATGATCTAATAACTGTGAGAAGAGCCTTAAGAGCTTGAGGTTTATATAAATTATCTTATAACTGTCACAGAGCAAAAAAGTTATTATTTAATGTCTTTTTTTGAATTATAAATTTGCTATAAACCACTTGTTTTTTGAGTCACTTCGCGACATGCGACACGCCGGTCGATGGAAGGACAGCGCTTCCGAAACATGTCGCGAAGTGACTGAAAAAACAAGTGGTTTATAGCAAATTTATAATTCAAAAATGGTTTATATTAACTACCACAAAATATCCGCAGAATCATTAAATGATATTTAATGTCTTGATATGTTATAAAAAATATAAAAATACTTGGTAATTGTTCTATTGTGTTTATTTGATTATTGACGCGTTTCGTGCAAAGCACATCGTCAGAATAATGCTCTACAAGACTGAGACTAGTGGTTATATACAAAATTTACATGGCAGGTGTATAAAAATGTTGGTTTTTGAACGGTTGAAAAGAAGTTATATAATGCAAATGAATCTATACAAATCTACGTTTTAATACAATGAATGTAGTTGGGTCACTGGTTGTAGTCCCCTGTGTCCATTAGGCCTGTAACAAAAGGAAACGACAGCAGTAAAATTCGAAAGGTAAATAATATTGTATTTATTGGTTTATTGTTATCTTTTAAGTGTGGTTAAAACCAATGTATTTCATAGATATTTGGTAGTTATAATTACAAACAGCTTAATTTTAATCTTAATGTATTTAACAACAAAGGAAGGTATATGTCTGTCTAACCTATCGGTTTCACTAATGGTGAATATATATGATCAATTTGTTTATTGATGAGTAATTTTTGTGGATCCTTTTTTACTCTGTTTATTTCTAATATTTCTAGTCGGTCAAGTTTTCTCCCTTTTATTGCCCGATGTATTATATTTATATTATGGTCACTATTAAATTGGTGAAACAAGAATTAAAGAACACATGGCATGTATTAGATTAAAGAAAGACACCTCAAATTTTGCAGAACATATAAACGAAAACAACCACCAATTTAATAGTGACCATAATATAAATATAATACATCGGGCAATAAAAGGGAGAAAACTTGACCGACTAGAAATATTAGAAATAAACAGAGTAAAAAAGGATCCACAAAAATTACTCATCAATAAACAAATTGATCATATATATTCACCATTATTGAAACCGATAGGTTAGACAGACATATACCTTCCTTTGTTGTTAAATACATTAAGATTAAAATTAAGCTGTTTGTAATTATAACTACCAAATATCTATGAAATACATTGGTTTTAACCACACTTAAAAGATAACAATAAACCAATAAATACAATATTATTTACCTTTCGAATTTTACTGCTGTCGTTTCCTTTTGTTACAGGCCTAATGGACACAGGGGACTACAACCAGTGACCCAACTACATTCATTGTATTAAAACGTAGATTTGTATAGATTCATTTGCATTATATAACTTCTTTTCAACCGTTCAAAAACCAACATTTTTATACACCTGCCATGTAAATTTTGTATATAACCACTAGTCTCAGTCTTGTAGAGCATTATTCTGACGATGTGCTTTGCACGAAACGCGTCAATAATCAAATAAACACAATAGAACAATTACCAAGTATTTTTATATTTTTTATAACATATCAACGTACAATGGAGTTCTATCAAGAATTGTCGATCGACAAACTAAACTTATTTAATGTCTTGTTTATATGAATGATCTAATAACAGTGTGAGAAGATCCTTAAGGTATAGAACTTGAGATTTATATAAATTATCTAATAACTGTGAAAAGAGGCTTAAAGTTTAGAGCTTGAGATTTATATAAATTATCTAATAGCTGTGAGAAGAGCTTTAAGAGCTTGAGATTTATATAAATTATCTTATAACTGTCACAGAGCAAAAAAGTTATTATTTAATGTCTTGTTTATATGAATGATCTAATAACTGTGAGAAGATCCTTAAGGTATAGAACTTGAGATTTATATAAATTATCTAATAACTGTGAGAAAAGGCTTAAAGTTTAGAGCTTGAGATTTATATAAATTATCTAATAACTGTGACAGAGCAAGCAAATTATTATCTAATAACTTGTTTATATGAATTATCTAATAACTGTGAGAAGAGCCTTAAGAGCTTGAGGTTTATATAAATAACTGTAACTGTGACAGAGCAAAAAAAATATTATCTAATAACTTGTTTTTATGAATTATCTAAAAATTGTAAAACGATTCTTAAGGTTTAGAACTTGAGATTTTTATAAACTCTCTGGTAACTGTGACAGAGCAGTCAAGTTATTATCCTTAAACTGCGAAAAAAGGTTTAGAACTTGAGGTTTATATGAACTATCTAATTCAGACTACAAAATTCACCCAGAAGGAGCAGGAAAGATGTATGGTGTGATTTTTTTCCGAGATGGCCATCTTTTATTATTTTTATATAGTTTTCTTTTTGATGGTGGAAAAGAATCAAACGCTATTATTAATAGGATTAGCCACACGTCAAAAATCACACATTATGTGTAGGAGTCCACATTTCTCCACCGTACTAGTAAGATTGTGATATTTATACTAAAATAAAAAAACATGGTACCTTTAATGTATTCCAGCAATACTTTGTTAGATTTAAAGATTATATTATAATATTTTATATTGTTTTGTTATATGATCATAAAAATCTATTATCATTTAAAAAATGTTATTATTCTATGATTCTTAAATACTATTGATACTTAACGTTACATATATTTGGAATTCTTTAATTAGCCATTGTAAATACATAATGCCGGAATTATAATGTCCCACGCGACATAACGTGATGGCTAGCGTTTATATATAATCGTGTTCTGACGCCTTCTGATGATGTTATTTTGAACCAATTCGGTTCTAGCTCTAGGAGTGTTCATAATATGTTCCCAATGTTTTATCGTGAATCATCTGTTTCTGATTCAGATTACGAAAAAGATATTAAATTTATGATACTCGTCAAAAAGAAAAAAAGAGAAGAAAATATTGAGTTCACAAATAGATAATAATATCCCTAATATCATTTAAATCGGATGATATTTAGTAGTACATAGTTATTATTCCATTTTTGACTTTATAATTTGCTCTATTTTATAATAATAGATGATTTTATATAGCGCCGTTTAATGATTCTAGATCATTCAAAGGGGGCTGATAGTTTAGAAACAATGCTCTACGAAACAAAGCTGTTTTTAGTCCTATGGTGAAAGCGCTCTTGCTTTGAGAACTGCGGACATCTGGAGGCAGTGTATTCCACTTGATTGAACCGCTCACACCAAAGCAACGGTCATAGTAAGCCGCTTTGTTGACTCGAGTGTGAGATGCCTCTCAGAGAGCTTCTTTCTCAGTCACAGCTCTTGAATATACTGTAGTGCTAGAGTGTTTAAAGCACTAAATACCGTCAAAAAAATTAATACATTAAATAATTTTGTTCGGTTCCTACCAAATATGAAAACGACGCGTCACAACACATCTGATGGAGTGTATACACTTTCTGATGTGCTATGATGCGGCAACCCTCTACTCTCCAACACTGACGCAAATCGTCAGATACACGTCAGCCATCACGTCGTGTGCAAATATATTACCATACAAAATTTATGAAATCGATACCGCCCTGACGCATCACGTCGCGTCGCGTGGGACACATCTGAATCCGACATTAGTCCTTGTGACTATATTGTTTGGGCATAGAATAATAATGAAACTATAGAATACTCATTCCCATACAATACCTCGCTGAAAAAGTGAAGCCGTTTTATTGGCCGGCTCGTGTCAAAAAATGTATGACTCTGCTGGTAGACATCGTTCGTACAGTACTACTCGTTATGACTGCGTAAATAATTTTGCAAGCAGTTAAAAAATAACCTATTTGGAGAACGTATCACGCAGACGGCCAAATGATTACTGAATGCTCGTAGCAAAATGTTGACCAAATTAGTCAACATAAAGCAGTCGCGTCAATACTATTAATATTCTATGTGTTTGGGTTATATTGAAAAATAAACAATAAAATAAAAAATACAACTTAACCCGAAAGAAATATATAATTGTTTATACCTACTGTTTGTATATAATGTAAACCATATCAACAAACAAAATAGAACGATATGTACATAAAAAGTGCGAATTTAAACTGTTTATTGTATGCATAGTTAATTCATTTATTTTTTAAAAGAGTTACAGAATATAAATTTTTAAAATATGTATTTTGAGTGTAAAAATATGCTTCTTGGATTCAAAATAAGTGTGTGTAAAATAAAAAATATTTTTAACGACGATTCATATAAAAATGATAGGTACGTTATTTAATTGAAAATAATATTAAACAATTATATTATGTATAACAATGTTTATAGAAAAAACAAATTAAACACTGTAAGTAATTCCAATTGTATATATGTAGGTACTATGTGAACATACCATGCGAAGCTTTGCATTTATAAGTACTAAAAAATAACTTATATTGAGTACTAAAAAATAACTATTTTGTCTTGTAAATTGTAGGGGCTCATCGCGTTGCTACGCTATTTTTGGTATTCTCATATATAAATAATGGCAAAATTGTACTAAAAACACCAGTATGGTTGTGTTTGATGTTTGGTAACTTGAATTCAATTTAAACGCAACTCGCGTTCAAAGCTACATTTTTTTCATGACTAATGGGTATATTAATCGTTATATTTTTTAAATGAATCATATAATGTATCTTTGTATGTTCCCTTTATGAAATATGAACGAAATTAGTCGATGCAGGATTCAAATCGCGACCACTGGATTCACTGGGCCCAGCGCGTTAACCACTCTGCCACCATTCATCTTAAGTCCTATATAACATGATATTCCTTGCGAAATTCGAATGTGTAATCTTTCTCGCAAATATACAATGCGGGTAATGTATTATGTGAATATATGGAGGTGGTAGATCGATGCCTACCCCTAATGAACGTATTGTGTGTAATTTCTGCTTCGAATGACAATATTTCTATAGCGGCTTAAACCAGGATTATTATATTAGACATTAAATTATAATTTACGTTTGAAATTACTACGTATCGCAGTTGTTCTCAAACTATTGGCGAAGTCCCAATATTTTTTAACCTTGTTACTCAATTGCAATTCTTGGGCAGTCTTGAATTTGAATAGCTTCAGCAGAAAGGCTTAGAACAACAGGTGTTGAAAGTGAGTTCATTCCATTGGAATTAACATTTTGTGCTAAAAAGAATTTAAAGTAAGAAAAAAGTAGAATTAAGGACTAATTTTATTTATTAATTCATTTTTTTGAGACAGAAACAGCGACAGCAAATTAATATACTTAAAAAAACGATATATGCGCAAAACTAAAATACGAAAATTATTTTTAAAAACCGGTTTCTACTAATTAAAAATGTATTTAGCATGAAACCGGTTGTAGGTTGTAGTAATTAAATAAAGAGTGGGATAATTATAAAAATAATTATAAAGTATTTTTATTAGTTTTTAAAAATTAAAAAAATAAATTGAATGGAATTCCATCAAGATCTGTTGGTCGAAAATTTAATTTAATTACCTACTATACAGAAATTATCAAAAAAAAATATAATCGAAGAGAAAAGACAAACAAGACAAAAGGATTCAGAAATATCAATATAAAAAATAAATAAAATACAGGACAATAAAGTAATGTAAAAATAAAATAATCGAAGAGATATAAAGAACTATTGATGGAATCACAGTGGTCAAATAAGAAATGAATGTCAATATTATATTGGGAGGAGTAAATGATAGGAGATTGACTGTGTAAGATTATGATTCATGATTAGATGGACGAAAAGACTGATGGAGTGGAGACTGAGAGGCGATAAGAGACCACAAAAGCGGCCACCTAACAGATGGATCGACGACATCAAGAGATTCCTTGGATCCCAATGGATGGGAATTGCACAAATACGGGAGGGGCGGAGTAGGAGAGGGGAGGTCTATGTCCTGATGTCCTGATGATGATTGAAAAAGAAGGCTTAATAATAAACGAGCATGTTTTAAATGGTATTTTCTCTTTTTGGACAGACCGCATCCATCCGCCTCCAGCCACTCGTCTAACATCATCAGACCACCTTGTATGAGGCCTTCCAACACTTCTTTTGCACGTTCTAAGGTCGCCATTCCAGCACTTACTTAGTCCATCTGGAATCTGTGGTTCGGGCGACATGCCCTGCCCAGCTCCACTTTTGCTAAGCAACCTATCAGACAACGTCAGTTAATTTGGAATTTCGGAAACTTTTTCTACATCTTGACGAAACACGCATTCTCCGTTCCATGTCTCTTTGCGTTACTGTTAAATTATGTAGCATTTTGTTTGTAAACACTAGAGTTTCACAGCCATATGTCAGTATCGGGAGAACGCAAGCGTCAAAGACTTTATTTTTAAGATAATTGCCGTACTTCGTAGACATGAGGATGCAAGAGGATTTGCCAAAGGTAACCCATGTTAGATCTATTAAATGGTATATGAATGAAAAAGGCGATCATTGTTTGCGAGAATGGAAAAGTATGATGGTTTGTTCTTACTGACGACCTATTGCAGACATGTTTTGGTTGTGTTCATGTAAGAGCCAACGGATTAAATAAAATAAGTTTGAGATTTGCTGAATTTCTATATTTATTTGTATACAATATTGCTCTATTGATTCTCTTTGTGTAGGTTTCACTTAATAATTACTAATTAATTATTTATTATCAACTATCAAGTGAAACCAGAAAATTATCAATTAACTTCATAATTGGAAATATTTATCATATCGCCGGTTAAATTTATATTTGACTTAGGTATGTAAGAGACATGCATCTCTCTGTCCTTTTCTCATGACTGAGTATGGCGGTTGTATTCAATTTATGACTGTTACAGTCTTACTAATAAATGTGTTGTAAAAGTTACATGACCGTTTAACACTCCTATAGGCAAAAACGTTACTAATTAACACTGTGGTTTACGACTTCAGATCAGTTGGTTAATGACTGTGTATCTCTTATACAAATTTTACACAACGCTTGCACGCCTGTCCAAGGTAGTTCAACTGTCATCTATCACGAATCAAATTTGATTTTGATCTGCATGTTTAAGTATATTGTTAAAATAAATAAACAAGTATGTTAAATATGTTTATTGATTTAAAAATCTTTATTAAATATTTTATTCCCGATAGTTGTGGATGGTTTAAGAGCGAAAAGAGCGAGCTTTATAATATCTACATACAATAGTTTTCGCATGGGTTTTCGTATGATTAAATTATTCCTTATATTTTCCATATTCCTATTTTAGAATGTGAAAAACGTATGAGAATATCAACCTCGATAAATGTCAAAATTAACATGGCGGATAGCTGATGGCTCTGCGCATGCGCGGGTGTGAAATTGTGACGTTGTCGGATTAATTTCTAGTGTACGTTTGTTGCAACTACCCAGTCGTTATCCAACGTTTATTAGTAAGATTTTTAAATAATTGCTGCACGTACTTTGCACTGTGTGTAACAAAAACACTAGTCAACGGGTGTACAGTCGATTTTTATAAGTAAGACTATTCTTTTCTCGCATTTTGTATTCAAATAATTGATTTTTAATACACTTCTGGGCTGAAAACTTTGGTTAGTAATATTGTAAAAGATTACGATTCAACAATAAACTCGCCACTTGCACAGGTTGCAAGAAAGTATTTACAACACAATAAAAAAATGTAAATTTTATATTATGTAACTAGAATATCACTTAAACATAGAAATGTTGACAATAATTAAAGATTAATAAAAAGTAATTACGTAGCAATTTTAACTATCTTTAAAAGAATTCTATACCCCTGCACAAATTTATTAGCTGTGAATACATTAGGTGTATAAAAAATAGATTCCTATCTAGACCCTAAAAAATTCTGTAAATTTCAACAATATAAAAATATTATCTACATATTATGTACATAATAATTATTATATTGTAATACAAAACTCCTGGATTTACGCAAGCGTCATAACTTTTTTTTTACAATTTTTGAACACTACTCTTACACGTTTTGAACTTTATTGTAAAATACAATGTTTAAAAAAATGTGTGTTTTATGTATACACCTTTGATTAAAAAACATCTTTTAATAGTAATACTTATATAATATCCATTTGTTTCTCAGTTTCTCAGCAAGTCTTTTCTGAAAATTTACTGTAAAATCCCTTTCACTTATTTATGTTTGTTATTTGTATATTAATTAAGTTGTATACAATTAATTTTAATTCTGTAAATAACTGATTTGTACATAAAATTTATTTTTTAAACATTAGATTATATAGATCAATTAGATATACATAATAAATTCCTATTTAGAATGTGAGACAATCCTAGATATTCTGTAGTTAGAAAATTTAATGAAACAAATTAATAAAATTATGTACATATAAAAATACGTAAATGTATATTGATGTGTGCTGTTTACGAATTTAAAATATGAAAAAAAGCTTATATAAACAAATTGATGTTTGATGTAATAGTTTATACAAAAATATTATAAAAAAAAAACAAAATTTATATTTAATAATTGTTAATTGTATTATATAGATCCTTGAATTGTTAATATAGTCAACATATAATATATGTTTATTTGTAAAAAAAAAAACAAATAATAAAAGCATTGATTCTAATATAGGTAAGGAAAATACCTTGAATCTAAGGCTGGTATTCCTAAATCAACCTTAAAATAATGATAAAGTGCTTAAGATTGTACAAATAAATATAATACTTTTCATTCAATGGAAATCTAATATTGCTTCAATTTTGATTTGAAAATTACGCAATAGTGATGATTTTTTCAATAATATCCCAACAGTGATATAATTACTCGTAATGGTGACATAATTGCATGGGGTCAAAGTGGTGACCCCATGATAACTTTTTTTGGTGACCAATAGTGATTCAATATTTCAATAGTGATTCAATCATTTTCCAACGGGTATATAACGATGATTCGATTAAGGATCTAGTGAATTAAAAATTAAAATAGAAAAATATGTTTTTGATTCTACATACAATATGCAGAAACAATACGTACAATTGGTGTTGTATGTAGAGTCAAAAACACATTGTTTTATTTTAATTTTAATTTAAAATGAAATTCTACCTAATATACAATCCACATTTAATTAAGATCTAGTGACGTTTTATAAAAAGGTAGTTGAATTATTCCTTGTATACAGGTGTTGAATCATTCGTTTTGTTTGACAGTTAACCTTATAAGTACATTGAAATTTATCGGAGATGATCAAATATGATTGATTTTTTGCAATTAAAAAATAACAACTTCAAAACAATACGGAACAAAATAATGACATCTGGAACCCAGGCCTGCTTTTTACCATCGTCGAAGGAATGATTGATGGGAGTAACTGTAGAGGTCGCCTCAGAAACAACTATATAGACCAGATAATCGGTGACGTGCGCTGTAGCAGTTACAAAGAGATGAAGAGACTGGCGAATATTGAGTATTTGGTGCAGACCAGTCCTAGGATTTTGACCCAGAAGAGAGAATAACGTTGATACTTTCTTGATAGGGTTCAAAACTCGTGTCTGAGCAATGAACAATGAACTTTTTTCTAACGGCGATGGCTGATTTATTGATGATATTAATAACAATTAAGAACTACAAAGAGTACCACTCAATTATCGTTATTATTTGTATTACCATTATACCCTTCTTCAAAACAATCAGCAGATAGATAATTGAAAATTATTTACTATATCAAAATCAAATATAACAAACGAACCGAACATGCTTTCAATTGGAAGTAATTCACTCATCAGATTCTTAACATATCAAAAGATAAGGCTCTGAGAAGGACGCAATACTATCTATTAACCCTAATGACATATGATTATTAAAATTTAAATTTTTTTTAACGATTCCAACTGTATTCATGATAAACGCTAAACCATTTTGGAATAATGCCAGTGGCTGACACAGTGAACGGTAATATTATTATTTTACAAGAATGCAAAAGTATTTAAATCTCGTTACCTAAAGCTGTGTATTTTTAATTTTTTCATCAAATGATTTTATAGACAGAGGAATAATTCAACTCTTCATGTATTGCCAAAGATATGAACTTTTAAAGCTATTTTAAATTTATACTGATATTTTTATCCACTAACAAAAGTGGGCTGGTAATTGATATATAATTTTCCCCTACATGACAGTTATTTCTGTGAAGCAGTTGTAAGAAATAAGAAATTGTAAAGGTTAATTATTTTTGAAATCATTTATGCCAGCAAAAAAATATTAATTTAAGGTTGATTTGGCTATACTGGCAACATTGTCGCTTTCTGCAACAAAAGAAAGCAAAAACTTTAATCTTCTTATTTAAAGTTAATGTCTAACTTTGGCTTCTTAATCATAGACGCCTTAAGTGAAACCCTTGTCCAAATATCACGCTTTTCCACATTATTTATTAGGTACCCTATTTCACAATGGTAGATAAAGATAAATAAATTAATATTTATAAAATACGATAAAACGTGTTGTAATAAAACCTTAAATAATAATTTTGGGGTAGTAAAAATTAAAAAAAAGGTTTGTGATCTATGTACATCAAAATGCATGGCATTCGCGAAAGGATATTTTTTGTTAATCTTTTAATAATTCAATTTCTGTACAATAAAGTGTACAAAGACGGGTTGCCACGAGGTAATCTCTTCCAACCAATCCAAGCCACGTGAAGTCTAAATAACATAGGCCCGGTATTACAGTCGGCCCTCAAGTCATTGAGTTTGTTAAACTGAAGATTAATGTTAAGGGGAGATTGAATCCATTTCCGTATTACAGTGCAATATGACATGTCTGACATATTTTACTTTTTCTGTGGTTATTATATGTCAAATTTTAAATGACTTCAAATAATACGAACTACAAAACGGGACGCAACGACTTGAAATACTATTGTTTTACTATCAAACATGGTAAATTTAATTTTTTTCACCAAAATAATGCTTTTAAATGCCCATGTTCGTTTCAATATGGCTGTCAGTTTGTTTTGTTGTGTGGCGCCACCGTCGATACAACTAACGCCTCTAGTGATAGAACACTGAAACTACACTCGTTGCCTAACGCCTCTAGTGATAGAAACTGAAACTACACGCGTTGCCCAGCAAATGACAGTTGACTCACAGTTAAGTACTTACTCTGCCAGAAACGTTGAGTTAAATATTTGTTGTTTTAGTGACGTATTTGTGGGAAGATTAGGCCTAAACGGACACTGTAATGCGCTATATTTTTGTGAAACTTGAGTTTAGCTCTTAAACTGAGACTGTAATACCGGCCCATAGACTAACAGACAAACTAAAAATAGCAACGTGGACAGGAAAGAGGGGACAGACTAATTCGATCGTTCAAGAATTACTGATTATTTGTATTTTTATATTTAAGAATGTAACCAAACATATTTATTGAGTTTTCAAAGGGGCGTGTACTGATCAAATAAAAACTGATGTATACAAACGATTTATAAAGATTGATATAAAAAATGACTTTAGTATTATATCCCTTCAAAAATGTGTTAGGACAATTTCGAAAATAAATTTATAAATGTATAGGAAAACTACAAATCTTCTGAATAGAAAATGTACTATTTTAGAAGTAAAATATGTATGTAGGTGATTTATTAAGGATATCTATTTAGTTTTACTAAGAAAAGACTACGTTTCTATTTTTTCAAAACATTTACCGATATAATTTACATATTTAGAATAAATAAAATTTTATTTGTTTTAATTTTATGTTAATGATCAAATTATTGTATTTTTTAGATACTTAAGGATGTATTAAAATTATATAAAAAACGATTTCTAAGTTGTGTATATGTATTTTTTAATAAAATACTACGGATTAAAAAAATATTTCGACATGGCCACTTTTTGATATATATTTCAAATCAACTGAAAATGTCAATGATAAAAATGAATTATTGTGATTAATTTTCCATATTTTTACATATAAAGTAACCATATTAAGAGTACAACTTTTCCTATTTGGAAATTTACTGCCTCATTAGATGAGTCTGTTCTGAGGCAGTAATTTTCCAATTTGGTCTAAGGGTACATGTCATTAAATACAACGGAAATAATTAAATAAATTAAATAAAACATAAAATATACAGTGACCTCTCTGTTATTTGAATTGTAATGGAGTTGGTGAATGGCATCATGCTATGAAAATTCAAAAAAATAATTAAAATAATTTTTTGATAGGTCACTTTTTATCAGAATTAAATTAATTTAATTTTAAAAAAACTTGGGTAGTTTATAAAGAATCGAATGCTCCTGAAACAAACGGTAGTATTTTATTAAAAAGTAATTATACTTGCATAACATTAATAGAGTGTAATTATGTTTTCAAATCAAACATATTTTTTTTTAAAGGTTTGATCGTATCGCGTAAGCGAGTTTAAATACCTTGTCATCATTTTTAAAGTCACTATTTATAATCGTTGTGAAAATTAATTTAATTATATTATCCATATAATAAACACGCAAGTCGCTCACGCGATTCGTTTCTATAAAAAACACCAAAGGATGTATTTTTTAACTGATTTATCTATCAATAAAAGAGTACCTCGAAACGTTGTAACTTTTTGAAAATGTATCAATAAATGTTGTTTTTTTTTATTTCAAAATATATTTTACAGTAATATTGTATATCTATGGTTGTGAATATTGAATACTCAAAATATTATTTACCTAGGTTTGTTATTTTAAAAATATTGCTTCGTAGTTAAATGACGGGTAAATAAAACCATTTTCGAGTTTTGTTTAGATAAAAAAGTCTACAGTTTCACAATCACAAATTTTCTTTTTTTTATTATTTATTTATTTAATTGTTGTATAAATGTAATGCACCTACACAGGCCTGATTATTAAAAATTAGAAACAAACATAGTTCGTTTATGAAAAAAAAAATACTATGCATTGCAGAAATTTGAAAAATTAATGTTTAAAAATTTTAAATATGAAAATGGACGTAAAAATTAAATTTGGAAATAAAATAACGGTATGGAATGTGGGAATTTTTTTATGTATGTGATCATTGCGTTAGTGTGTAAAGTGATCGGAGTCAGGTCGTAATCCCTCTATGATGATTTATTCCTAAAAATAGTCAAACACGCTTAAAATTTCTTGTAGGTATACATAATATGCTTATAATGTCTGTCAAATTATTTTGGTAGCAAAATATCAGGTAAAATACATTCAACTTTTAAATAGGTACCTAATTAAAAAAGTTTTTCAATAAATGTTTGGGTGAACATAATTTAAAAATATAGGGAAACAAAATATTCCAAAAAAGTAGACGGGTGGTGGCAGAGAGGTTAGCGCGCTACGTTTGTAATCTAGTGGTCGCGAGTTCGAATCCTGCCACGACCGATTTCGTTCACCTGTAGCACAAGCATTTATGCTTTATTTAGGGGACGTATGAGGATTTATATATATGTACTCGTTACAAGGATATATTCATTCTGTAATGAAAACATTGTCTACGGACAAGTATGACCCTATGTTGAACCTATGTAATGAAAGTACTATCAGGTTTTTTGTAAATGTATAGTGTAATGTATGGGGTGCACAGAGCACAGTACTATCTCCTTAATTAATAATCGGGATGGTTTTCTCAAATAACAACTCGGTAGTTATCTCTAGAATATGTCTGTGTATTACACCAGTACGGGCCCTATGGCAGAATGCCTCCTACTCTTTCATACCAAGCCTATATAGGCAAAACATCCGTCTCATTCACACACGATATCCCTTTCACACTTACGTACACTACAAAATCCTATGTATTTATGTTGTAGTAATCAAAATTCATGCTAGTAAGTACTTCAATATTTCAATATAAGCAATAGGAAAAAATAAAAATTAGCTGCTGGGGGGCTTGTCTTCCTGCAACACAGCTGAGCATGGTCCTTTTGAGTCGGAAAAGTTGTTTTTCTTTTCATTTGTTGATATATTTCTTTGTATTAGTGTGAAGACTAATTTTTTTTTTTGTCTAATAAGTATTTTATTATTATTTTTACTAATAAATACTAAGAAAGCATTGATGAAATAGGCCGTAATAAAAAAATTCTCAAACAAATGTATTTTATATATTTTAAAGTGTAGGTAATTGTTATGTTAGAATTCACCGTCGGATCTTGAGCGACCACTCAAAAAATTTGTTCAACTCTTACTCCATAATGAAGGTAAATCTTGAAATTCGCTCTTAAGTGGGGTTTATTCAGTGTTCAGTTCAATTGATGTACTCGGCACAAAATGCTTCATAACCATCTTACAAATAAAATGATGCGTTATTCAATTTGACAAATAGGTACCTATTCAGAAATATATTATTTTAGTATTTTTTTATTGAGAAACGGATATGGCGATTTCTTTGATATAGGCTAGAGACCTGAATCATTCGCGCTATTTTTTTTTTTGGAAAACGGGTGTTATTTTTTATAGACATGTAGGGTTTCTTTTTCAGAAAGTGGTGTTATTTTCAAATAATCGGTGTTATTATACGCGTTATTTTTTGGAAAAATAGGTATTATTTTGTAGAAAGGCGGTGCTATTTTTTCAGAATAGCGAAAAGTTTAACTTTTATGAATTCGGTTATATATTTTTTTATGAAAAGCGGAGTTTTATTTAGTAAAATTGTGACATTTTAAGGAAATCGATGTCATTTTACGAAAATTTTCAAAAGTCCCAAACTTCGATGCTTTTTTTGAAAAGGGATGTTATTTTTTATAAAATCGTTTTAAAGTTATTTTCAATTAATCGGTTTTATTATTCATGTTATTTTTTCGAAGAGGTTTATTTTTGTTGAATAACGGTGCTATTTTTTCAGAATAGCTTTACTTTATGAATTTGGTTATATATTTTTTATGAAAAGCGGAGTTTTTTTTAGTAAATTTGTGACTTTTTAAAAGATCGATATCACTTTCTACAAAGAAGAGAAATCAACGCATGATTTATATTTTCAAGTTCTTTGAGATGCGAAAATTTTATATAGTAATCTTATATGAATCGACATTAGCGTAAGGCAACCATAAGGCTCGTATAAGTTATGTTGTCTTATTTTAATTTAATTATATTTAGGGCATTGGCTGTGAAGATTTCACCCACAGAATTTTGAGTTAGGTAAAGAGCATTTTTTTTAGCTCTACCTTTTCGGTGGTTGATTGTTGGGTATTTTTTTTTACGAAAATTTACAAAAAGAGCCAAATTTTGATGTTTTTTTCAAAAACATAAAAAATTGCGAATAAAGTGCTAAATTCGGGATATAGTGCTAAATTCGGGATAGTAAAATCGGTTAAACGTTAACGCGAATAATTCAGGTTTCTAGTGATTACTTAACGCAATTGCAACGTTTACCATCGAAATGTCTTATAGTGAATTTTCCTTGTGCGAGCTATTAAAAGTAATTTGAAACATTATATTGAGGTGAAATAAAGCATATATGTGTGTTAAGTGGCCATCTATCGGACGGAGCACAAACTAATATCTATAATCATTTTTATTTTGATTCTCTGTATTTCTACCATGAAGAAGTAAAAATCTAAAACAATGGCTTAGATTTTTACTTATCTCTAGTACTCACCTATGCAATACCTTTCGTCTGACCACTTTTTAAGCGCTTTCGCAACGTTCACAGAAAGTCCGAATATTTGAGTTCCCACATTAAGAATTTTTTGTAGAAATTCAAAAAATACCGCTTGAAATAAACGTATTTAAAATTTAATTTTTGAATGATATAATTTTTGTCGATTTTTTTAAATAAAATAATACCTATCTATGGTAAACTCTTTGTCCTAAATGTTAGTAAACTCTTTTTCTGAGAGAACGACCAGATCGTGCGCATGGGACCGTCCCTTTGGCTCCTCCACTACCTCCTCTATAAAAATTATTTTGTAACCTTTTATCATTTTCTTTCATAAGAAATAAATGGGGTTAAAAATGTCCAAGAGATTTTACAAGCATAGAATAATTTATATTTGTATTGTAATGTGAATATTAAACTTGGTTGGGGTGGTCGAGAAATGATATGTTAAACACAGTTTCTCAATTGTAAAGTTATTCACAATATAAAATATCGATACCTTATACACAATGTGACGGTTATATAAAAAATACTTGGTAGATACCTACTCGTGAACTAGACAATATCGTAAGACAGCGCGCACACTACGCGCCTTCTGTAAATACATTCAGTCTCGCTCGCACTCACACTATCTCGTGTGTCACATTTAATAAAAGAACTTTTTATTTTAATTATATGTCATACAAATGTCGAGCGTTTTTATTGGACGAAATATTTTCAAGACGTTCCTGCGCTGAACAGATCTCAAAAGTCGATCGATCTCTCGGGAAAATTAGCTATAGATACTATTAGAAATTTATCTATGAATTGTTATAAATGTCTATATAAATATAATATTTTGTATAATAAATGAAACAGTGTAATTTTTTCTACTTCCTACAATTAAAACATTAAATTTAAAATAAATGTATCTATGTACTTACCACATATTTGCACTGTATAGTTTTGATGTGTATGACTTTCCCAAAATGTTGACTCTGAAAGAATCTTTCTTATGTATACACAAATAAAGCAATAAATTGTAACACATTGATACCGATTTTTTTTATTTATTCATTCATCTTTTTGTACATAACACACTTTTTAGTGTATTACTATGAGGCAATCTCTTTCAACTAACCCAAGCATAGTGAATTCGAATAAAAAGACGGATCATGGCTGTTCTGGCGTTTAAGATCCAGCCTACCCATATTCCATGCTTGGCTTATTATTACCACACTGAGACGAGAAGTCACCCACCGCCGCCCAGAGAAGAAAGTACCTACCCACAATTCGGAATATTCATTTCAATAATTCAAATAATTCGGAACATTTTCGAAAAAAAAGAACATTCATTTGTTTTTAGTTATTTGTAATTTGTCACTAGAGTCAGACACGTTGTTAATTCGCCATTCACATTTTCAATAAAACTTTTACATTTCCCGCTAAGGGGCTGTTTCACCAAAATCCGAATAAGTCCCGAATAACTATTCGGCAAGTAGTGTTATTCGTCGGTTAAAATGTTTTGAATAAATTTTGCGTTTCACCATCGTTGGATAAGTTCCGAATAGTAAATTGACGAATAACGATGGCAACGTCGCATTTTTATAGACAAATACATAGAAATGTACTAGTTTTCAAATCCTTCTATGGAAAAACGCCAAATGCGTTTCATTTTGACGTTTAAGTTTTAGGTACGTTAAGATCGAATCTTTTGAATTTAAATAACAATAAACAATATTCTATGTATTTTTTTTTGTATTATTAAAATAATATTATAATACAAATCAATATATAAATTCACTAGTAATAATATTCTTACATATTTTTCCTTGCAGTACCTCATCAAAAAGATTACAATCTTGTGCTTGATGAGGGAATCACTTATAAAAAAATAAAAAAAATATCAATACAAAGCAAAGTCAACATAAAAGTAAAAGTAATTAAATCAAATCATACATGAAAAAATTAATACTTAATTAAATAAATTAATTAAGTATTAATTTAAATTAATACTTAATTTTACATTTGAATGACATTATTTAAATAACAAATGCATATAATAAAGTAATGTTTTATATATCAAAGTATGTATTTACTTCATTGTACTTGTCGTAATTCGATATTTTATCAAGTCATATATCATTGATACTGTAAGCTTTCACAGGGGAAATTTTCTTTGAAAATCAACTTCATCGAATTTGATGAAGTAGTCTTTTCATGGCATCGTCTATTGCCTCTAATAAAATCATATTTAAAAGAAAATAACAATGAAACACGTGATACCGTCAATGAAATGCAACTGTCAAAGTGACAAATAAAGTTCCGAATAACTTTACTGGGTAGGTAAAGTCCCCTATAAGTTACTTGTCACTTTATCTGACGAGTAGCGCTATTCGGGAGTGGTGAAACGCAATTTTTAATTTACTTGAGACATAACCGCTGAATAGGCATAATCGAGAGATATTCTGGACCTGGTGAACAGTCCCTAAGTGATGTGCCCCATTTAAGAATAATTAAGAAGCTCTGATCGAGAAAAGGGGAGGGCGAAATCCGGTGCATCGCCGAGAACCTGGGTAAGTCGATCTCAGTTCCTGGTGATAAATTTCTCTTGTCCTATCCCAACCCGACCAATTCCTTCAAAATATACAGTCCACTTGAGCGAGTCGGGCAGTATCGTCCAGAGCCAATATAACCAATTTTCATTTCGCCAGGACCACAACAATAATCAAAAATGAAATGAAGATGGAAAGATTGAACACTTTTAAGCATATTGGGAATTTCATCCAATGAACCGGATACTAAGTAAAATAACCAAGTAAGGTAAGGCTGGTATTACGAGAGTAATCTTAAATTAAAAAAAATGAGGTACCTCCCTGTTAGATTTTGGTAAGAAAAAATCTGCCTAAGATAAGCAATGGTATTTTAAAAGACAAATATTGTAATGTTAAGAATTTCCTAATGTATGAAGCTGTTTCAAAAATAAATTATACCGTTTTTAACTCATTGTAAATCAAACGGTTATAAAAGACGGTGTGTGAATTATTCTCGACCACATAAATAAATATAAGATATACAAATAAATGGAATTTTAGCCAGGAAAAAATAGTGCTTCTCAATTTTGTTAACTATCAAATATTTCAATGTGACGCCAAGCTCAGGAAACTCTTAATTTGAAATTTTTATTTTCAAATTGGTAAAACCTTGGTCACCTACATAAAATGGCATTGAAGAAATTTCAAGTTTTCATAATATTTTTTTTATATAATAAAATGAATATGTCCTTGTTAAACAAGTACATATACATCTTCCTACGTTCCCTTAAATAAGCATAATGGCTTGTGCTTTAGGTGAACGAAATCGGTCGAGGCAGGATTCGAACTCGCGACCACTGGATTACTAACCCAATGCGCTAACCGCTCACCCATCGATCCATCTGAGTAATACTTATAATAATTTAACAAAGTCATTTCATGAAAAGGCAAAATTTGAATACGCTGGTTAGTTGGAAGAAATTGCCATATAGTTATAAACTCGCCACTTGTGCAGGGTGCAAGGAAGTGTAAGTATTATTATTGTTATTACTTTATTGAATGACTTGATAGTGAAGAGTGTAGCGTTGGCCACAACCCGCTCGTTTTATTATATTCCGGTTGTATGGATTGTCGTACATTATTTTTTTACTGCCACTTCGAGCACCGACAAACAGATAATCAAAGCGTAGTATAAAATACATCACACCATTTTAACGGAAAAATACGACGAACAAATACACATTTCACATCTCCGGTCGCGTAAATCAAAACAAGTGGATGTTTTGAATAAAGCGGAAACGTAAATAACGAAGTAAAAAAATATATAGGTCATTGTGCGTGTTTAATAGGTCAAGGTGGGCGATGATTGTTGGTATGTAGCTATTTTCATGTTAATCTGAGCTCGAAATATATATACACACATTTCCGAACCACTTTGTTATTTAAAAAAAAGGTACATAGATATTTGTTATTTATAAAAAGGTAGGTACATCACAGAGTATGAAATATATAGAGCTGACATAAGCTACGACTTTAGGCCAGGAGGCTGGTACACAAACTGATGTAGACGGGGGTATCCCAAACAAATTCAATGTTTCAATATAAATCAGATATTAATTATTTATTTGTATAGCAGTAAAATTATTTGCTTCTTGGAATTTCTCTACTTCCACCACCACCCGCTCTGCGTATGGGGACTGTAAACGGCATAAGAAAAAAAAAATTCAACGCACGAAAAGGAGGTCATGGAGCCCTCTTGATTAGCAATCTCGGCACCATACTGCAAAAGAACAATCGACGAATGTGAATGGAAGATTCGCACTCGTGGACTGTCATTGATTTCAGATCTTTTTGAATGAAAATCATCAGTGTTGCGGCTTGGTAATACATCCATTCCTACCTTCCCGACATTTCCTATTTTTTCGCCCTAGCAACATCCATGAATCTAAAATATACCCAATTAACCCCGTTGCAACAATAAATCTCAAGCGCATCGACACCAAAATTCCACTCCGCCAGTACTGCATCGAAAAACTTTGACATAACGTAAAACAACAAAGCGTATAAGCGCCGTACGGCCGTGCAGTGTTGAATGCCATAGTTATTCGAAAAATAATTATAGTTATTTGGGAGTGTATGTTTATTGATTATTTAAGGATTATTTATAAGAAGGATAATTTTATTTATGTTAGAGGCACTTAAGATCGCGTGTACAGCTGTCAAGAAACACTAAAATCCTCGTTTACAAAACTCTTTTACGACTTATACTAACATACGGCTCTTGGGTTTACTGGTTATCGAAAGAAAAATTTTAGAAAAATTTTCGGTCCCCTCTGCGATCAAGGCACGTGGAGATTCAGGTACAACCACGAACTACAGAGCCTATTCAATGAACTAAATATCGTCCAAACGATAAAAATAGGGAGGCAACGCTGGTTAGGACACGTGCATCGTATGGAAGATGACCAGACACCAAAAAGAATCCTCACTACACGTCCGGAGGGAATAAGAGGTGTGGGAAGGCCGAAACTACGATGGATGGATGGAGTCGAGAGGGACCTTCAGATAGCCGGTGTGCGGAATGGGAGAGAAAAGGCCATGGGTAGGGTGCAATGGAGACGATTCCTTGAGGAGGTCAAGGTCCATCCTGGGCAGTGGAGCCACTGATGATGATGATGATAATATTATATGTGCGTGTTCAAAAGATTTATTATGTATCTAAACATTAACCCCCAAATATGATATATCAAAAGTCAGTCAGTTCAAAATTAGATTCTCAATTTATTTCAAATAAAAGATTACTTACATGAGGAAGATTATTGCATTCTTATGAACATCATAGATGGGAGCCTTACATTCAGCAACCATATAGATAAAATGATAGACAAGGCTTATAGAACTCTTGGATTCATATTCAGAACCTGCAAATCTTTCAAGAACATAAATACATTAAAATCTATATATTATACCATTTTCGCGCTAGGTTGGGAATTGGATTTTAATGTTAATTTATTTATTTACAGAAGGGTGCTCCGGTCTAGAAAGGCACTAGGTGATAACCTGTCGCCTGTTCCCCAAATCCAACGCGAAATGATGTCGCGTGTGTACTCGATCCTGCCGTGCGTAACTCGGTAATTAGTTGCAAGCTAATTAAAGAACGTTACACAGCAGAATGAGGTACCCACGCCACACCATAAAACATTTATAAATTTATCATATGAAATATAAATTAATTGATATTACAGACAGGTATTAAAATAGTTTGAATTTGACTTACGTGTTTATTTGATAGTTTGACTCTAATTATAATTCAAGATTGGTATATACTTCAATAATTGACTATTAAATAATTTAAATAAAATAGATCGATGAATGCGCGGAATCGAAATGTGAGTCGAGCAGAGTGACGATCTACCGCTGGCCTTGGTTAAACTGAACGACGGGAACGCGATGTGCAGGATCTTAAATAGCCGGCTGACGTCCCCCTACTCCTTGAAGTGGGTGGTCAACTCGGCTGGTTGCACCCGCTACATCACCCCCCTGCCAGCTGGATAGCGCCACCCTGGTCCGTTCCTCAGCATTTCCTCTGATTGTCTGTAACAATGACATGTGTTTTTTTTTAAATACAAAGAAATTTTATATTGGTTACCTGAAATGGCATTACATATATATATATATAGCAGTTTATTTTACTAATAAAAATTTAGAGGTCATATATTTATCATGTTCTTATTTCTATACTTATACATTTCTAAAAAAAAATATTGTTTATATTAACTTGTTCAATGTACTTTTTTATATGTACTGTAATTTGAACAAGAAGATAAAATTACAATTAAATTTACATTTCTATACAGCATTTTCTTAGTATACAGCATTTTCTTATTATACAGCATTTTCTTATTTTGATTTGGTCAAGTTGGAATTTTATAAGATTTTATATTCAAATATTAGTTGCATATTGACCAAATTTTTTATCTATATTGAATACATATTACAATTACACAAAAATTAAAAATAGAAATTATTCAGGTTATAAAAATGATTAAAAATTACTCAGCTTAGAAATATTTGTAGCTGGTGAATCGCTCCGGGAAATATACTCGTCTTCCGGCTCTAGTGGTTGTATGTGGTTGCCGTTCTGGGGTGGCATCTGGAGTGTCATCTGAAGTGTCATCTGAAGTGTCATCTGGCGTAGTGGCTTGGTGCGTCTGTGGCGTGGACGTCCATCTCTGTTCTGTAGAGGTGGTGTGTCTACTGCTTGGTTCTACGCCGTAGTCTGTGTTCTCGTTCAGGAAGAATGCTGGTTTGAGTCTGTCCAATGATACTTGTTTGTTTTTACCATTAATTGTGATGGTAGCCGTTTTGTCATCCTTCTTTATTAACAAGTATGGTCCGTCATATGGTTTTTGTAGAGGTCGTCTCACAGCATCATGTCTTAAGAAGACATATTTGGTGTTTGCCATTTGTTTGTGCACAAATGTTTTTTTTCTCCCGTGATTTGCTATTGGGATAGGTCGGATTTCTGACATTGTTTGCTGTAGTTTATGTCCATAGGTGTTTTGCTCCTCAGGTGGTCCATCTTCGAAGAAGTCTCCGGGGAGTCTGAGGGTTGTTCCGTATGTCATCTCTGCTGGTGTATAGTCTGACCCCTCCTTGATTACGGTTCGTAGTCCTAGGAGTGTCAGTGGTAATGTCGTCGACCATGATATGTTTCCTGCGGCCATTAGTGATGTTTTTAATGAGCGGTGCCAACGTTCGATCATCCCATTCGATTGTGGGTGGTATGCAGTCGTTCTGTTATGTATTATTCCGAGCTTATTCATCAGTTTATTGAATAGTGAGCTTTCGAATTGGCGGCCTTGATCGGTCGTGATTGAATTCGGGACGCCAAATCTTGCTATCCAATTATACATGAGAGCGTCTGCAACGGTTTCTGCAGACATGTCTTTTAATGGGATCGCTTCGGGCCATCTTGTGTAGCGATCAATTATCGTCAGCAGGTATATGTAGTCTCTGGATGGAGTTAGCGGCCCCACCAGGTCTATGTGTATATTCTTGAACCTTCCATCTGCTGGTTTGTATTGTTTCAAAGGTGTTACAGTGTGGCGATGAATTTTCGAAGTTTGGCATTCGATGCAGTTGTTCACAACATTTTTTACTGTTTTGTCAATGTTTGGCCAAATATATTTATGTTTTAATAACTTTGCTGTTGTTTTTACTCCGGGGTGACTTAATTTATGTACTGATAGTATTACTTCTTCTCGCATTGTGATTGGTACATATGGTCGTAACGTGTTGGTTGAGATGTCACACCATAACATTTTGTTAGTGTTAGGTATTGAGATTTTCTTTAGTGATAGAGATGAATTTTCCTGCATTTTCTTGAGCTCTTTGTCTGTGAGTTGTTCTCTTGCCATTTTAATATAGTCGATGTTTGATGTTATTTCTATCTCTTCGATTCTTGATAGAGTATCTGCGACTATGTTTTCTTCGCCTGATATGTGTTTGATGCGCGTGGTGAATTGACTTATATAATCCAGCTGTCTTTCTTGTCTAGGAGAGTTGAGCTTGATTTTATTAAAGGCGAAAATTAACGGTTTGTGGTCGGTGATTATTACAAAGTTTCTTCCTTCTATTTGTGGTCTGAAATATTTAATCGCCTCGTAGATGGCGGTGAGTTCTCGGTCATACGTACTGTACTTTTCTTGTGCGCTATTAAATTTTCTGGAGAAAAATGATATAGGTTGCCAACTGTTATCCGTTTTTTGTTGAAGTGCTGCGCCCATGGCGTGATCTGATGCGTCGACCATTATTGCTATCTCTGCCGAGGAGTTTATGTGTACGAGTAGTGCGGCTTGTGTCAAATCTTGCTTACATTTGTCGAACGCTTTTTTTAATTCAGTTGTCCATTGTAGTTTTCTTTTATCATTTTTGGTGTACCCTTTTAATTGGTCGAATAATATTTTTTGCGTTTCGGCTGCGTTTGGCAAAAATTTTCTATAAAAATTTAGCATGCCCATGAAACGTCGGAGTCCTTTTGCGTCCTTTGGGGGTTCAATTTTTATTATTGCTTCCACTTTTTCTGGTATTGGTGTACTTCCGTTTTTGTTGATTCGGTAACCCAAAAAGTGTACTTCTTCTACGCCGAATTTGCATTTATCCTGGTTGATAATTAATCCGTTTTCGGATAATCTTTCGAAAAGTTTGTCGAGATGCTTCTCATGCTCGTTTATGTTTCTGGAGGCGACCAGAATGTCATCAATGTACGTGAAGACGTATTCTAGGTCCCTTGTTATGTTATGTAGATGTCGTTGAAATGTTTGTGCGGCGTTGGACAGTCCTGGTGGCATTTTCGTGAATTCATACAGTCCAAATGGTGTTAGTAGGGCGGTTTTTTGGATGTCTTCTTCTTCCATGTTTATTTGGTTATATGCTCTTGAGAGGTCTATTTTAGTGAATATTTTTGCATCGTGTAGTTTATGTGAGAAGTCTTGAAGTTGTGGAATCGGGTACTTGTCCGGTTTTGTTATTGAATTTAGGCGTCGGTAATCTCCACACATTCTATAATTTCCATCTGGCTTTTTTACCATATGCAAAGGGCTTGACCAATTGCTTTTCGAAGGGCGACATATTCCCTGTTCGATCATATATGCGAATTCCTTTTTTGCTATTTCTAATTGTAATGGGTTGAGCCTTCTCATTTTGGTTGTGACGGGTGGTCCTCTGGTTTGAATGTGATGAGTAATATTTGTTTTTGATCCTTTTTGTGCCATATCTGCTCTTGTTAAACTTGGGTATTTTCGTATAATTTTTTGGAATTTTGATGTTGACTGTACTGTTGCTATGTCTATAACACTTGTTCTATAGACGGTTCCTTTGCTTGTCAACCCTGTTTTTTTATCAATGAGTAATTTTCTTTTTAAGTCCACCAATATATCATAATTGGTTAAGAAATCTGCCCCTATGATCGGCTTGGTTACGTCGGCGACTATAAATTTCCATTTGTGATTCCGGCGTAATCCGAGATTTAAGTTGATAATTCGGTGTCCATATGAAGGTATTATTGTTCCATTTGCTGCGTAAATAGGAGTGATGATACTGTCTGTAGCGATGGTTGCCTTGTCGTTTTTTAGGTATCTTGGTATGATGCTTATTTCGGCTCCTGTGTCGATAAGGTATTGCACGCCCGTGATTATATCTGGTAGAAAGAGACGATGCTTCATTTGCGACGGTGTTGTCTCACACACCTGTCGCATTTTTAGTTTTCCGGATGGTTATAGGTGCAAGGCTGTCGACAGTATTTTGCTTGACTTCCATATTTTTGATGTGGTATACATATATCCAGCGGCTTGACGTTATCGTTATTATTATTACACATTTGCTGATAGTTATTATTATTATTATTATTTGACATTTGTTGGAAGTTATTGTTATTATAATTGTATTTAAAATTGCGTTTGTTTTGCCGATTATAATTATTATTATTATTATATTTTTGATATCTATTTGGGCTTGTGGATCTTGATCTTGAATGGTCGCGTTGATTATTTCTGTAGAATGGTCTTGATTGCCTCTGTTGAATTTCAAGTCCCATTATTTTGTCGGTTAGCATTTGTATTTGTTGCTGCATTGTACAAAGTAGGTTTACTGTGCTTTGGTTGCTTGTTGCTGAGTTGCTCAATGAAGAAGTTGATGGTAGGTTTACTGCTTGAACGTCAGTTCTACTGTTGACTTCCATTATTCTGTCTGCTGTTGTGGCTAGTACTGTGACGTCATCTGTATTAATGGCTGAAATTATTTCTTGTATACGATGAGGTAGTCGTTCTATCCATAATCTTGTAATTAACGTGTTGTTATTTAATGTTGGTCCAGCTAGGCTTTTCATCCTTCGCAATAGTTCTGATGGTGTCTTGTCTCCTAATTGTATTCCATGGAGTAATTGGGTGAGTCTTCTCTCTTCAGACTCTTGTAGACGGTTCAGAAGTGTGAGTTTGAGGTTTTTGTATTTATCCATACTTGGCGGAAATTGTATGACGTCAGCGACGCATGACATGGTTTCTGGATCTAATGCGGCTAATACATGATTATATTTGGATTCATCCTTAGTTATTCTTGCGTTTGAAAATTGGGCTTCTATGGTGAAAAACCATAATTGTATCTGATGTCTCCATACGCTTGGCAATTTGATGTTTGTTGAATAAATTTCGGTTGCTTGGTCTTGTGACGATTGTTCTGTATTTTCTTTGTCCATGATGTTCATTTTATCGTATAACATTTGATGTGAGTTACATATATTCTTCAAGTTGTATTACAGTTTATAAATATAAATAGAAATAAAAAAAAATATTATAACTATTTTTTTTAAGAAAATAAAAAATAAAAATATTTTTATAGTTGTTTTAAACTAAAATATAATTTTTTGTGTTTTATTTATTATGATATTATCAGTATATTATAATTGAAGTTGCTTGGTTTTAATTGTATGAATTGTAAATTGTAAATATTTTTAGAGTTTATTTTTGTTCGATGCTTATAAGGTCTCTTGTTTGTGGACGTTCCTATACGTATATATGTTTGTTGTTATTGTGATTAGGTAACTATATTTAAAAAAAATTTAAAAAAAATAATTTATTTTTTATTTAATATATTCAGCGTAAAGTATTTAAATGCTTTGTTTTTAAATAGGATATAATTTTTCATTAAATTTAAATGTATATTTGATTTAATAATTTAAAATGAATAAATGTTTAAACGTTTTTAATCTGAAATAAAAGTACAAGTTATGTATATATTATCAATGAGATATATTATATTACGTTTCGCTGGCTAACAAATGTTGGTGGCGAATAGTCCTAGATTCATGCGTGATTCGTCGCGGTGTTAGATTTTGGTATTTCGTTTTTACGCCTGCGTACCCGGTATTGTCTCGGTGTACAATGTCGCGGAGTGGAATATATTTTTCGATGATGTTTACTTGATATTTCTATAGATTATTAAATTATGTTATGATTTCGTATTTAATATTCGTTTTTTTATACTTTTGTTAATATTACTGCGTTCGTACTTTATTATTATTCGATATAATATTTCTATTTTATTTTAAAATAAATATTTTTGTTACATTTACATTTATTATCTTTCTTATTTTTTGTTTCAAATGTGCACGGCACTGTACGCTCAATGGAATATGATTATTGTATGTACTTCGAATATATTTAATGTTTCGTTTCGAGCTTCGATTTCGTGATTTTTTTCGTGGAGAATATTTTTATTATTATTACCTCGGTTACATATTTTAAATTTACACTATAGGATTCTACCTATTTCATAAGTAGGTATCAGATAATGTATTCCGATTGATGTTCGGGAAGATATTATTATTGTAATTTTTTACAGGATATTTTTTTTGATATATTTTTACTACCGCAAAATAATATTAAAAATAATATTTTTGGTTAATTTTGTTACATGTTTTTATTATCGCGATAAAAATGTGCGCGTCATGGTAAACAAGTTTTTTTTGTGACATTTTTTAGACAATAATTTTATTTTACATTCCGTGTAACATTTATGCGTTATTTTTAAGCAATAATACTAAAATTTATTTACCTACGTATTTACTTTACAGGTTAATAATTTGTCTTGTAGGTATTTAAAAATAAGGATTTGACGTGAATTTTTAGATAGATATTTTATTTTTATTTCTGCAATGATTTTATGTTACTGCAAATGAATTTACTTTGGCTTTTTTAAATAATAAAATGTGGTTTTTACTTATCTTTTTATGCGTGCTGTTTTTGCGCATAATACATGCTTCTTTAGGTTCTTTATTTTTATATTTTTATCTTTTTTAAATCTCCTTTAGTTTTTTTTGGTATTCCTTCCGTTATTTTACCTCCGTTTGGTAGTTTTTTTGGTCCGTTTTAGCGTAGTATTAGCTCATGAAAAAAAAAATAAATACACATTATTATATATTTTTACAATTAACATAGGGAAATATTTTTCAATTTTTGGTAGGTATTTATTTAGCATATATTTATTCAATACCAGTTTCGATATTTTAGTTTTGAATACGACAATATAACTAATTATAATACTTATAATTACGTTATAAATGTGTTTTTTTTAATGGTTTATAACAATTAGGGATAACATACTATTACTGCGTATGTTTAATACTTACAAACTATTTATATGCTTTACTTATCTATTTCGTCGATTTTTTGGTTTTTACAATGTGCGCTGTGTACGGGCCTGCGCACGGTTATGAATTTAAATTATTACATGTTTAAAGTTACCCGTAGGGTTCAGTCTAACCAGGTCCAATAACCGAAATAATTATTATTCAATAAAATTTTAATCTCTGTCGTATGAGTTTAGAATGTGCAAAGTGACTAGATAATTGTTATTGAACGAATATTATAATTTGTTCCTGATAACAGATTATCGTTTGTTACACAAAAAAATTATTATCACAAATTAAAAATCGACAAAATTGCAACAGAGCTGGGGCTTTACCAGTTTTACACACTATCTTACAAATATTATCTTTACACAACAAATATACCTGTTCTGCACGCTCGGTGGTCACCAGTTTTCGCGCTAGGTTGGGAATTGGATTTTAATGTTAATTTATTTATTTACAGAAGGGTGCTCCGGTCTAGAAAGGCACTAGGTGATAACCTGTCGCCTGTTCCCCAAATCCAACGCGAAATGATGTCGCGTGTGTACTCGATCCTGCCGTGCGTAACTCGGTAATTAGTTGCAAGCTAATTAAAGAACGTTACACAGCAGAATGAGGTACCCACGCCACACCATAAAACATTTATAAATTTATCATATGAAATATAAATTAATTGATATTACAGACAGGTATTAAAATAGTTTGAATTTGACTTACGTGTTTATTTGATAGTTTGACTCTAATTATAATTCAAGATTGGTATATACTTCAATAATTGACTATTAAATAATTTAAATAAAATAGATCGATGAATGCGCGGAATCGAAATGTGAGTCGAGCAGAGTGACGATCTACCGCTGGCCTTGGTTAAACTGAACGACGGGAACGCGATGTGCAGGATCTTAAATAGCCGGCTGACGTCCCCCTACTCCTTGAAGTGGGTGGTCAACTCGGCTGGTTGCACCCGCTACACCATGGTTCGACCAATACTCGAATACGCATCCCCAATCTGGTCCCCAAGACACACAACATACAAACAACGCATTGAAAGAATACAAAGATTGTTCATTAAACACTTAAACCGTAAAGCATACCTCGAGTTCCCCAGCTACGACTGCGCGAGAACCTATTATAAAATCGACAGTCTCGAGAATAGACGCACAGTAAATGATATGATGCTTCTGTACAACATTATAAATAATAATATCGACTGGCCCTCAATACCATTTCATTTAATATTCCTACTCGCAGAACTAGACATACACATTTATTCCACCTTCCAATTCACCGCACCAATTACGCACAAAACATGACTATTCATAGAATGTGCGATACATACAATAACAGATTTCAAGAGTTTGACATCTTCCACCTCAGCTCCACAACATTCAAATACTCTATACAAAAGAAGATCAATAACCACTTATTATAGGAAACCTTGACGGCATTTATTCTCTTTTTTCCTTTTAGTTCAATATTATGTTTTAAATCATTGTTAACTTGAAATGTTGCTCTTACCTTCATACCAACCTATGATCATATTTTATTTTTTTTATTTTTTGCAAACTTGTATTATTTTATGTCAATCATAACGACAAAATGTAATAGGCCTTAATACTTGATGTTACTATTATATTGTACTATGTCTTAACGCTGTTTTTTGTCCAACTTTAACATAAATAAATAAATAAATAAACATAAATTAAGTTGAACTATTTTTTTATTTATTTATTCATTCATTCATTAACAATTAAGTTACATAACACATTAACATTATAGTGTCCCCTGTTAGGTAGGCGAGTACCTACCCGTGTTGGGGGTCTATATTATATTAGGTATAATTTACAATATTTTAACATGTTACATTATATTATATTCCATCATATTATATTGTATAACATTATATAATTTGTTATCATATTGCATTATATCACACCATATTACATCACATTCCAAAACATTACATTACATACTTTCATATATATATATATATATATATATATATATATATATATATATATATATATATATATATATATATATATATATATATATATATATATATATATATATATATATATATATATATATATATATATATATATATATATATATATATATATATATATATATATATATATATATATATATATATATATATATATATATATATATATATATATATATATATATATATATATATATATATATATATATATATATATATATATATATATATATATATATATATATATATATATATATATATATATATATATATATATATATATATATATATGAAATTATTATTATCTTTGGGGTTATCCCGCGTCAAAATCAGATCCTTGGAAGGATCTTTCGTCAACCGACGTTTCGCCTGGATCACACCAGGCATCTTCAGGGCCTTGTTGATAGATTCTCGCTTCGTGTGTCAGTGCAAGCACGTCCGTTCGAGCCGAGAACCTAGCACCAAGTGAAGATTGGAAAGTTAAAGTTTAAACTGTTGGGGTAGATGGGTTTTCCCCGCTTTTGTTCGCCTTAATGGCTTTTGACTGGCTTCTGGTGATTCGCCTCACGCTTAATGATGTATCTATTGTATTAATTTTATTTGTTTGGCGTTTAACATTTAATGGGTTTACTGTAATGGGATTTTTATTGCTGTCAATTTCTGAGGTATTTAATGAATGTTTTATAATGTTATTTTTATTTTTATTGTCGATTCTATTTTTATGTAAGATATTTTTCCAGGCCAGCGGGAGACGCACACCATCGTCTCGATTATTCACGACATTCTTCCTTTTGTAAATTTCGATTGCCTCTCTATAAATTCTTACTGTTTCTGTGTTAATACTTGCAACTACGCGTGCATTATCGAAATCGATTTGGTGTCCTTCGTTCAGAGTATGTTGGACTAGTGAAGACGTTAATTTTCTATTGTTTGAATCCACTCTATGCTCCGCGACCCTGGCTGATATTTTTCTGTTACTTTTTCCCACGTATGTCTTGTCGCATGATTTACATGGTATTTCGTATATGCCATGAGACTCTAGAGGGATTTTGTCTTTTACATTTCGCAGAAGGGTTGATATTTTATTTTCTGTTCTAAAGACTGTTCTAATATTATGTTGATTTAGAAGGCGACTGATTTTATCTGTGGTTCCTTTTATGTATGGTAAAAAAGCTGTAGCTAACGGTTTTTCAGAAATAGTTTTATCAATTTTTATGACGTTTTTATTAGTTTGACGTTTGACTGCTTTATTTATAACAAAATTGGAGAAGCCATTACATTGCAGGGTTTTTTTGAGGTTATTTAATTCATTCTGTTGGTGGTCGGAGTCGGTTATTTTTATAGCTCTGGAAACTAATGTATTAGCTACCGATGCAATTTGTGCTGGGTGATGGTTAGAGGATGCATGTAGATATCTATCTGTATGTGTGGCTTTCCGGTAAACCGTATGACCAAGGCTACCGTCATCCTTCTTAATAACTAGGACGTCTAAAAATGGTATTTGATTATTATTTTCTAATTCCATTGTAAATTTTATATCGCTGTGGAGCCCGTTTAAATAAATTAGAAATTTGTTTAGTTCCTCCAATCCGTGGGGCCATATTATGAACGTATCATCCACGTATCTAATCCAGAGTTTCGGTTTCAAATGTGATTTTTCTAAGGCGTCTATTTCAAATTTTGTCATAAAAAGATTTGCAACCGGCGGTGAAAGAGGCGAACCCATTGGTGCTCCTTTAATCTGTTTGTATATTTTATCGTCATAAATGAAAAATGTATTATTTAAGCAATGTTCTATCAATTCAGTTATGTCTTTTGATGGTTCACAAATTTCTTTTACTGCGGAAAGTGCCTCATCGGTAGGTATGTTGGTAAAAAGTGACACAATATCAAAACTAACAAGAATATCTGTTTTTTCTAACTTTTGGTCTTCTATTATTTTAACGAAGTGTTCCGAGTTTTTTACGTAAGAGTTTGCTAGTTCTACATCCGGTTGTAAATATTTCGATAGGTATTTTGAAAGCGATTGGAGGGGCGATCCTACTGAACTCACTATGGGCCTAAGTGGAACATTGTCTTTATGGATTTTTGGTAAACCATACAATTTGGGGAAGCGGGATGATTTTTCGCGCGGTATCAATGATTTCTTTAAGTCTTCGTTTAGTTTTGATGCTATTATTTTAGATTTTGTTGTTTTTTCTAGGTATGTAATTGGATTTTTGTTATGAAGTTTGTATGCCGGATCATTTAATATATTAGTCATTTTAGAGTGATATTCTTCGCTTTTCATAATCACTGTGGCATTGCCTTTATCCGCTGGAAGTATAATTATATCTGTATTTGAACGTAATTCTTTGAGAGCTCGGGCTTCGTTTCTTGTAATATTACAAGAAACGAAGTTGAACGGAGTTGGAGGAAACGAAGTTGTCTAAAATGACTAATATATTAAATGATCCGGCATACAAACTTCATAACAAAAATCCAATTACATACCTAGAAAAAACAACAAAATCTAAAATAATAGCATCAAAACTAAACGAAGACTTAAAGAAATCATTGATACCGCGCGAAAAATCATCCCGCTTCCCCAAATTGTATGGTTTACCAAAAATCCATAAAGACAATGTTCCACTTAGGCCCATAGTGAGTTCAGTAGGATCGCCCCTCCAATCGCTTTCAAAATACCTATCGAAATATTTACAACCGGATGTAGAACTAGCAAACTCTTACGTAAAAAACTCGGAACACTTCGTTAAAATAATAGAAGACCAAAAGTTAGAAAAAACAGATATTCTTGTTAGTTTTGATATTGTGTCACTTTTTACCAACATACCTACCGATGAGGCACTTTCCGCAGTAAAAGAAATTTGTGAACCATCAAAAGACATAACTGAATTGATAGAACATTGCTTAAATAATACATTTTTCATTTATGACGATAAAATATACAAACAGATTAAAGGAGCACCAATGGGTTCGCCTCTTTCACCGCCGGTTGCAAATCTTTTTATGACAAAATTTGAAATAGACGCCTTAGAAAAATCACATTTGAAACCGAAACTCTGGATTAGATACGTGGATGATACGTTCATAATATGGCCCCACGGATTGGAGGAACTAAACAAATTTCTAATTTATTTAAACGGGCTCCACAGCGATATAAAATTTACAATGGAATTAGAAAATAATAATCAAATACCATTTTTAGACGTCCTAGTTATTAAGAAGGATGACGGTAGCCTTGGTCATACGGTTTACCGGAA
Organism: Molanna angustata; assembly: GCA_963576475.1. NCBI lineage: Eukaryota > Metazoa > Arthropoda > Insecta > Trichoptera > Molannidae > Molanna > Molanna angustata. Next base: position 2,964,431 of record OY754986.1, read on the forward strand.
AGCCACACATACAGATAGATATCTACATGCATCCTCTAACCATCACCCAGCACAAATTGCATCGGTAGCTAATACATTAGTTTCCAGAGCTATAAAAATAACCGACTCCGACCACCAACAGAATGAATTAAATAACCTCAAAAAAACCCTGCAATGTAATGGCTTCTCCAATTTTGTTATAAATAAAGCAGTCAAACGTCAAACTAATAAAAACGTCATAAAAATTGATAAAACTATTTCTGAAAAACCGTTAGCTACAGCTTTTTTACCATACATAAAAGGAACCACAGATAAAATCAGTCGCCTTCTAAATCAACATAATATTAGAACAGTCTTTAGAACAGAAAATAAAATATCAACCCTTCTGCGAAATGTAAAAGACAAAATCCCTCTAGAGTCTCATGGCATATACGAAATACCATGTAAATCATGCGACAAGACATACGTGGGAAAAAGTAACAGAAAAATATCAGCCAGGGTCGCGGAGCATAGAGTGGATTCAAACAATAGAAAATTAACGTCTTCACTAGTCCAACATACTCTGAACGAAGGACACCAAATCGATTTCGATAATGCACGCGTAGTTGCAAGTATTAACACAGAAACAGTAAGAATTTATAGAGAGGCAATCGAAATTTACAAAAGGAAGAATGTCGTGAATAATCGAGACGATGGTGTGCGTCTCCCGCTGGCCTGGAAAAATATCTTACATAAAAATAGAATCGACAATAAAAATAAAAATAACATTATAAAACATTCATTAAATACCTCAGAAATTGACAGCAATAAAAATCCCATTACAGTAAACCCATTAAATGTTAAACGCCAAACAAATAAAATTAATACAATAGATACATCATTAAGCGTGAGGCGAATCACCAGAAGCCAGTCAAAAGCCATTAAGGCGAACAAAAGCGGGGAAAACCCATCTACCCCAACAGTTTAAACTTTAACTTTCCAATCTTCACTTGGTGCTAGGTTCTCGGCTCGAACGGACGTGCTTGCACTGACACACGAAGCGAGAATCTATCAACAAGGCCCTGAAGATGCCTGGTGTGATCCAGGCGAAACGTCGGTTGACGAAAGATCCTTCCAAGGATCTGATTTTGACGCGGGATAACCCCAAAGATAATAATAATTTCATATTTTCAAATACCCGTGAAAACCTTTCTAGTAACATTATTAACCTCTACGGGGAGGAATTTTTTCGTGATACAAAGAAGTTTGAAAAGTTAAAGTGTAAACATGCAAAGCTTCTGTGTGATCTCGCGTTTCTCAGTAGGTGTCGTGATAAAAAAGTAGTGCCTGTTAGTTTTCGAGTAAGCCGACAAGTAAGCAGACATTCGGTGAGTCAAATCCTTAATAATACTAGTTTTGCTTTAATCAGAGATGAAATTAAAAATATTCGTTTTAAACTAGATTATATAGGTAAAGAAATATTTCAAATTCATTTAAAACTCGCTAATACTTTACACCCATTGTTATGGGACATGTTAGATAATGTCATTGAGCTCCGAATTCAAAATAATACGCAAATAAATACCGACCGGCAAATTAATAAATTCAATCGTTTTCAAAATAAAATACAGAAACCCCAACCGACACTAGATTCGAGTAAACTGATTCATAATTTAACTGATTTTCAACTAGATGACGACATGACTTCGGTTTTGTCTAAAGGATTTAATTTCGGCGTAGTACCACCCAAAATACCTAATGAAGAGATCATTACAGGAATAGAATCCGCGTTACATAAATTAAACGAAAATATGGCTGAAACTATTCGCCAAGAAACATGCCACATTCTTAGAAAGTCACTTCCACCTAAAAGTAATATTACAAGAAACGAAGCCCGAGCTCTCAAAGAATTACGTTCAAATACAGATATAATTATACTTCCAGCGGATAAAGGCAATGCCACAGTGATTATGAAAAGCGAAGAATATCACTCTAAAATGACTAATATATTAAATGATCCGGCATACAAACTTCATAACAAAAATCCAATTACATACCTAGAAAAAACAACAAAATCTAAAATAATAGCATCAAAACTAAACGAAGACTTAAAGAAATCATTGATACCGCGCGAAAAATCATCCCGCTTCCCCAAATTGTATGGTTTACCAAAAATCCATAAAGACAATGTTCCACTTAGGCCCATAGTGAGTTCAGTAGGATCGCCCCTCCAATCGCTTTCAAAATACCTATCGAAATATTTACAACCGGATGTAGAACTAGCAAACTCTTACGTAAAAAACTCGGAACACTTCGTTAAAATAATAGAAGACCAAAAGTTAGAAAAAACAGATATTCTTGTTAGTTTTGATATTGTGTCACTTTTTACCAACATACCTACCGATGAGGCACTTTCCGCAGTAAAAGAAATTTGTGAACCATCAAAAGACATAACTGAATTGATAGAACATTGCTTAAATAATACATTTTTCATTTATGACGATAAAATATACAAACAGATTAAAGGAGCACCAATGGGTTCGCCTCTTTCACCGCCGGTTGCAAATCTTTTTATGACAAAATTTGAAATAGACGCCTTAGAAAAATCACATTTGAAACCGAAACTCTGGATTAGATACGTGGATGATACGTTCATAATATGGCCCCACGGATTGGAGGAACTAAACAAATTTCTAATTTATTTAAACGGGCTCCACAGCGATATAAAATTTACAATGGAATTAGAAAATAATAATCAAATACCATTTTTAGACGTCCTAGTTATTAAGAAGGATGACGGTAGCCTTGGTCATACGGTTTACCGGAAAGCCACACATACAGATAGATATCTACATGCATCCTCTAACCATCACCCAGCACAAATTGCATCGGTAGCTAATACATTAGTTTCCAGAGCTATAAAAATAACCGACTCCGACCACCAACAGAATGAATTAAATAACCTCAAAAAAACCCTGCAATGTAATGGCTTCTCCAATTTTGTTATAAATAAAGCAGTCAAACGTCAAACTAATAAAAACGTCATAAAAATTGATAAAACTATTTCTGAAAAACCGTTAGCTACAGCTTTTTTACCATACATAAAAGGAACCACAGATAAAATCAGTCGCCTTCTAAATCAACATAATATTAGAACAGTCTTTAGAACAGAAAATAAAATATCAACCCTTCTGCGAAATGTAAAAGACAAAATCCCTCTAGAGTCTCATGGCATATACGAAATACCATGTAAATCATGCGACAAGACATACGTGGGAAAAAGTAACAGAAAAATATCAGCCAGGGTCGCGGAGCATAGAGTGGATTCAAACAATAGAAAATTAACGTCTTCACTAGTCCAACATACTCTGAACGAAGGACACCAAATCGATTTCGATAATGCACGCGTAGTTGCAAGTATTAACACAGAAACAGTAAGAATTTATAGAGAGGCAATCGAAATTTACAAAAGGAAGAATGTCGTGAATAATCGAGACGATGGTGTGCGTCTCCCGCTGGCCTGGAAAAATATCTTACATAAAAATAGAATCGACAATAAAAATAAAAATAACATTATAAAACATTCATTAAATACCTCAGAAATTGACAGCAATAAAAATCCCATTACAGTAAACCCATTAAATGTTAAACGCCAAACAAATAAAATTAATACAATAGATACATCATTAAGCGTGAGGCGAATCACCAGAAGCCAGTCAAAAGCCATTAAGGCGAACAAAAGCGGGGAAAACCCATCTACCCCAACAGTTTAAACTTTAACTTTCCAATCTTCACTTGGTGCTAGGTTCTCGGCTCGAACGGACGTGCTTGCACTGACACACGAAGCGAGAATCTATCAACAAGGCCCTGAAGATGCCTGGTGTGATCCAGGCGAAACGTCGGTTGACGAAAGATCCTTCCAAGGATCTGATTTTGACGCGGGATAACCCCAAAGATAATAATAATTTCATATATATATATATATATATATATATATATATATATATATATATATATATATATATATATATATATATATATATATATATATATATATATATATATATATATATATATATATATATATATATATATATATATATATATATATATATATATATATATATATATATATATATATATATATATATATATATATATATATATATATATATATATATATATATATATATGAAAGTATGTAATGTAATGTTTTGGAATGTGATGTAATATGGTGTGATATAATGCAATATGATAACAAATTATATAATGTTATACAATATAATATGATGGAATATAATATAATGTAACATGTTAAAATATTGTAAATTATACCTAATATAATATAGACCCCCAACACGGGTAGGTACTCGCCTACCTAACAGGGGACACTATAATGTTAATGTGTTATGTAACTTAATTGTTAATGAATGAATGAATAAATAAATAAAAAAATAGTTCAACTTAATTTATGTTTATTTATTTATTTATTTATGTTAAAGTTGGACAAAAAACAGCGTTAAGACATAGTACAATATAATAGTAACATCAAGTATTAAGGCCTATTACATTTTGTCGTTATGATTGACATAAAATAATACAAGTTTGCAAAAAATAAAAAAAATAAAATATGATCATAGGTTGGTATGAAGGTAAGAGCAACATTTCAAGTTAACAATGATTTAAAACATAATATTGAACTAAAAGGAAAAAAGAGAATAAATGCCGTCAAGGTTTCCTATAATAAGTGGTTATTGATCTTCTTTTGTATAGAGTATTTGAATGTTGTGGAGCTGAGGTGGAAGATGTCAAACTCTTGAAATCTGTTATTGTATGTATCGCACATTCTATGAATAGTCATGTTTTGTGCGTAATTGGTGCGGTGAATTGGAAGGTGGAATAAATGTGTATGTCTAGTTCTGCGAGTAGGAATATTAAATGAAATGGTATTGAGGGCCAGTCGATATTATTATTTATAATGTTGTACAGAAGCATCATATCATTTACTGTGCGTCTATTCTCGAGACTGTCGATTTTATAATAGGTTCTCGCGCAGTCGTAGCTGGGGAACTCGAGGTATGCTTTACGGTTTAAGTGTTTAATGAACAATCTTTGTATTCTTTCAATGCGTTGTTTGTATGTTGTGTGTCTTGGGGACCAGATTGGGGATGCGTATTCGAGTATTGGTCGAACCATGGTGTAGCGGGTGCAACCAGCATTAAAGAGTCCAAAAACAGTGAAAGAAAAATCCAATGAAACACCATTATCAACAGCCCGACTACCATATATCAAAGGCGTCACCGATAAAATCAGCCGTCTATTAAACAAAAATAACATACGTACCGTTTTCAGCACAACAAATAAAATATCAACCTTTCTAAGAAACCCGAAAGACATCATTCCACTTGAAGCTCATGGAGTATATGAAATACCGTGCGGATCGTGCAATAAGACTTTTGTAGGAAGAACCAATCGAAAAGTTGAAGCACGAATAGCGGAGCACAGAGTCGACATGAGAAACAAAAAACTTACATCCTCACTTGTACAACACTCGCTCACAGAAGGACATACAATAGATTTTGACCATTCAAAAATAATAGCAAGTTTAAACAGTGAACCTCTCAGAATTTACAGGGAAGCTATAGAAATATATAAGAGAAGGGATATAATGAACAATCGGGACGACGGAGTTCGTTTGCCTAGTACCTGGAAGAACATTTTATATGACAAACAATACAATAATAATATTAATAATACCATAGCGAAAATAACCCCAAAACACAACAATAATAATATTAATGTCACAACTAAAATTAACAATAAATCACAACACAAAAATAATGATAAAATATTATTACCAACGAACACGACAGCAGGTGGGCGTGTCACAAGGAGCCAATCACGTCGCGCTAACAATATTTGACATAAGCGGCCATCTTGTACGCTACGAGTCACTTGACGGTGAGCTTTCAGTGTGAGTAGACGTGTGTCGCGCGCGTGCTTTTCGTTAAGTCCTTGAAAATGCCTGGTGATATTCAGGCGAAACGTCGGAAGACAAATGGTCTTAGTCAAGACCTACTGACACGGAAAACCGAGATAAAAATATTATAACATATTTCACCCCGTGAAAACATCAAATATAACATATATATATATATATATATATATATATATATATATATATATATATATATATATATATATATATATATATATATATATATATATATATATATATATATATATATATATATAATATATATATATATATATATATATATATATATATATATATATATATATATATTATATATATATATATATATTATATATATATATATATATATATATATATATATATATATATATATATATATATATATATATATATTATATATATATATATATATATAAAATAAAATATCAACCTTTCTAGAAACCCGAAAGACATCATTCCACTTGAAGCTCATGGAGTATATGAAATACCGTGCGGATCGTGCAATAAGACTTATGTAGGAAGAACCAATCGAAAAGTTGAAGCACGAATAGCGGAGCACAGAGTCGACATGAGAAACAAAAAACTTACATCCTCACTTGTACAACACTCGCTCACAGAAGGACATACAATAGATTTTGACCATTCAAAAATAATAGCAAGTTTAAACAGTGAACCTCTCAGAATTTACAGGGAAGCTATAGAAATATATAAGAGAAGGGATATAATGAACAATCGGGACGACGAGTTCGTATTGCCTAGTACCTGGAAGAACATTTTATATGACAAACAATACAATAATAATATTAATAATACCATAGCGAAAATAACCCCAAAACACAACAATAATAATATTAATGTCACAACTAAAATTAACAATAAATCACAACACAAAAATAATGATAAAATATTATTACCAACGAACACGACAGCAGGTGGGCGTGTCACAAGGAGCCAATCACGTCGCGCTAACAATATTTGACATAAGCGGCCATCTTGTACGCTACGAGTCACTTGACGGTGAGCTTTCAGTGTGAGTAGACGTGTGTCGCGCGCGTGCTTTTCGTTAAGTCCTTGAAAATGCCTGGTGATATTCAGGCGAAACGTCGGAAGACAAATGGTCTTAGTCAAGACCTACTGACACGGGAAAACCGAGATAAAAATATTATAACATATTTCACCCGTGAAAACATCAAATATTACATATATATATATATATATATATATATATATATATATATATATATATATATATATATATATATATATATATAATATATATATTATATATATATATATATATATATATATATATATATATATATATATATATATATATATATAAATATATATATATATATATATATATATTATATATATATATATATATATATATATATATATATATATATATATATATATATATATATATATATATATATATATATATATAATATATATATATATATATTATATATATATATATATGATGGGATAGTTTTTCTGCATTAAACACATGCTTAGGTACATATGAAAGCGAATGCAACAGACAGAAGTATGTACTCATAGGTATCTTTGAAGAGATCTCAAGCAGAGATAGAGGGATGGAGAGAGATTTGAATATGAAGACAAGGAAGACCACAAGACATTCCTACAGGGCTTACGACCTGTCATCGCTGGCTTAAGTGAAAAAAACTCCGTAGCTTTCGAAAGATGGCCGGGGAAATGACGTTTCTCAATGTTTCAACATAAAAGAATGACAGCGGAAATTAGTTTGTGTCTCATCCGACAGATGGACGCTTAAAACCCACTTGTGAA